>JARFJB010002108.1:1760000-1815000 GCA_036346205.1 Vesta saturnalis | reverse complement strand
TCTGTGTGTCTGTGTGTCTGTGCGTCTGTGTCTTCTGTGTGTCTGTGTGTCTGTGTGTCTGTGTCTGTGTCTGTGTGTCTGTGTGTCTGTGTGTCTGTGTGTCTGTGTGTCTGTGTGTCTGTGTGTCTGTGTGTCTGTGTGTCTGTGTGTCTGTGTGTCTGTGTGTCTGTGTGTCTGTGTGTCTGTGTGTCTGTGTCTGTGTGTCTGTGTGTCTGTGTGTTGTGTGTCTGTGTGTCTGTGTGTCTGTGTGTCTGTGTGTCTGTGTGTCTGTGTGTCTGTGTGTCTGTGTGTCTGTGTGTCTGTGTGTCTGTGTGTGCTGTGTGTCTGTGTGTCTGTGTGTTCTGTGTGTCTGTGTGTGCTGTGTCTGTGTCTGTGTGTCTGTGTGTCTGTGTGTCTGTGTGTCTGTGTGTCTGTGTGTCTGTGTGTCTGTGTGTCTGTGTTGTCTGTGTGTCTGTGTGTCTGTGTGTCTGTGTGTCTGTGTGTCTGTGTGTGTCTGTGTGTCTGTGTGTCTGTGTGTTCTGTGTGTCTGTGTGTCTGTGTGTCTGTGTGTCTGTGTGTCTGTGTGTCTGTGTGTCTGTGTGTCTGTGTTGTTGTCTGTGTTTGTGTGTCTGTGTGTCTGTGTGTCTGTGTGTCTGTGTGTCTGTGTGTGTCTGTGTGTCTGTGTGTCTGTGTGTCTGTGTGTCTGTGTGTCTGTGTGTCTGTGTGTCTGTGTGTCTGTGTGTCTGTGTGTCTGTGTGTCTGTGTGTCTGTGTGTCTGTGTGTCTGTGTGTCTGTGTTGTCTGTGTGTCTGTGTGTCTGTGTGTCTGTGTGTCTGTGTGTCTGTGTCCGTGTGTGTGTGTGTGTGTGTGTGTGTGTGTGTGTGTGTGTGTGTGTGTGTGTGTGTGTGTGTGTGTGTGTGTGTGTGTGTGTGTGTGTGTGTGTGTGTGTGTGTGTGTGTGTGTGTGTGTGTGTGTGTGTGTGTGTGTGTGTGTGTGTGTGTGTGTGTGTGTGTGTGTGTGTGTGTGTGTGTGTGTGTGTGTGTGTGTGGTTGTGTGGTTGTGTGTGAGTGTGTGTGTGTGTGTGCGTGCGTGTGTGCGTGCGTGCGTGCGTGCGTGCGTGCGTGCGTGTGTGTGTGACACGATCTAAAGAAAATAATTTTTGTAGTATATATTCTTATCATTGTTATTCGAAATTTACATTATTAATAATTAAGTTAAATGGAAACTTTCGTAATTATAGCTTAGCATAAGAAAATTGTAACGCAAACATCAGTCAGCAGTGTCACTAGAGTAGTAAGGCTAAGCGGGTTCTGGCGCAGGAAACGACATCACACCAGTCAGCGACGTGGGTGACCAGTTAAGCCCCGCCCCCTCCGGAAGTTTGCGGTTGGAGGACCAATGAGGGGCGAGAGGTGAACCCCGCCTGGCGAAATTTGCAGTGACGTCAGGCCAATGGAATGCGAGGGTCCCGCCCCTGTTAGCATTAGCAAGGAGAATGGCCCACCTGTTGCAATGAGAGACGTGGCAGCCATCTTGGGATATTGGAACACGCATGCGGGAAGGGCCATGCGTTCATTGTTGTTGAAAAAGGTGTCTTCTTCACATATCTGGTAGGTTCTTCGTCGTTGATGCAGAGCTAATTTTGCGGAAGCTGGTCACTGCTGGTGAAGACGTTGATGCGTCTACTTCCGGTAGAAGTATAAAACCTGAAAAAATTGTTCGCTCTGGAAAGTTGGTATGGTAAACCTAAGCCGTAGTACTGCGCTATTGAGCCTTATATATACGACGTAGAAAGCGTGATGTCTATATAAATATTAATGCTGACTTCACAACGTACAGAAATATTTATGGTGACGTCCCGATGCGGTTGAAAATTATAAAATCGATATAGAAAAGCAATATTGAAAAAATGTATTTACTGGTTAAAAATAATGAATTTGCTAATAAATATGTAAATTACATTTCAATTATAACATGAAAACCGTAAAGAGAAATCACAGAGGTGTAATGCAGCCTAGATGTATGAAATGAAGCATGGAAAAATCTATATAGGGATAATTGTAAAATTAGGCAGTAAATAGAATTCGAAGTTATGCATTCTGATGATAAATAATTACATTTTCAAATACGAGGGATGTACAATATTTAATGTCCCTAGCATAGATTACAACATTATTTTTCAACATAATCTCCTTGAACGTGAAGACACTTATTCCACCTACGTCCAAGCAAGCAACATCTTTCTTGATCACAGAAGAAGTCTTGCACTGCTGCCATAACTGCGTCATCGCTCTCATATTGTTCCCCGAAGAATCTCTTTTCGCTTTGGAAATAAATAAAAATCACTGGGAGGTAAGTCAGGGGAGTAGGGTGGATGCTCCATAACTTCAAACCTAGCGTCATGAATTGCATTAATAGAAATAAGGCTCTTATGGACTGGGACGTTGTCTTGATGAAAGAGAATTCCGCGTGACAGTTTTCCTCTTCTTTTTTCTTTAATGCAATAACGAATTTTTGTAACTAATGCTGCATGATATTGACCAGTGATTATGTGGCCATGTTCTAAAAGATCTACCAGTAAAATTCCTTCGGCATCCCAAAAAATTGTAGCCATTATCTTGCCCGGCTGAAGCCTGTACACGAAATGTTCATGGAGGGGGAGGCCCTAAGTAGTGATATAGGGCCGGTTCTGATCCACAGTATACGAATTTTCCATTGAAGGTCACATCAGTTAATCCGTTGTGCACGGCGCACTCCTCACTAGTCCTGACCCACGCGAGAATTGCAGTAAGTGTGTGAGAAACAGAATGCGTACGAATTTTCCAGTACTGCTCTATGCTAATGTAGTAGTAGTTTGGTTGAGTCAAGGTGGAAAAAATCTAAAGCTTCTGTGTATCATATTACAATTCTTAGAAATCTTTTCAAGGTTAGTGGTTTCAAGGATGCCGGTTAATTATAAAAGGCTTACTTAGGTGTATGTGCGATTAAATAAACAGAAATAACAATACCAATACGTGGGATGCGAAGAGAAAAAGTAGTAGTAAGTGAAGAAGAGAGAAAGGAGCGGCTACAAAAATTATTGAAGAAATAACAAAATTAAAACTCGATTTAGATTGTTTTGAAATGAAAAGAAAAATGATTGGGCTTCGGCTTAGCAAGTGAAGCATGTGCGCGAGGTTGGGGGCAGATAAAAGGAGTATCATAACCCATATTCAGTGATACTACAGATAGCTTAAGAATTTTAATTTTAAATGTGGTCGTGCTCATTTATTTTGCTTTGGTCTCCTGAAATTTGTCCCTATTTCCCTGAAAATTTTTTTTTTTTGAAAGCATGAATGCGTTTTACAAGTGACACCATTGATTTTACCAAAAAAAACTGGTAACATTCAAATTTTGAAACTACTTACGAGTACTCGCAAAATAAACTGACATTAAAATTTTTAAAATTAGTAGTATATACACAATTTTGTAAGAGTTTAAAAAAAATTGATTGGAAACAGGACAAATTTCCGAATTTAAATGCACAAGAACACGCGTACTTTAGTTAGACTGCACAATTCGAAGCATAATAAGTAATTTTCTCTTTTAAGCAGGTGTCAGACAAGATAATTTAGCATTGTTGCAGGCTGATAGCGTATATATATATATATATATATATATATATATATATATATATATATATATATATATATATATATATATATATATATATATATATATATATAGTATATATATACTGTACTGATTTTAAAACCCCCACCAATAATAATCTTAATCGTATTTTAATTATATTTTTAATTAATATTATATAATTATTATTTTAATTTATTGTTATTATTTCTAACATCGGCTAAAACTCTTAATATAAAAAATATATTCGTCGGTAGAACTATGAGACTCATCAAAAGGGGATAGGGATCAAAATTTTAGAAGAAACTCTACTTTTGCTATTATAAAATAAATGATTATTAATTTGAATTATATTGATTGTTTGAATACAATAATCATAGTTAATATGATTGAACCACATTGAGTTAATGTCCTATTATTTTTATATTATCTAAATTGATTAAGTAAATTGAACTATGATTTTTAATTCGCATTAATACCTGTGTTGCACCCTGTACATAACAAAATTCTTTTAAAAGTATACGTGGGCATGCGCTGTGAATACGCAAACAGATGATTTGATTACAACTAAAATGAAATTCGGCATACAAGTAAGTATAATAATAATAATAATAAACCAACAATATTAATATAAAACATTTAAAATTTTAGAACAAATAACATTCCCTTGGGACATGCATACCTGTTGTTGCACATCATGATTATTACAAAAGATGGAAATTATGAACATAACAATAAAGTATCAATGTCAACAATAAAGTACTCACATACAATGTCCTCCTTTTGTGGGTTACTGCTATTGAAGTTGCTTGTAGACAACAGCTTCTGCGAACTGCAACTCTGCTCCTCGAACATCCAAATTTTCTTTTAAATGAACAGCTTATTCACTTAGGTAAGTTTCACTATTGTTATTAGAATATTGACGAATCTTTATTTTTAGGCTCATCACTTCTTTTTAATTAAATTCAAAATAAAGTTTGTAAAGCATGGATCGTTGAAGGTTGTTGTAAATTAAACACACTTTTGATACACAAGGTGTATAATGATAAAAGCACGAAGACAACACAATTAAATATCCATACCAACATTCACAATATAAATTTATAAACGAACAAAGTCGAAACTGCGGAAATATTTTTATAACTTATCGAAAACTTCCGATTTGAAATTTTAAAAGGTAAACTAACCTTAATTTAATTATTTTCCGACAAAAGATCAACTGTTTCGTTAACACTTCCGATACTAAATCGCACTTTGTTAATTTACCGAAGTGACGTTAAATTTGTTTTAAAAATTATTTTCAAAAAATTTGGCAACAGCTTACTTTGGCAAGTTGTTGCAAAAGATGAAAATTAAGAGAGTTTGTGAATCTAAAGCACTTGTATTTATATGATTTTGGTCGACAACCAAATCATCGAATGTTTTCTATAGTTACGAAGAATATTTCCTGAATTCTGATTGGCTACTGTAATTTTCACATTACGATATTTCTTTGAAGCCCTATAACTTTCGCCCCCTTTGACATTTCTTAAATCTAAAAACATTTCCATAATCTACATAATTTTATCTATAATTTGAAACCAAACATGAACTAATTCCTACACTTAATAACTACGTTAATTTTTACACTTATTTATTGAATTTACACTAATCCTATGAATTTTACAGGCCTGGAAATTACCTCTACATGAATAGGGGATACTACTACACTCAAATATCCAACTTAAACATGCCTACGGCCAATTTGAGAGGAAAATTATTTAAATTCTACCAATACTCTTAAAAACTAAAATTAACAAAAATGGACATAAATATAAGGAATTATAACATAAAATTGAGGCTACCTTACTATTTTTGCCTCTACTAATTTATTTCATATAAATTGTCTCAATTTAAAATACTTTTTACAAAAATTTTTAATCGAGGATAAAACATAACCTCATTTTCTTTATATAATTTTAATGTTAAATTTCACACTTTTAAACACAATAATTGTTAATGTAAGTGTTTAAACTTAATGTTCAAGTCACAAATTAGTTTATTTTACCACTTTCGTAGGTTCATAAGTTCTTCTACGACTAGTGTCGGAATGTTGTCAATCACTAGTTTAATGTCATAAAATGTTGATTAAACACAATAATCCCAGAGCTGCTGCTTGATTTATGTTTTACAGTCACTCACCAATGTGCTTGTTCTGTTTTTTCATAATTTTTGCACTAATATGAATTTAACGCACTAATACGAATGTTTTTACTCATCTTGGCTGCGTACATGTGAATTGCGACATTGATACCAGCCTAAATCTAGTTTTAACATTATTTCTGTCAACCACAACCTGTATTACATGTCATCGGGGAATATTCTTTTAAAATAAACTTACAAAACTAAATGAAACCTTGAATTAACTCATAAACGATAACAAACATATCCTATACTTCAATGTACTGTGCTGTCGATTACTTATACTAACATTATTAAAATTATATTAAGAAATATTTAAATTTGTAAAACATCTCAATGTTTATTAATCATTCTTATCTAGAATTATTTAATGAAATGTACCATTTTGTACTAACTAAAGTAAAACTTCACTATGCAAATTACATAGCTACTTGCACGTAATTTGAATCATCTCAATATATATATATATATATATATATATATATATATCTATCTATAGTACAATGACAGTCATATTGCTTTATATAATAGAAAAGAAAGTTTTTTTCAAATTTTAATTTGTTTCAATGTAAAAAAAATTCTATTACTAATGAATAAATTGTCAATAAATTTTTGTTTCTATGATTACAATGTTATAACTCATGTATATTTCTTTAGAGGCGGCGCACCCAAATACTTGCTCAGTCGCACATCGACTATCTATCTAGGTCACACACACCGGGCTATCTATTTCACCACGAATGCACATTGCCATGGTTTTATATATACAGGGTGTTTGGTACATCGATGCAAATATTTAAAGGGGTGATAGAATACGTTATTTTGAGTCGATTTAAGCAAACATACCTATATACCAAGTGTTACCGTTTTTGAGATAATGCCACTTCTAATATTTATTGATTTTACCGTGCTTTTCTGGAAATATCGAAGTGTACAAGAGTAAATCGCAAACTTATACTAAGTTTTTTATTCCTTATGAAGTGATTGTTCATATTCTTTTCTCAGAAAAGCCTAAAATGTCTTTGGTTCTTGCCTAGAACTTCTTAAACATGAAAGTTTTAATTTGTAAAAAAAGCAATCACTAAAATTCAAACGTGGATTTAGTCTAAAATCTTTCGTTAACTTTTTTTCCAATTTCAGTAAAACTTCCTTGGGCAAGGTTCTTTAAGATAGTATGAACAGATTCACAACAAAATTTTTACAAATTGGAAAAATTTAATTTAATTACCAAAGTACCCCCTAGACGCATTTGCCAAAACGTAAAAAATAGCCCTTCATTATTTAGTTTAGATAGTTCAAAAAAAGTAGATTTTTAGAAAATGTCTCATTTATTAAAACATTAATAGTATTATTATTGGTGTTCAAAATGAGATCCACCGTTTCAAATACAGTTTCGAGCCAGTTTTAGTACTGCACGAGGCAAACATCATTTTGAACCACAATTCTATCCCTTACTTTTAGTGTTGCGATATTAAAAATTTTGATAAGATATTTATACTATACTGATGTGTAATGCAAAGGATGCTGGTTTGCAGTATCTTTTTATCTCTTTCATACATGAACAAAATGTTCGCATATTCTTCGTTAGAAAATGATGCCATAATAACTACAACTTTCTATTAAAAATAAATCATGGAAAGCAAAGTACAACACAAATGAATAATTGAAATTTTTATGTCATTTTTGACAATAATGAATAGTCAATTCAATCATTAATTTTTTATTAGTTCTAAAGGATTCGTAAGAAATAAATTAGGTAAATAATAGATAATAATCATAAAAATAGCATTCGTAAATTCTTGTCTAATTGTAGTTATTATGGCATCATTTTCTAACGAAGAATATGCGAACATTTTGTTTATGTATGGAAAAGCTAATCGTAATGCATCGGAAGCTCAAAGGCTATATCAGGAAAGATATCCAGATAGGCGACTTCCTGATACCCGGGTATTTTCTAATGCATATCGCCGTGTACGCGAACATGGAAATTTGTCTCATCGTGAACCTGGAATTAATAATTAACAGTACGCGGTCCATGTTGATGAGCAAATTTTGGAAGTGTTTAATGCTGATCCCACAAGGAGTATCAGAGAGGTAGCGCAGCAACTAAACTTGTCTGTTTGGAAAGTTTGGACAGTTCTTAAAAACGCGAACCAGCATCCTTTCCATTACTCATCAGTACAGGCTTTAGAAGACAGAGATCCTCTACAGAGGTTGAATTTTTGTCGATTTCCGTTAAACATCGAAGATGGACTTTTTTTGGAAAGTATACTGTGGACCGACGAATCACAATTTACAAGGGAGGAAATTACTAATTTTCATAATTTGCATTTCTGGGCAAAGTCATGAAAATCCCCACATGAAAGAGCCATCACGGTTTCAGTACAAATTTAATGTGAACGTTTGGGCAGGGATTATTGGCAAAACATTAGTTGGACCTTTCTTTTTACCGAACACTTTAAATAGTCAGAATTATATGCAGTTTTTAAGAGATAATCTTATCGATATTTTGGATGACGTACCTAAATGTAAGGGATAGAATTGTGTTTCAAAGCGATAGGTGCCCCGCGCACAATACCGTAGCATTAAGGGAATTTCCCTAATCGTTGGATAGCAAGAAATGGTCTAATATTGTGGCCACCTAGGTCACCTGACCTAACACTCGTTGATTATTATGTTTGGGGAAGAGAAAAACAATTAGTTTACAAAGTCGAAATTCTTAATCGGGAACACTTAATTGAAAGAATAAACGACGCTTTCATTCAAATGAAGAGAGAGATTAATTTAAGTATTACAACGAGGGAAATAAGAATACGGGCTCGAAATTGTATTCGAAACGGTGGATTCCATTTTGAACACCAATAATAATACTATTAATGTTTTAATAAATAGGACATTTTCTAAAAATCTGCTTTTTTTAAACCATCTAAACTAAATAATGAAGGGCTATTTTATGTTTTGGCGAATGCGCTGAGGGGGTACTTCGGTAATTAAATTCAATTTTTCCAATTTGTAAAAATTTTTTTGTAAATCTATTCATGCTATCTTAAAGACCATTGGCCGAATGAAGTTTTACTGAAATTGGAAAAAAAATTAACGAAATATTTTAGACTAAATCCACGTTTGAATTTTAGTGATTGCTTTTTTACAAATTGAAACTTTCATGTTTAAGAAGTTCTAGGCAAGAACCAAAGACATTTTAGGCTTTTCTGATAAAAGAATATGAACAATCACTTTATAAGGAATAAAAAAACTTAGCATAAGTTTGCGATAACACGGCTTGTTACTCTTGTACATTTCGATATTTGCAGAAAAGCACGGTAAAATCAAGAAATATTAAAAGTGTCATTGTCTCAAAAACGGTAACACTTGGTATATAGGTATGTTTACTTAAATCGACTCAAAATCACGTATTCTATCACCCTTTAAATATTTGCATCGATGTACCAAACACCCTGTATATATATATATATATATATATATATATATATATATATATATATATATATATATATATATATCACACACACACACACACACACACACACACACACACACAACTACCCCAACCTCAGCTGAAGCAACAGTTAAAAACTAGACATGGGCCACCCCCGACCTCACTGATAGTATAATCTGCGAGAATATTGCTTAAGCACCCTACTCTCTTAGTCGTAAGGTCACTCAATGTTGTAAGGGATTACGTAAGCTGTGTGGGTGGTTATGCTGCAAGGTTGTCCTGATAATTATCATGCTGTTGTATTAATGCAAGACATTGTGAATTTAACAAGACGTATTATTCCATTGTTGAAAATAAAAAATGAATTTGTAAAGCACACCCGTATAATTCGCACTAATATTAAGCTATTCAAAATAAAGTTTATTGGAGGCAAATGAAAATTTGCTTAAGTTCGAAAGCAATTTGTCATTGTTAAAGTGTTACCTTGTGAGACTTAAACAGTTAAAGAACGCTTCGAAGAAAATATGTAGTGGAATTATCACTAAAGGAGTACACGCAGATTAGGTTGGTACTCTATAGATTCATGCTTTAATGGTAGATTACTTACGAGAATTATAGTCAATATAGCAAACATCAAGGACCCTTTTATTTTTTTCACAAAATGCATACAATAGAAAGGTTAAATTAATGTTAAGGCAATCGATGCTAAAGGTGAATGTCCTTTTAGCCTGCAATTTTATGCATCCTCAGAATCAAGTTGAAGACTCTTGCCATAAAAAAATACGTCATCGATATTGCGACCAATTTGGTATAATGAAAATGTTTATTATAAACTAAAAATAAATGAGAAGAGTTTTCCTAAAGGGATTCCGGTTGGGCATTACATGAAGTGTTACATTTAAAGGTGAATATTAATAGCTATGTTCTATTTAGAGGTGGTATTTCAACTTACGTTAAAGTTCCCTACTTCATAGCAATAAAGCATGCGGTAGTGAATGTTAAAAATGACGAGTATTGCTTCCTGTGGGCTGTTGTTTCTGCATTATATCCCGCGCGACGTCATACGGGAAGGGTTCAAAGTTATCCTCATTTTAGAGATGTTTTGAATTATGATTCAATTCACTTCCCCATTAAACTAGATTATGTAAAAAAAATCGAAAAATTAAACGGCCTCTCCATTAATTTGCTTTGCATTCGAGGGAAAAGTATATTACCATTTGTATTAAGTGAAAATCAAAATAGTGTTAGGGAACCTATAAATCTTTTAGTACTTTCTGCTAATAATCAATCCGGTTATGATATCAATACAAAAAATACTACTCTTTATAATTTCACGTAGATTAAAAATATGTCAGCACTTTTTTCTAAACAACTATCGAATAGGGAGCACAAGAAATATATTTGATGTTTGAATCACGTTTCTTTAGATCATCTTCTACACACACATGTTATTCACTGTCATCAACTTTATCGATGCTCTGTCAATCTACCTACCGAAGCAAAAATGTTTCTGCAGTTAAAAAATTTCGCATTCCAAGAGAAGGCGCCGTTTGTAATTTATGCAGATTTAGAATTCTTTTTAGAAAAGTGTACAAACTTAACAGACATGGAACGTAATACTCTATTTCACTCCAAGCATGTACCCTTCAGCATTGTTTACTACTTGAAGTGTTTATGCAGTCATTCTTTATCTCGATTTAAACTTTATAGAGGAAATTGTTTGTTAAAGAACTTCAAAGTATTGCATATTGGACTACCGAAATAATCAATAAAATAATTCCTATGGATACTTTAAGCCTCACTCAGGTTGAGAAATTTGAAAGCGCTATGGTTTGCCACATTTCGGAAAACCATTTACTGAATATGATATAAAAATTAGAGAGCATAACCATTTTACTGGGGTGAGAGGGACAGGGGCCGGGAGAGGGAAAGAGAGAGGGAGAGAGTGGGGATTGAGAGAGGGAGAGAAAGGGGACGAGAGAGGGAGAAAGGGAGAGCGTGATAGAGATAGAGGGGAGGGAGTGAGAGAGAAGAGAGAGGGGGAGAGGGAGGGGTAGAGGGAGAAGAACAGGGAGTGGGAGAGAGAGGGAGGGGAGAGGGAGATGCATAGAATGGAGGAGTGGGGGAGAGAGAGGGAAAGAGTGGGAGAAAGTGAGAGGGGGAGAGAGAGAGATAGAGAGAGTGACAGAGAGGGGCGGGAGCTGTTGTTGGCATTTTGACATAGATAAACGTCAAGGAGGTTGTTCATTAGGTTTATAAATTACACGTATAAGTAGGTACTGCCCTAACTTGGATCTGGATGAGGTAGTTAGACGTTAGGTAGAACCGTTCGGTTTCATTGTCATAAACATACATGCTGAAGTTAATAATGGTCGCTATATGAAAAGATTTGATGAATATATAATACCTTAAACTGCTTTCAGTCTGCTCCGTTGAGCTTTTCTGGGGGAAACAGTTAGCGCCTCTGGGAAACGGCTACCTGTTTTTGGCAGACGGGTGCCGGTTTTAGGTCTGTTTTGAGCTGTGTTTGGAAAAACAGGTATCTGTTTTTGAGCTGTTTTGACCTGTTTCCGGAAAACAGTTACCTGTTTTTGAACTCGAAGCTGCTTAATTTTTTTTCTGTTCATCTCATACAGCTCTAAATCTAGTTCTACCTGTCCTGGGAGGCTTCTATGAACATGAATTACAGAAAACAAAGTATCCCGATATGGAAAAAGTGCTTCGCTCCAAAAATAATAAGTTATTCATACAGAGGCGGGAGTTGGATTAAAGATCATGGATCAATCCTACTTTGATAGGTAAACTTTTTAATTATGTATTTAACAAAATTAATAATAATTTTCAATTTCTTTAATTTATTTCACTCGCGCGTAATAATGGTCGAATATCTTTCTCTCGCATATATCCACCATACACATATTTCGCGCACTGCGTGTAAACTCTATGAGATTATCGTATTTTAACTTTTGTAGTCCTCAATCAAACAAAAATCCAAGAAAAAAATTATTTAAAACAATTTTAAGGTTTTGATGGTTGTAGAAAAATGTATCCAAGAAAAACATTATTTAAAATAATTTTAAGGGATATACATATCTTGATGGTTGTAGAAAAAATTTGTTTGTAACACGTCGCGAACTACTTTGGTGATCTCGACTAATTTTTTAACCCGGCTGCGCCTCTTTAAAAAATTCAATTCTCGATCATCAAAGTAGCATTTCACGCACTAGATACAAAAATAACTATGTTTACTTGTTCAACTTATAATATCGATATCTCAAGAAGGGTCGGCCTTATGGCTATGAAAGATATTATCAATTAGTATCTACTTTCACGGGGAATCGAAACGTGAAAAAATATACAGGGTGTTGTATTTGAAAAAATTGAGAAAAATTACATTTTGCGTAAGTTAATCATTGTGTACAGTTTTACATGTTTTCGAAAAATTTCCCAGTTTGCTTGTTAGTAGACTATTATTAATAGTCGGTGGTAACAGATTTACAAAATCGCGGTGACAACGCTCGCATCGTGGTTCCAAAATTAACTCTATTTTGGTACTAAAGTGACGATATCTGCAGAACGGTTAGTGATACAGATACTACTTTGTATACTTTTATTCTAAATGTAACAGTGAGTCCAAAAATGCAAAAATATATAAGGCGTTCCATAATAAAAAAAAAACAAGGGTTTGGGTTGGCATATTTTTGTCAATCACCCTATATATACCTAAATATTTTTAGAATGTAGGCCCTATGATCGCCTATTGCCACACCAAAATTGGTTTTGACATCTCTAATAGTTAAGGTGAAATCCTCCGTCCACGCAGTAGATACTCACTCTGTATAAAAATAAGATACTTTGCTTATATTGATATTAATAAAATTATTGTCTAAACTGTTTCATCTTCACTGTCACTCAAGTCAATAAAAAATGATAATCACTATCACTATCTCCAACCACATTTATGAATTAGAAATCGTTATATGTTTTTATACAAAAATCACATTTTTAATGTAAATTTCACTATGAACTATCTGTTCAGTTTCTATATCCAAAATTAGTTCACTTTCATGATATTTATCTTCTACACTTTATTACATTGGATTTTACAATCTTCTGTTGTTTCAAATTCTGTCTTGGCCAATTCCATGACATCATTTCACTTAAATGTAACGTTTTTCTGTGCTACTTCGCTTTTTATCTTTGCCCAAATTAATTCTATGGGATTTAGATCCGGATGATAAGCCGGAAGTTATCACACAATGTGCCCACGATCGTTTAATTAATTAATTTCTCGAATTTATATGTCTTATACGGATCTTTATTTTGTAGTATAATTTTCTAAAGTTGTGGTTTATACATACCCGAAGGAACTTGAATTCCTTTTTTATGTAACCAAAATTGGCAAATTCGGTAGAAGACGTTCTTTGACACACTTTTCATAATTGGTACCCATTCATGTCGTCGTGGTAATCTCCACTTTGTGTGCCAGATTTAAATGTTAATAAACAGTTAGGTATAAAACCCGTGTCGCTCTCTGCATGAACCACAATTAATCGCTGGCCCTTTGAAATGGGAGCGAATAATCCTTCATTAGTGTTGTGATTCCAGCTACGTGATTTGGAATGGCCGCTGTGAATATATTTCATCCAACAAGACGATCGTTTTTTTTTCCATACGGTAATGTTTAATTTTTTTAAGGTACATTGTTCTTTTTCTCGAATACCACTTTTTGTCGATTAAAATTCTTCTGTTGTCCACTGTTTTCTTTCACTTACAGTTAAGTTTTTTTAAGATTATTCTCAGCGATTTCTTTGAACCACTTCAACCCAAATCTTCCATTAATTTCTGTCGTAAGAATTTAACGTACACACGACTCCCTTCCATTTTATGGAAGTTATAAATGATGTATCTTATTATATTAAGATCATATTTTGCAACATCCGTAACCGGATGTCTTCTTTTGCGCTTCTTCTCCGGAGATTTCAGTATAATTGTATCATTATTTTTTGCGGACGATTCATTGGCTTCCCTTATGATTCGTTCTAGTATTGTGACTGATACCTTTGTTGCGTTTGAAGTTTCTCTTGGTGCCCCGTAGGGTTTCGGTTTCTTCTTTTTGTGTTAAAAAGCATTGAAAAACGTTATGCACTATGTCTCGCGTTTGGCCGTTTAACATTTTTCCAGATTTAGACATTTTATAATAATGATGTAATGGTGCCAGGTATAAAAAGTGTTTTAAATAATTTAATAAAGAAATGTGTAATAATGTTCTCCGAACAAATCGTTAAACTAACTGGAGATACAAACCATTCACCAAAAATAATGCCGTTGGCTCAGTCCGTAGTTTAAAGTAGGCCGATTCACTCTTTTGATTTGCTTAATTACCACAATTTCTGCTCGATTACTTCCACTGAACATCAATATAATAACTGCCATGTAACACTAATAAAAAAAGATCTCGGACGCCAAGTTATTTTTTAATTATGCTCGGAATAACTAAACCGAGGTTGTTTACAATAAAAATTCTACCAAACTGTAAAAAAATAAAAAAATATACAAACTATGTTTATTAACAGTTAATGATAGGGTTAAATAAAATATATCTTAAAAACTAGTTATAGCCTTAAATTACTAAATAATGGTTATAAATATAAATACCTGTACAAAATATAATAAATCTTCTTGAGAACCCCTGGTATTATAAAAAATAAATGCGGAAATGCCAACCAAAGTGATGTAATCCTTGTATCAATGTTGCGCAATATCTCGAGATCACGATACTTTACGTTGCAAACCACACCCAAAATGGAATTTTCTTTCTTCTAAATTTATCTTCATGAAATTAAATAATCCGTTTATTGCATTTTCTTGAAATTTCCAATAAAAAATTGTGATCAAAATTTAGATAGCATTGAATGCAAAATTGCAATCACAAAATGAAAGCGTACGTAAAAATAGAATTAAACGTGTAATTAAAATGTAATTAAAGTAATAAAAGTAAAAGTCAAAGTGCCATTAAATCAATGGCACTTTTCACAAAATTTAGGGGGAAACCCAAAAAAAAAAGGCTTTCTGCATCTAACAGCGTACCACAAGAAGTGAAAAAAATAGACGCTCCGAATATCTGGTGATATCGCCGTCGAAAAAATTTGCGCTAAGAATTAAGTCATCGATGACGCGTTACGCGAAAATATTGAGCAGAAAAAATAATTTAAAGAAGTGGGAGTATAAACCCTTAAGAAAATATGAAACTCAAGTTAGTAAATGAAAATTAAGTTGCCTACCACTCATAATTCAATAATAATTAAAAAATTTTTCTTATATTTACAACTATATGAACGAAGAACGTAAATTACGGTATATTTTAATACAACTCAAAATGGGTTATTACAATTTTCGAAAACCGATTACAAATCTATAAATATCTACAACGTATCATCAATTTGCAACAACTAATATGCATGCCAAAAGAGTCAGGATATTTATATATCAAACCTCTAATGAAAGTCATTATGTTAATTGCTTATAAATTCATTATTTAGATAAGTATGTTTTTCCCCTGTAATATTGCATTAAGGCAATTTTCTAGTGGGTACCTAATGATTTCATTTCATTTTTATGAGTTCAAAATAAAAATACTTACATTAAAAATTACCTATTAGATAAATGGGAGAAATGCCTATTGTGCAAACATAACAAAACCAATCGTTAAGAAAAAGTTACGCGTCACCAACGGAAATATTGGAATTATTCATCTTAATAATAATACGCCACTGCTTGGTATTTTTATTATAATCGGTACCCGCCGTAGTTCTTCGTCGTGTGCCGGATCCTCGTCTTCTTAGGCACCGCGTGCTGTAAATGTGCTACGATTACGATGGCTTGATCGTGTTCAAATTTCACCAGAATTATTTTTTCTAAACCAATGCCGTAAACGACTCGGAAAACTGTTTCAAGAACTGTTTTTGAATGGTGCAAACCCTTTCGGAATGGAAATGTACGTGTGTTCTGCATTTGACATTCAGTTGGTAAAAACTGGAGGCACTTAGCACAATTACTTACAAGTAAAACTCCACCCAAACATTTAGAACGTAAAGTTAAGGCTACGCTATGAGATTTAAATAAACCATCTTACATGGATTATTGTAAGAAAATAAAATCATATACAATGTATGTAACCCTGAGCTTCTTTCCAAACTAAATCTGAGGAGATCTACTAAGCCAAGGCGCGTGACATTTCAACACTGACTGACCAGAGTTGGCAAATAATGTACCACACTCCATACAGTCCGAACTTGTTTCCAATTGATTCACATCTCTCTGGGCCTTAGAGAAATTTTTTGCAAGGTAACTGTAATGCAGAATAGATCAAATGCAAAACTGACTACTTCGTCAAGCAAAATAACTTTCAACGGAAAAACGGAAAGTATCGTCGGATTGAACAAGTATGTGTTAACGGTCATACACTTTATAAATAAAAGCCGGGTCTATCGCGGCAGTATTTTCAGGCGCCATTTTCAATCCCCTGATGACCTATTCATGGCCCTCACTCCCGTAATTAGGGCCCTTTTGGCAGTAGCCTTTTTAAGGTCCATAATCATGACGCCATAACCAAAAGTGATGGAGGAAGGAGAGATTCATCTTATTTTATCTTCATTTATCTTAAGATATCGTAAAGCACTTTAACTCGTCTTAATTCATCTTGATTCATCTGCCACTAGACCATGCCCCCTGCTTTCTAATTGGCTCATAGATACCGCCCCAGACTCCGTAATCTGGCCAATCAAATCAAATCAATCTCAAGTACCACGAAACAAAAATGATTTTATTTATTAAATCAATCTCATCATCATGACATAACATAGTAATTATAAAAAAACCGTTTTTCGAAGCAAATATTAAACCGGTTGTTTCGCGTATTGGTCCTAAAGAGCCCATTGAAACATATTTACTCTACAATCATTCATAATAAATCCAGGTCTCGAATTATAACGTAAGATCAAAAATCTGTACAAGTAATTAAATGAAGTAAATAAAATAAGGGGTAAGGGTTAAAATTAAAAATGATCACTTACCCATGATTATTGGTTACGTCAATCTCTTTAGGGTCCTGGTGCTGCGTTTATTCAGATTCATCTTTTTCCAAATTATTTTCAGGGTTATCTAATCGCAAAACAACCTTTCACTATTCAAATACCTTTAACATGTTTGGGAAAACCCCCTAATTAGCTAATTACGTGAAAGGTAAACAGACATTGAAAATACAATTATCATGTTCACGGTGTTTTATGTGTACGGCGTGGGGATTTCCCAGTTATGTAACCAACAATAATAATATTCTTTCACAGGAAGATAGACAGACAAGTAGACTTTCATTTTCAATTTTGATAACACACTTCATACCAGTTTGATTTAACTTACAGCTTGCAACAACCAACTCTCAATTCAAAAATACCAAATTGGTTTAACTAACAGCTTGCATACACCTGGCTACAAGGCATTTGGGTTCTATTTTAATCTTTTACAATTTCCAAAATCACTGAGTAAAAATTTTATATTCTTTTTATGAAAATGTGAAACGCAACTAAGTGATTTTAATTTATCAAGATAACGTTCATTAACTAAACTTTACTTTTATTGTTATCACATTTCTGTTTGTGTAAATGAACTTTAATAATTACTCAACAAATTCCTTTTTCCTTCTAACGGGACGCTCCAGCTAGTTTAACAATGTGTTAAGTTATCCTCAATCTGAGGTTATTAATTACCTGTACTTTGCAATTAATTGATCTTGCTTTCTTCAGTATTTACACACGCAGTGTTTGTATAATCCTTTACAAATGATCAACGACATATATTTTCGATCAGCATTTGTATTTAAACATAAATTTAAAAATAAATAAAACACCAATTTTCGTTTATTTATGCTATCGAAAGTTTCTTACTTGTCTTCAGTTTAATGATTTTTGTGAATAATTGCTCGATATATTTACACTATACAGTTTTTACTTAATTGTTCACTTTTAATTACAAACGACGTGCGCAACAAAATGCAAGCGAGCTACGAAAGACCATTCTTCTAATCATCAATGTTTTTATTTCTTATATCGATCTATTAACTGGGTCGATTGTCTTATTGTACATTTATCACTCGCTGTCGAAACATCAACTTGGAACATTTCAATACGCACTTAAAACGGTATTGTAAATTATTACGCAATCTTTTTATTATCGGCAATTTGACAACATTTACACATTTAATTCTTTTTAGCTTTTCTTTCTCACTCATAAGGAAAATATCACTTACATTCTCTTAACACAATACTAACTGAATTTTCGTTATAACTTCACAATTTTAATTGCAGCATAAATCAAGCTGCAGCAATCGATTTTCAACCGTTTGGTTACCTTCAACCAACTTTGATCGCTTACTTAGTACGACCATTTCTGTTCACTTACTTAGCGCGACTGACTAACTAATACCTCATTATGAAGCGTCTCTACTTGCTCCCTTTTACAAAACAGTCATACGCAAATTGCCGCGTATATTTAAAAGCTTTCCAAATACTATGCAAATACTCATCGAACCAATCTCAAGCTTTTTATCTTAATATTAATTATGTTCAAATACAAATAACCGATAAATTCGAATTTTTAATACCTCCATTACAGTACCCCCTCCTCGTTGTTGTATCAACTAATTTAGTTGGTACAAGAACGATATAACTCCATAGAAATATAAAACAAAAGGAACTTGTTCAGCGATACACAAAAAAATTCATTACTTCCTCACACAAAACAAAAATATGATAATTGTGGCATCTAACTTTAAATACTACAGAAAAAACTAACACATTTGGCAATTCAAATCCATCATCAACAGTATCCGATAGAGTCCTGTCCTTTTTCTGTCTCCTCTTCCACTCAAACGGTAGTTACGATGGGATTTGCATATGGTGATTGCAACCTTTCAATCATTTTATCCGCTAATATTTTCTCAATTTTTCTTTCTAGTGCTCTGCGTCGACGGTATCGGGTAGTTTTCTTGTAAAAACGGTACTTCTATTTTTATTTTTAGTTCACAAACAAAATTGTTTTACTAATCCTGGTTTTTCATAAATTGTTTCTTCATTTTCCTTAATTAACTCGTCGATCATTTCCTTTTCTTTGATAATTTTCTCTTCAATATTGCACACTTTAATGTTCGCCGACATCCCGGTCGTTTGTTCTTCTTCTATGATATTGGTCTGATTTTCAGAAACTGTTTCTTCAATTCGATCTACTAATCCTTCGGCCACTTCTTGTTCTTCCTTGTCCTCATATTGCATGATATTCGTTGTCATTTGCTCTATTGGTGTTGTTTTTTCGTCTACCAGTATATCTTGCACTACCCCATCCAGCCTTCCTACGGCTATTGGACAACATGCCAATTCTACTTCATCTTCCGTTTCTCGATCTTGCTCGTCGTCTTTCTTTATTTGCGCTATATGTGGATTTTGTAAAATTGCCTAATAAAACTAGTTAAATTTAGCTGCTCCTCCGTACGAATAGTACTCGAGACCAGCGGAGCTTCTCGCCTCGACGGATTTAGTTTTCCGACGGTTGGGAGAGGGCTCTTGGATCCCCTTCTTCTTCATCGTTGATTCTGTCGTACCTATAGCAATTTTCTAGATCTCTTCGGTATTCATATATTCTTCAACGTAGTCCTCTATGTGGTCCAAAACTACACCTACCTCTCCTGTGATACGTTGTATTAACGTTCCTTATTTGTGGCCACCGGTATCTTTGCTGATTGTTGTTCTCATGGCTATCCCTTTCCCTTTGGGATGGATTCCACGCTGTCCTTTCACTGGCGTTTGCAGCTTGTATCCTTTCTAATGCATTTATTAATTGGTCAATTATTTTTGCTCCTGAGCCAATCAATGTGTTTTCCATTTGACTCGGAAAATGTCTGGTAAATGCCGTCACCATTTGCTTTTCTTCTATTGGTGGTTATAGGTCCATCGTCTTGTTCACCCAGAACCATACGTGGTCTATATATTTTTCATTGCGTTGATTATATTGTCTTGGTGTGTACAATCTTGATCGTATTTCGCTTTGGACATCTCCACACCAAAATTGTTCCAAAAAATCTTCTTTAATTACTTCTAAATTGGACCATCTTTCCCGATGTAGTTCGGTCCATGACCTTGAATTGCCTTCCAATAATTCTATCATATTATCGATCTTCCTTTGATCTCCCATGTCGATATTCTCCAAATATGCTTCAACGGTCCTCATAAAATTCACTGGATGTATGGTCATTAAGTTTCCGTCGAACTTTCTTGGCTTTTGTGTTGGTTGACCTTCATTTTTATAAATTATTGTAGTCGTTCCTGAGTTTGCTTCTAACTCCTCCTTAAATTTTTTTCCTTTTCGTCCTATTTTTCTTCCAACTTGATAATAGCTTCTCCATTTTTAGGCATTTTTTGTTCGCATTCTAGTACTTTTTGTTCATTTTCTTCTATTTTACATCCTACAACGCCTATTGTGCGGCCTATTTGAGCTCCAGCATACTCATTTCTTTCTTCAATTGGTGTCATTTTTATATTCTGTATGTAAGTTGCTGATCTGTGTCGTCTTTTTGCTTCTTGATTTCTTCCTTACACTTAATCATTATTTCCTTTTGCTTTGTCTTAAATTTTCTTCCCCCCGTTCTATTTGATGTCTCACTTCTTTGAAAATTACTTTCAATTCTTCTTGATTAACCTGTTGACTTCTATTTTTTTTCTATCTTCTCTTGTTTTGTTTCCATTTTCTTTTCTCCTTCTTCCATTTCCTTTTTGCTCTCTACCGTTTCGGCTAATAACCTATTCATAATGTTCATCATCATGGATTCTTCAGTTTGTTTTGTTGAACTGGTACTCCCGCTATTGTCAACATGTCTATTTTTGGTAATTTATCTTCTTCTGAAATGTTGCTTATATCTTGTGATTCTTGGCTGAAAATAAAATTTTCTCTTCCCTTTGTTTTTGCCATCTTTGTTTTGATTATTTTTGATAATTTCCTACCTGGCTTTTTAAAACTTGACCTTAATTCCATAAAACAATAAAATATAGACCACCTTTGTAACGTCCTATATAAAATTAAACATAAAAATTCAAGTACGCCAATGGTAATTATTAATTGCTAAACTTTTTTCGAATATAGAACTAAATCAATCAAAAAAAATTTTTTTTCAACTTCCTAATCTTTGATACGTCCTTGGTAATCAATTAAATTTTTTATTTATTATAACAATTTATTTGACTTCTTAATTTCTTTATGGATCAATCGATCGTTAATTTCGGAGAGCATGGCATTCTTTCAGGGTGCTAATACAGCCTTGCTGCTGGGTTGTAACAACAAAATTCGGCTCCAGTATTTTGTCTTATACTAAATAATAAAAAAATGTAATGTAAATAAAAACAATAAAATGATACCTCGAGCGCCAAACTATTATTATACGGAACAGTTAAACCTAGTTAATGAACAATAAAAGCTTTCTATTAATATAAAAAAAAAATAACAATGTGTAATTATGTTTATTTACCAAATTAAGGGATGAGTAAGGAGAGGAAAGAAAAAGGTCTTAAAGCTATGCTTAAAGAACTAAAAAATCACTACATAAATACCTTTGTACACTGACTTTCTTATTGACAACTTCCTGTGTTTATTTATGAATACGGAGCGGTCAACCAGCATGATATCATTTCTACATCATCATTGCGCAATTTTGTAATAACGCGATCAGCCGCACCCTTACTGGAGTTTATTATCTAATATTTATTCGTAGAAATTTTCTATTCAATAAATTTATAGCATTCTTGATGTTTTAGTATATTAAAATTGCAATTTAAAATGTAATCCAAAAAGTAGTATAATAAAGGTAAAACTTAAAAGTGAAAGATGAAGAGAAAAAATCGAAGTGCCATTAAAAATTAAAAATATGCCATATAAAAGTGCCATTTAAAAGTATGCATTATTAAAGTATGCAAAAAAAGTGCCTAAAAAAAGCAAATGTTTTAATTTAAAATATAACAAGCTAAAAGATCTCTTACCATCTAAACCGATGGCACTTATGCACAAAAATTTAGGGAAAATCCCAAAAACAACTCGCTTCCTGCTATAACATTCAGCAGCAAGTGAAGTAAAAATAAGCTTTCCGAAAAAATCATGCAGGGGTGCGCCCAAGCATTTGCGCAAAAGAATTAAGTTATTACGCGTTGCGCGGCAAGAAAAGGGAAATATAAATTTTTACCAAATATTTACACTTAAAAAGATATCTATTATGAAATGCAAATTAAACTGCCTACCTCATTCCTACAATGCGAAACTTAAAAACTTTTCCTAACATATCTAACTAAATGAATGAAAGATCTTAAATTAAAGTATAATTTAGTACAACACCAAAAAGGGTTGTTACAGGGTGCCATTTTGTAATAGGCCTCACATTTGGGCACCATTTTGTAATAGTTCTCTTTGTTCGTCCTTCTGTTGGGGGCTATTTTGGTATGGTCAGACGTTGGGGGCTGTTTTGTTACGGGCGTATTACCTACGAGTATTACCTTACTTTCATACACCTGGCTACAAAGAATAATGTTTGGGTTCTATTTCAATCTTTTACAATTTCCAAAATCATTGAGTAAAAATTTTATATTGTTTTTATTAAAATGTGAAACGATTCAACGTCAACTAAGTGATTTTAATTTATAAAGATAACGTTCCTTAACTAAACTTTACTTTAACATATCTGTTTGTGTAAGTGAACTTTAATAATTACTCAACAAATTCCTTTTTCCTTCTATCGGCACGCTCCAACTAGCTTAACAATGGGTTAAATGGTTATCGTTATCATTCATCAAAATTATCCGCAATCTGAGGTTATTAATTACCATGGTAAGGTAACGTCTGTGATAATAGCCTTGAGAAGGATAGCGACCGCTGTCGAAACGTTGGTAGATTACAGAATTCACTAATAAATTTTGTTATTAATTATCTGTACTTTGCAATTAATTGAACTTGCTTTCTTCAGCATTTATACACGCAGTGTTTGTATAAGGTTTTAAGATTTGTCACAGTCAAAAATAAAAATTAGTTAAAAGTGATAATAAAGTACTTATCTTTTTTGGGTAGTAATATCTACTGACGAAGATAACTGTAAGTGTTATCGAAACGTTCAGATTGTATAATTTAAAATACATCATTAAAAAACCCTAAAAATATAAGGATTTTATTATGTGTGATAATGGTGAAAGTTTACATTTTGATACAAAAGTGATAATATTTAATTACGTCAAATCCTATATGCCGACTGTTTTGTTTACAGCATTATATAAAAATGATTCTAATTCTATTAGTATTTTTCTTAATATCAACATGCAAAAACAATCCTTTACAAATGATCAACGAAATATATTTTCGTTCAGCATTTGTATTTAAACATAAATTTAAAAATAAATAAAACACACCAATTTTCGTTTATTTATACTATCGAAAGGTTCTTACTTATGACTTTGTTCGATCTGGTGACATAATGCTTGCGTTCCTTGGACCGCTGAAGAGGCCTCATTTAGGTGGATAACGTTCTGTCGCCAGGCTGGAACTGCTCTCCTTTGTTTTCTCTATCTTTTCTTAACCTTTGTTATAGATGAATACGCTTCTAATTTTCTTTCGTCAGTTTAACAATTTTTGTGAATAATTGCTCGATATATTTTTTTACAGATACAGTTTTTACTTAATTGTTCAGTTTTAATTACAAACGGCGTATGCAACAAACTACAAGCGAGCTACGAAAGATCATTCTTTTAATCATCAATGTTTCTGTTGATTATATTTTTTATATCGATCTGTTAACTGGGTCGATTGTCTTATTGTACATTTATCACTCGCTATCAGAGTATTAACTTGGAACATATTCAATACGCACTTAAAAGCTATCGCCGACTTAACAACATTTACACTTTTAATTCCTTTTAGATTTTCTTCTCACTCATAAGGAAAATATCACTTACGTTCTCTTAACACAATACTAACTGAATTTTGGTAGTAACTTCACAATTTTAATTGCAGCATAAATCAAGCTGTAGCAATCGCTTTTCAACCGTTTGGTTACCTTCAACCAACTTTGATCGCTTACTTAGTGCGACTATTTCTGTTCACTTACTTAGCGCGACTGACTAACTAATACACGTCATTATGAAGCGTCTCTACTTGCTCCCTTTTACAAAACAGTAATCCGCCAATTGCCGCGTATATTTAAAAGCTTTCCAATTTACTATGCAAATACTCATCGAAACAATCTCAAGCTTTTTATCTTAATATTAATTACCTTCAAATACAAATAACCGATAACCATTCAATTTCATATAACAGCGCTAAATTCGAATTTCTAATGCCTTAAAAATTAGTTTTAAAAAATGTTTATGTTTTAAATATTAATAAAAATACTAATTATTGAAATGTTAAAATAAATAAAAAAATGTTTAATTTCTCTTTTTACCTCTATTACTTGTGGAAAAAATATTCCTAGGATCCTTTAAACGTTCCAAGAATCTTAAAGGTGAAGTGATGAAAATAGATTATAAAAAAATAATTTCGAAAAACACTTAAACACGAGGGCTGTCCAGAAATTAACAGACGTTTTGCGCTTTCGCGGCAGTGGGCCCGGCTAGCGCCGCCATCTTGTCGTCATTGTTTCTACACTCAGTACGCAATCAGCCGTGGTAGCCTGCACATCGTGCCTACAGTACACACACGGCCAATCGCACCCAACAGCTCTTGGATGGGAAGTTTTCAATCATCCGCCATACAGCCCAGATTTGGCGCGAAGCTACTACCACCTGTTCACAGCGATGAAGACGTGGCTCGCTAGGCAACGCTTTGACACTGACGCTGAACTGCATGCCGGTGTAAACCAGTGGTTGAACTCGCAGGCGGCAGATTTCTACAGAGGGTATTGAAAAGCTTGCACCACGTTATGATAAATGCATTAATTTAAATGGCGATTATGTAGAAAAATAACCTAAGAGTTTACTTTCAAAATGTAATAAAAATGGTTTCTTTCACATTGTTAATGTGTTATTTAAAAACGTCTGTTACTTTTTGGACAGCCCACGTATATTGTTAATAAAAAAAATGTAACACTTAACATGAAATAAAATGGTAGTATTAAAAGGATTATAATTCTCATAAGTTTGTGCTCAAATTTCTGGATACAACAAATATGTTTTCAACCAGCCCCCAATTAATCGAATTTTAAAAAGATTTTCAGAACTTGAAAAGCATAAAACAATTTAACATTAATTTATTCTTTATATATTATTATAAACAAATCTAAGCTTAACAAAAAAAATATTTTAAACATAAACTAACACTAATTAACAAAAAAAAAAACTAAAACTTAAACACCTAAATTCTCTAACGTATGTAACACTTTTAGCGTATCATGAATGTTTTGGCGTACTTTTGCAAGGGAATCATTGGCTTCGGTTAGCCTTTGCACTTTAGCCACTTCCGATATCATAAAATTTCCTCATTGGGAGTGGTTCTAAGTGAGAGTTGTTTTGCTGCTGCTGCAGGTGGTTGCACCAAAACATTGTGCAAGATATTTGCTTTATTCTTGCTCTTATAATAAATTTTTAGATTTATATATATATATATATATATATATATATATATATATATATATATATATATATGTGGACCAGATTCGGAAATATAAATGACTACAGAAGTATGTTAGGTTAACTGCATAAATTAATGAAATTTTAGAATGGGAAAGGTTGACCTCGTTCTTAATAGGTATTTTCATCGCCTCATTATAACGTTGACTAGCCATATACTCAGATTTCCTTAAAGCCTTCACATCAGGATCTGAGGTGCTTTTTTGAGACATTGTTCAAGACTTAGTAGAAATCTACGTCTCTTTAACTTCTATGAAAAAACAACATATTCACAACTACAAATCTACGTCTTTTTAACTTATATGCAAAAAGAAGACAACAACAATTAAAGTCTTTTCTTTTGTACGTCTGTAAAATGATTCTATTGTCCTCGCCAGGAATGTTTACCGTTACGTCATTAATTTATGAATTTAGCTATCCAATTTGTTTGTACTGTCTTCTCATATAAAACAGTGAATTAAATAAGGATGGTGAACATTCGTAGTGCATTTGACGAAATCGACATACGGTATTGAATAAGCAAATGTAGTAGAAAGAGTAAACCTATAAACGCGAAATCAATTTGCTTTATATGCATATGAATTTAATTCTCATTTGACTAATAAGTAATAACACATAACCCCAATTTGTTTGTTTATCCTTTGACTGTTTCCTCATTTCCTACATTTACTTCTTTTAATCATCATTTATTACACACTCTAAAGAAAATGGGGCCCCTGATATTAGTATCTGCTGTTCAAGACGTAAAAGAAAAAGGCCACGTATTTCTTTCCCTCCTCAAGGGAGAGGGCGGGCTGCTCGAGCTTTCCAAGCTCCTTCAGCCACAATCATGGATTCCCAGCATACATACATACATTACGTATATATACGTGGTGGAATTAAGGATGGATGTGTCAGGATAGGATCGGAAGGAACGGAGTTAGGGTTCTGAGGGGGAAAATACTACCCCAGCATTCGCCTAAGTAGCCGCACATGGTGTGCATATACGCAGTGACCATGCCGCTACATGTATGTGAGGAAAACCCCCTGAAAAAACTTCATACAAGGTAGACGGTAACGGGAATCGAACCCATTACCTCCCGAATGCTAAGCAGGTCGTGTCACCACTACGCTACCAGCTCGGTTGTCCAAGAAGTAAGTATGACATTACGTGTTTATATCTTAATTCATTACAATCACGAAATTACAGCGTGTGGCAAGCGCCTTGTGTATATTTCAAAAGATTGTAACAAATATCAAGTCTCGAGCAGCACAAACTACGACGCAAGAAAACAAAATCTGATGATCTACCTGAAACATCCAAAATGGACATAGGGAATACGTTATATAATATGTATGCACAAAGTGAGTACTATTACATCTAAACTAGTTCTTTGGTGTTGTAAACATATTTATTGTATTTGTATTCATAACTTGAATAACGATGTTTAAGATGAACCGTTAAAAATTTCTTGTGATGTGTTCCATAATCACATTGGTTATATTTGAATTCATACCTTGAACAGTGTTTTTTAAGATAAAATGTTATATTAGCTTTACAGTCTATTGTATTCAGCACCTCAAGAGGTAAGGTGTGTTGTCACATTTTTATGAGTTATCTCCACCATGTGTTTTAACATATCAAATTTTATCTTGAGGACAACGGCTCTAAGTCCCTAGTTGCTTGATTTCGCTCATAGATGGGGTATACAGTTTTAAGTCCAGTAAACGAATCGTGGTAAACAAGGACGTTTCTTGTGTTACAGTTAAGACGGAGGTAAACAGCGTTATGTGTATTTTCCACAATTTGCTCAATGTATGTTTCGGGGTTAACTAATGTGTGAACTTGTGTTTAAAAACAAACGCAAAAAATTCGGATTTGCATTATAAAATGGTAATAGTGCCAACATAACCACAATCCCAAACTCTGTAAAACATTAAGTGTTTTTAGATTTTTGATTTGATGCTTAAAGAGTGAAAAATTAAATTTTTGCGTAGTTTGTAAGCATAGTATTTAAAAAAATATAATATTTTCGTACAAATATACTTGATAAGAAATGTTTGCAAAATCATTTTGAGATTTAACACTGTTTACCTCGGTACACTCAAAAAGTGTTGCGCACTAACTCAAACATGTTTGTCTGGTGCAGACAATGAAAACCAGCAACTTCATAATAATATAGCGGCTTCAAGTTTTCTCAACCAGAATGTTGGAAATAATCCTGACTTAGGTATAGGTATGTTTACCAACATTTTTGTAACCTCTTTTTCAAAAGACGATTGATTCATAGATTCTCTTGCGACACAACCAGTGTCAAGAACTGAAGAAGAAATTTCGTGCAGTTCATAAAATAATATAGAAAATAGATCTGATAGCTCTATAGATGATTCCGACGTAGATTCTGACTACGTTCCGTCTGATGAAATGACTGATAATGAAATAGAGAACGCAAATGCAGAAATAAATGAAAGCCTTAACAATAAAGTTGAAGTATTTAAAGGTCATAATCGCAAAAGAAATCAAAATAAATGGAAATGTAATATAAGGAAACAAAAACGAGCGACTGGTCAAGCATATGTGTCCAAAAATTAAAGAGAAGTTAAAGAAAGAAGACAAACCGATATGTATAGAAACTTGCAAATTTAATTGGAATTCGGAATGATATTTTTAAGCACTTATGGTCAGCATCAATGGATAATAACCAAAAACGGCAATTTGTGGCATCGTGCGTCACAAAGGACGAAGTACAGAGAAGACGTGAGAGAACAGGACAGAAATGGAGAAACCCAATATTACATTATAATTTTTTTAAGGATAATAAACGTGTTAGGGTGTGTACAACGTATTTCCTAAATACACTGAGTATTTCTCAGAACTTTGTTGAAACAAGTCTTTCAAAAAGACTGTCAAATAACGGTGGAACAATTCTTGAGGATTTACGAGGAAAAAAAGACACCAAATAGGCGAATATATTCGAAACAACATTCGGGAGCATATTTTAAAATTACCAGTTCAAGACTGGCACTACAAAAGAGAAAAATCAGCTAAGAAATATCTGGACAACAGCAACAGCAGTATTAAATAAATGTATGAATTGTATGTCGAGAATTGTCGCGAACAAAATGTGCCGCTTGAGAAAATAGCCAAGTTATGGCTGTATGCCGATATATTTAACCCATTAACGCCCGGTGATACCATTTGGTATCGGTTAATTTGACTTTCAAGACAGCCTCTCATTTGCTGTAGATCTATTTCAATATTTGTAATACCGGCAACAGTGCCTTCCACGCAGTCTGGTTGTAGCATGTGTTTACGCATTTAGTTCTATTTTAAGAATTGTGTCGTCTACAACGTTTTATTTATGAGCGTGTTATTGTGAATCCCCAAAATATGGACCTAAAATTTGCGTAAGTATTTGTTTACTAATGACAGTTTATATACTTTAATTTTAAATGGTTAGAATAATTTCATATACCTGAAATATATATGTGATATAATAATATCTTTACAAAAACATACCATTTGGAACAGGGTGGGACTCAAACCTCCTTGATACCATATGGTATCACCGGGCGTTTATAAGAGAACGTGTTCTTCATGTACATTTTCGTATAATACATATTCTTATTTTTTTATAGGCCTGGTTTTTCTCTATTGGAGGCATTAGATATGATTATTGATGACAGTGAGCTAGCAGAGCAAGTAGATGAGATATACGTTGAGCCCCCTGAAGTAAATGTGGACAACGATGAGGACTCCGGAGATGAAGATGCAGGTAATTTACATAATTTAACAGGGCGACAATTGCAAGCCCCAGCAGAAATAAAACTTATAAATTCACAACGTGTGGGTGTTGATGTTGATAAAGTTGTCATAGAAAACTTATCGGATTTGCCAAGTAGATGTAGCTCTACCAAACACTCCTCAGTACCAAATAAATAATGAGATACTCGAAACTGATCCATGGATAAACGAAACACTAAGATTATGCAAGGAAAAAAAGAAAAAGAAAGTTAAATCTACATGGAAAGAGGGAGATTTAGAGGCTAGACCAAAACCATTTCCTGCTGCAAATTATAGCCAATATGAATCTTTGTCATATGTCGATATGTTTGAATTATTTTTAGATTCTGAAATTATTGAGTACTTAGTGCAAGAAACACAAAAATTTGCTCAATTTAAAAATGAGCCTGATCCCAAAATAACCGCAGATGAAATCAAATGTTTCCTGGGAATTTTAATTGTAAGTGGTTATAACCCGTTGACATCTAAAAGGATGTACTGGGACATAAATGATGTTAAAAATTACTTGATCAGTAAGTCCATGAGACGTAACCGGTTTTTGCAAATTCAAAGATTTATACATTTTTGTGACAATACCAAAATCGACAATTCTGACAAGCGTGGAAAATAAGACCGCTAATGGATAAAATTAAAGAAAATTGTCTTAGGCACTTCATTCCCGTTCAACATTTGTCATACGCCGAATCTATGTTGAAATATTTTGGTCGCCACAGATGTAAACAGTTCCTTCGTGGAAAACTAATTAGATTTGGTTTCAAAATGTGGTGCCTCAATTCCAGCGATGGATATGTAATCAATTTTGACTTATATCTAGGTTCCAATTCCAGAGGTAAACGAAGCTATGAAACATTGTTTGGTACATCCCCACTTGTTCTAATGTTAAAAGAACTACCGGTTACAAATTTGAGATACAACATATAGTTAGATAATCTCTTTTGTTGTCCAAACTTATTTTCTTACTTACGCACACTTGGCTATGGCACTGTTGGAACAATTAGAGAAAATCGTTTTCCTCAACCATTTCCCCTTGAAGACAAAAAAACATTTGCTAAACATGATCGGGGTCACTATCAATACGTAATTGAAAAAGATACAGGAATACTCTATGTCAGCTGATTAGACAGCGCCGTCGTGACTATGATTTCAACATCAAGTGGAGTTTCACCAGTTGGAACCGTCAAAAGAAAAACGTCGTATCGTGGTCAATCGTCCTAAATGTGTTGCTATGTATAACAAACATATGGGGGGGAGTGAACTTAATGGATGAATGTATCTCAAACTACAGAATAGCAATTCGTTCCAAAAATTGGTATTGGCCAATTGTTACATAGCTAATTGATGTGGCGATAAATAATGCATGGATGTTATATAGAAAAGACCATCCAAACTAGTAATCTACAATTTCGAAGAGAAATTGCTCGTGTATTTAACCCGTTACGGAACCAGGCCAAAAACAGCAAGTACAAATCAAAGGGATGTTCTTGTGTCTAATGACATCCGTTTTGATAGGACCTATCATTTCATAGGAACATGTCAGAGAAGACGTTGTCAAGGTGAAGGCTGCAGGTCATTCAGACGGACCATGTGTAAGAAATGTGACGTAGGACTGAGTGTCCAGTGTTTCGAGCTATATCATACAAGGCAATACTACATTTTTAGCCTGTAATTATCCATTTTGTTCCCTATGTAGCATTTTATTTATATTACAAAAGCTCCCATGAACGCCTAGTGATACCATATGGTATCACCTCATTGTTGCTAACTGCGATTATTTAAATAAAAAAGAGGCATGCACAGTGTTTATTACTTATAATAAATTACTTTTTATCTATCAAAATTAAAATGAAACGAAAAAAAAATCTTGGGCGCTAATGTGTTAATTCAGAATTTAATTATTCTGTCAGAAATCCTGTTAATGAAACATGCGATTCATGTAATCATATTCAGGTAAAAGTTCGTGATATGTTGTCTGGTGAGGAAAAGCATCAGATACGAAATCAGTATGAAATACATTTGGAAGAGGCTTCCACAAGATACAAGCTAAAGAAAGCTGATAAGGAGCCAGGACCCAAGTATGAAAGTTGTTATGGTGGACCTTGAGAAATGTCTACCAATACCTGTTTTAACAAATTCCCGGAGCTTTTATTCACTGAAACTTTGGTGCTTCAATTATACCATCCACGACGCTACAGATAAAGAGACCTACTGTTGTATGTGGGACGAGTTCATTGCAGGAAGAGGCGAAATGGCTTCTTGCCTCATACGGTGGATGAACTCATTAAGTATTTCTCCAAATTTAAAGAAACTTATATATAATATGGTCTGATAATTGCCCATCCTAAAATAGAAACGGTGGGATTATGTGCTTTTTTCATATCCTCAATAAATTTCCACAAAATGATGTTATTGAACACAAATTTTTATTAAGGGGGCATACACACCTTGAAGCTGATTCAGATCATTCTTTAGTAGAAATATACTGGAAGAAAGAGAGTCAGTTTAAGATCATGATACCTTGGGACTAGCATTAGCTAGTTCGTGTTTACAATAAGAAGAAGCCTTTCACAGTGTTAAGTATGGAACCGGAACATTTTTTTAAGAATGTTAAAAGCTTATATGAAGGGGCCAATGCAGTATATTTGGTTAAAAAGAAATCAGTTGATGGTAACCCTTTTTTAATATCCAATGTCGTCTGTGTTCAAGTCCGATCAAACAGCCCTAGAATCTTTTATTATACAACAGATTTCAATGAAGAATTTCGTGAGGTGGACTTAAACAGAAATCGCCGTAATATTGTTATGCCTACAGTGCAGCCACAGTTGTGACAAATATCCGTGAAGTTAATTACTACAAAATCACCTCCAAACCCTTTTACAGTGGGTATCCAAAATTCACCATCCATTTTCAAAAATCTTCCAAATTCAGATTCTGCAACAGAAGAAGCGATTGATGTTGAAAGTATTTTAACTTATTTAACCCTTCGGAGTTAACGTGCGGTCTCGGGGACCGATGTTGAAAACATTTTTTTATTATTTGTTTATATTACAAACTGCGCATGTGTGCCTTTTAGTACCTCCGTGTCCCAACTTATTTACTCGTAGTACAGTGTCAGCTGGTCGCTAGAACAGTTACTTTTATATTTATTATCGTTTACGGTCTGTCAGACCGACGTTATATTTTACGTTATATAATAAGAGTAAGTTTTACTTTATAATTTTTACAAAATTCTATTCCTATTTATACTGAGATGATTAGAAATTACATGGTACAAAGCTAAGTAAATTAATTAGTACAAAAGGTACATTTCGATATAAAAGATTAGGTAGGGACGGTTAATTAACATTGAGATGGACCTAATTCCTAAATTATATAATTCATAATAATATGTTAATATAATGATAAACAACAACATATTACACATGAGTATATGGTACGATAGGTGTTGTAATGCAATAAATCAATTTCCTTATTAGTTAGTAGGTTTATTTAAGTATAATTTTTCCCAAAGGACATGACTTACAGGCTGTAGATAACAAACGTGATGTTAAAACTAGCATTAGACTGATATCAATGTCACAACTACAGTGTACGCAGACAAGATATGTGAAAACATTCGTGTTAGTGCGAAAACGAAAAATAAGTGCTAAAACTAAAGAAAAAACAGAATAAATACATTTGTTATTAACAATAAGACATAAATAATCCAGCAGTTCTGGAGTTACTGTGTATAATTAACATTTACAGACTTAAATTAGTGATATTTAACAATTCTATACAAGTCTTATAAGAACTTATAAACTTCCAAAAGAGTGAAAATAAATTAATATAAGACATATACAATAAGGATATACACTTTCACAAACATTTAAAGTGCCTAAGAATGTAAAATTTAACATTTAAAAATTAATGTATTGATTTAAGGTTGCCATTTCCTCGCATAAAAATTATATAAAATTGTTATAGAATAGGACCAATTGGCCTAATTAAATTATTAGAGGTAAAAATAATAAATTAGCCTCAATCTCGAGTCACAAATCTCTATATTAGTGACAATTTTACCAAAATTAGTTTTTAAGGGTATATGGAAATTTCAGATAATTTTCCTTTCAAATTGGCCATAGGCATTTAAAAGGTGTGTATTTACATGTAGTAGCATCCCATATTCATGTGGAAATCAATTCCAGGCCTGAAAAGTGCATAAAATTAGTATATAATCAAGAAATCAATGTAAAAATTAACATGTTTAATAAGTGGAGCAAGTAGTTCGTGTAAGGACTTATTTTATTCCAAAATTTGTCTAGATTTCAAAAATGTTTTTAGTTTTCAGATAGATTAAGGGGTTCAAGAGTTATAAACTTTTGAAGTTAAAATTAAAATTGAGGAAATCGTTAGCCAATCAGAATTAAGAAAATATATGAAATAGTTGTTGATAACAAAAGATGAATTTGGTTTCTAACCAGTGCATATAAATAGAAGTGCTGGAGGATTAGGAGCTCTCTCTCTCTCTCTCTCTCTCTGTTCTCTGCTCTGTTTTCTGTTCCAACACCTTGCCTAAACAAGGTGTTGCTAAAATTTTTGCACGTAAATATTTTAAATAAAATAATGTCACGTCAATAAAAGTTAAGTGCGGTTTTAGTATCGGCAGTTTAAAACAAGTGATATTCATTTGTCGTTAAATTAAGGTAAGGTTAGTTTACCTTTAAATAAATTCGGTTGTTATCGACAGCTACGAGTGAAAATATTTTCCGGAGATTCGATATTGTTTTTCGTTTTTCTGTTATTATATTTTTATTATTCGAAGCGTGTTTAATTTAAATAACCTCCAAACTAATGGTGCATTTTAAAAATTATTTTGAAACAAAAATTAATAAATTGTGATGATCCTGAAAATAAAGAATCATCATATAAGAAGAAATATTAGTGAAACTTACCTAAAGGAATAAGCATTATCACAGAAGCAGATTTGGATATCAAAAGAGCTGTTTTCAACGGGCAACTCCAGCATCGTAAAGAAGATAAAGAGGTCATTTTAAGTGAGTGTACCAATTTTATTTACGTAATTGATGACATTGATATTTTTACTTGTATGTTAATTATGTCCATATTATGTAATAAACATGACGTGCGACAACTTGTAGTCATGTCCAAAGGGAACATTAATTGATCTAAAAATAAATGGTTATTATATTATTTACTAAATTCAGGCATAACTACACTTACGTGTACATGATGCGGTTTCATTTTACCATATACTTACACACCTATACTGCTAATACCAAGTTTGCTCCTGTAATACAGATTAGGGTGCAGATATATATTTCTACACCGTATCGTTGATCATGCCGCTCTGCCCATGATCGGATAAGATTACGTTTGTTGTTGATATTATTTGGTTTAACCTTCCAAACGAAATAATAAAGGTTATGTCAGAGTTATGTTTATGTTTATCATATCTTAAAGTGAAATTTTGTTTTGAGTGAGTTGTTCTTTATGATTTTACATAACATTCCTTTTACATTTAAGTTACATATTATTACATTACAATACTATTAAAAGACAGTGTATTTTGATAGTTATGAGTTCAAGACGTTTTTTGTGCGCTGAGAAAGCGCCAACAACTTTGCATATGTAAGTAAATCTTTATTATACCATATAATATAATATTATATGATTAACATGTGATAGGTTCCCAAAAGACCCTAGCAGCCTCTCTTTATGGAAACAAATTTGTGACTTACAAGAGTTTGACGATGTATCTAGATTATTTCTTTGTTCAAATCATTTTAAGTTGGACGATTATCGGGAACCATCAGCAAAAAAGTTTGGTGGAAAGTTAAGATTAAAACCTGGTGCATATCCTTCTGTAGTATTACCTAATAAAATACATATGTTGCAACATACAACAAGCAGTATGCCAATAACAGCACAAAATCTTGGTAGCGAATCGGAAGCAAATATAGAGCAGTCATTACCTGTTTCAACAGCAGAATCGTCAACTATGTGTAATTATAAAAGGAAATCAGGTACACATCTAAAAACTAGTAGGTACTCAAAATGAATTATTGGTAATAATACATTTCATTTATATAGATGATCAACTGATGAGCACCCCTAAAAAAAGGATGTTTTATGAACCACGATATTTTGGTGAAGTAACAATTTCTGACTTTGATACCCCTAGACGAGGCAAACGGGCCTTTCATCTAGCGAAAGAGGAAGTAAAGCGACAACGTTTGAGGAACCGTGCTCTGCAGCAAAAGACTAGGAGGATGAAAATTAAAATCGCATCGCTTCAGGAGATTTTAACTCATTTAGAAAAAAAAAATGTTTTATCTGAAGGTGCTGGCGATACACTATTGGTAAAATTGCTTGTCGTAATAACACAAAATTTGCTCAAGTTTTCTTTTTAACAGGAAGTACTGCCAGAAACTGCGAAGCAGCTTATTACGAGAAAATTAAAATCGAAAAAAAGCAAATATTCACCAGAATTGCGAAGCTGTGCTTTAAGTTTACAGTTTTATTCTGCAAAGGCTTACAATTACGTTAGAAAGACTTGGCAAAATTTATTGCCACATCCTTCAACCCTTAGGGCATGGTACAGCGTAGTTGATGGTAAACCTGGTTTCACAGCTGAAGCTTTGCAAGCAATAGCAGCAAGGGTAAAGGGCAAACACATTATTTTGAACTTGGTGGTTGATGAAATGTCGATAAAAGAGGAACTTGTTTTTGATGGAAATATATTTTATTGTGGAGTGGACTTAGAAGCAAGCATTCATCACCAAAATGATAATATGCAACTTGCAAAAAGTGTGCTAGTGTTTATGGCGGTAGCTGTTAATAGTGGGTGGAAAGTACCTGTTGGATACTTTTTAATTAAAGGCCTTACTGGTTCCGAAAGGGCCAATTTAATAACAAAATGTTTTGAACTATTACATTCCACTGGTGCTATAGTTCAGTCATTGACATTTGATGGAGCGTCAGTGAATATTAGCATGTGCACACATTTAGGTGCAAATTTTCAATATGGTTCTGCTAGTTTCAAGCCTTGGATTATCCATCCCAAAACAAAAAAGAACATTTATATTTTCTTTGATGCTTGCCATATGGTGAAACTAGTAAGAAACACCTTAGGCGATAAGGGAATTATAGTAGATTACGAAAATAATAAAATCAACTGGTTACACATCAAGGAACTAAATAATATTCAACTTAAAGAAGGATTGCACTTGGCCACAAAATTAACAAAAAAACACATCCAATTCGATACAAACAGAATGAATGTGCGTCTTGCTGTACAAGTACTGAGCAAAAGTGTTTCAAGTGCCTTAGTGTACTTAAAAAAATCCAATTATATGCTAATTGTTTTTCAATATTGTGAGGCTACCTAAATTTTGCTTATTTTTTAATAATATTTTTGATGTATTAAACAGTAGAAATAAGTTTTCTAAGCGAAATGTACCAATTACTAAGGAGTCACATGAAAATTTAAAAGAACAATCTCTTACTTTCATAAATTATGTTAAAGAGTTAAAAGATCCAAATGGTGTACCACTTATATTAGGTAATAGGAAAACTGGATTTTTAGGGTTAATTATAAATTTAATTAATGTCTTTCAATACTACTCTGAGATTGCAGATAAAGTAGAATATTTTTTTACTTTTAAACTAAGTCAAGACCATTTAGAGACATTTTTTAGTGCAGTTAGAAGTCGTGGAGGATTTAACAATAATCGGAATGCGAAACAATCTGTAAGTGTATATAAAAGACTTCTTATTAGAAATGAAATTAAATTATTTGATACTGCAAATTGTCTGGCAGATGGAGTACAAATACTTTAAGTTTCTTCAAAACGCTCCAAATTTGTGTTTCCTCTCACTGGAGAAAATGAAATTACTTATGCTGATGTGTTTGACCATGACTACGTTAATACAATGTGGACATTAAATTCTTATGTTGAAAATGTAGTGGAATATATCAGTGGATTCATTGTTACCAAACTCTTAAAAGTGATTGTATGTAGTATAAGTAATAAGTACTTAATTAGTGATAAAGACTTATTGTTCATAATGATCAAAAATAGAGGTTGGTTGGAATATCCTTCCAAAGATGTTGTAAATGTTTGTAAAATTAGTGAAACTGTCTTTAGGGAACATATCAACAAACTTCCAAATGCAAATATCAAAAAAATGTTATCTAACAATATATTTAGTAGATGTTCAAATGTCGCCTTTAATTACCCTGAGTTACTAGAGCATATTAAGAATCAGGACTACCTTGACAATCATGTTGTGCAAATGATTAAATTAATCATTCAAATTTTTTTAAAAATAAGATTGTTCCACGAAGCAAACTTGGCATCAGTAAAAGATGAATATGTTAGATCTAAGTATACTAAATTAATTTTATTTAAAAATCAATAATTTGAAAAAATGCAAAATAGGTATACAAATAAAAATTGAACATAAGCAGTACCATAATTTATTATGGCAGGGGAATTATAAAAGGTGACAAAAATGATAAAAACCCATATACTTAAGTATATGATAAAAACACGGCTGCCATATGATAAAATGGCGCTAAATTTAAATTTGTCCCAACTCCGAAAAACCGATATTTCGCGCCTGCGCATATTTGTACAAATAGAGTACGGTGTGGTCAAACCTCTCGCTCTCTAAGCTACGATTTTCGTGCGTTACAGACATTGGGAATACGCAGTATAGGTGTGTAAGTATATGCATTTTACATTCATTGGAAGGTCAAATGAATGCGTACTCATAGCGCATGCTCAGGTATTATACATTTGAAGATTTTTTGTGTATAGGGAGTTGCAAATATATCGCGATGCAAATTAAAAATTATATTTCAATATCTTCGAACGAATTGAAAATAATAAAATATAAATTGGCAACAACTCAATGTAAATGAATCACATTACCCACAATTATTAAATTAAAAATTAATAATATAAATCTACAAGCTAATAATTTACTTTCCCGTACAGTTTTAAATTGTCTTCTAAATTTGATACCTTTCCCTTGTGAAGAGTCTTAATATTCGACTGTTAAGCTAGCGAGGCATTTACAAATAAATTCAAAGTAGAATAAGCAGGGGCGTAAATAACGCTTTGGCGACCTTGGCAGCGCAAAGGGGCGCAGAGCAGGAGGGGGCGCAGCAAAAGACAATAACAAAAAATAAGAGTAATGAAAATCTTAAATGAAAAATACTGATGAATGTTAACTAAAGAGAGAGCAGTGAGAGAGTAGGTATCAACGTCTCTCTATATCTATGGTAAGTATGTGTGATGCAACGAACAGATTTTTCTTCTGTTTGTTGGTGTGACGTCGCTGTGAATCACCGCCAGGCGCGCCCCTGTCGCCCTGTCTGAGTGTCCGCTGTTCTGTCTACCCTTTGTTTATCTGTCAGGGTCAGTCACACAGTCGCAGTCAGTTATTGTCTTAACAGTCATAGATAAAAAAATACGTTAAGAATGGCAACTCTGTATACTTTTTCAAAACGATTGTGAGCGTCGCCTACAATTAGGACAGATACTAATTAAATAAACGCGGTAATTTTAAATTAGTATAGAGTGTACATATGCTATTAATATTCAATAGAAATTCGCATTACATCTAATCAATCACAAGGTAATATTATTGGAATGGACACGCAGAATAACAATAATACCTTGGATTGATTAGTGGCAATGAAAATTCCGTATTTCCGTTGTTTTCAAAAAATTTAGATTTAAAATTGGATTTCAAAAAATACATTTCTAATATTAAGAAAATTTATTAACATGATTAACGATACATAAAGAAAATAAAGTAAAAAAAATAAGGTATGTGAAAATTATTATTTTACTTTAGAACTTATTCGTTCATAACAAAAACTTATAATAATTTAACATTAGCCAAATTGCTTTGATATGTGTGAATCTTTGCGATATTGCACGCTCACATTCCATCAGTATAAGTAATTTGACTGTAATCTCATTATATTTAGAATTTACATCAGTTCTACATACACAAAAATTACAATGTTAATGTTGTTACCTTACGCTTTTTTTTTGGAGAGTTCACAACTTGGCGATTAATAGAATTGGTAAAAATCAAATCTGAACTTTGAAGGACCGTAAGCAAAAAACACAATTAGATTCTAGAAATGCACATTATTGAGTAAAATACAAAAAGTCTCAAAGCACTGTTATTTGTGCATGAGTTCAATAGAAAAACTCACCATTTAGAAAAAGCACTTTCTTGTAGACTTGCACTACAGCAAGGTACTTCTCTAGCGTGATATTGCTCAGGCTGCGGCTCAGGTGTAACATCTGTAAGATATATACTTCTTATAATAAACATGACTTGGTACATGCTCACAAATTCTTACCAGGCAAGCATAGTTTTAGTACAGTATTATGATATACATAAGTTGTTATTTAGGAAGATATATTTTTGACAGAAATTTCTCCGACATATGCGGTAATTATTATAAACATATACAAGCAACCGTTGCGCGGCAGAAGTATGTTCAGTAAGTGAAATCCACATTTGAAATCTTTCTATTCCTTTATTCTGGTTTAGAAATTTATGTTTTACAGGATGTGCTGGGGTACAGTCAAACACAGCACACAAAGACCGAACCATATCTACAAAATTATTAGTTTAGCAAAATCAAATATAACAAACACAAAAATGCAATATGCTTTTTGAGTCGAAATTGAAATGCACTAAAATAATGTCTTCCACAATAATTTCTATTTTACAAATACGAACAAAACACAATATTGAATAAGAACACAAACTACAAATTGACACGTATTTTTTATGTATTAAAATAACAAATAACCTACAAACCAATGTAAACAACACAAATGTAACAAAGTTAGCAAAGAACTGTCTGTAATGGCGACACCTACAACTGAGACACAAACTAGTTTGATTCTACTTTGATACGTAAGACATCCCACCCCATGTTAGCAGTGTCTGCGCCTCTCTCTAGCCTAGTCTGCTGTCGGCTATTGCCTCATGTGCTCGTCGAATTCGAACCGTAAAACCGTCGTAGTATTTAGATAATTATGCCTTCTGAGTTACTTTTTTGTAATTGTGTTTATTATCGTTTTATTTAAGTGTTGTGTAATGTACTGAATAATGTCCGATAAGCCTAAACGACCTAGTGGAGCAGAATATAGAAAAAGGAAAAAGCACGGTGAAGAAAACAGACAAAAGCTGCCTAAAATTGATTCTTTTTTTTTATAAGAAAAGTGAATTTGAAGAAACTAGATCTAGTGTTAGTAGTGTTGGTCACGCGACTGAAGTAGTACAAGTGTCTCTACCTACGGAATTGGAAATACTAGATCAAACCCAAACGGCCAGTTGTAGTCATCATTACGTGAGTAGTAGTTATGATAACACTGATGGTAACAGTACCAAAAATACAATTGATGAATATATTAGCGATATTGCTCTTTTTTTTATGATTGTGGACCTGAACAGGCTAAATAAGGCCTATCGTGCTAAAGCACTCAGGAACACTTAGGATGATGGATAGAGGGATAATGAATTGCCAATAGATGCCTATGAACAGCTACCTTAAATTTTCTCATATCATAAGTGAGAGGAAAACAGGAACTAGGGAGATCATTCCAGAGTTTAGAAGCCGTGTAGAAAAATGTGGATTGCGCCCGTTTGGTACGACAAGTGGAGATTTGTACTGCATACTGATGATGTGAATGAGCGAACCGAATGTTTCTCGCAAAGATAGCCGGAGATGGTATCAAAGAATGTAATTCACCAGCACAATAGCCGTTGTAATAAGGATAATACCAAGAAAGAACTGAAACCATCCTTCTATGCTCAAGGGACTCTATGTGAGAAGTTAAGGACGGGTCATTTATAAGCCTAATCGCTCTCTTTTGAATACGATCAACGATATCGAGAGCGTATTGGGGAGCACTAACCCAAAGGTGAGAATTATATTCCAGATGAGGCCGAATTTGGACCTTATACAGCATAAGGAGTTGTCGAGAGGTAAATTAATGCTTAGATCTGTACAAAAAGCCTATTTTACGAGCAGCTGTTTTGGTAGCTGACAGAAGATGGTCAACCCATGAGAGATTTGAAGATAGTCATACCCAACAGAGTAATAGAGTCTGAAAACTTAAGAACTGAGCCATTCATACTTACAACAGGAAATGATCGATCTTTTTTGGCGGACATAAGGCAACACTGAGTTTTGTTAGCATTAAATTTAACTAGATTATTGCTTCCCCATTCGAGAATACGTTGAATGTCTTTGTTGATTGAATTTGCCATTTCAGCTTTAATTTCTTGATTTGACATAGAAGGTGGATTATCACTATGAGTAGACTGAGATGAACTACAGTGAAGAGTGCTATCGTCAGCAAAGCAATGGATGGGGCTAGTTGTTGAAGAAATAAGGTCGTTTATGTACAGCAGAAAAATTGTAGGCGCTATAACGGATCCCTGTGGTACGCCCGCGTTAATGCTAACTTCTTTTGAAAAAAGCCATCAACTACGACACGTATTCGTCTTTTATCAGGAAACTAGAAACCCAGTTGATGAGCGTATCATTTAACCCAAACGAGGTGAGTTTGGCAAGTAAACACTTATGCCAAACTTGGTCAAATGCCTTTGAGATATCTAAAGCGACTACAACTGTTTCACCGGACTGCTCTACTGTATTGTTCCAAACTTGGGTCACATATGAAAGAATATCGCCTGTTGAACGACTTTGCCTAAACCCGTATTGGTGATCACTAAGGAGTTTGTTAGTTTCAAGGAACGTGAGTAGTTGCTGATTGATGGCTTTTTCCATGATTTTAGACAAAATGGAAGTGATGGCAATTGGTCGGTAATTTGAGGGATCGGTCTTATCGCCTTTTTTGGGAATAGGTTGAACATTTGCTAACTTCCATAATGAAGGGAATTCCCTAGAAGACATAGAGATCGTATAGAGCTTAGATAGGACTGGTACTAGTTCGGGGGAACATTTCTTTAAGACAATAGCTGGGATACCGTCTGGGCCAGTCACCTTATTGAGATCAAGCCTACTGATGATCGATTCCAAGAGCTTGTACCGAAAATGAATTGATTTCATAGCGTATGAAGAAGGCTTGACTAGGGGCACATCTTTTCCAGAATCATTGAGACACGAGTTTGATGCAAACAAATCCACAAAAACGTTGGCTTTGTCTACAGAATCAGCAACTACCGATCCGTCAATAGATGTCAGGGGGGAAAATGAAGATGTTCGAAAGTTTTTACTAATGGCTTTAGCTAAAGACCAAAATTTACGACTGCCTAAAGGAGATGTAGCTAGTTCATTGCATTTTTGTTGTTCGAACAACTTTTTAGTTTTAGTGATGACACCTTTGCAGATATTTCTAGCACCAACGTATTCTACATGACTGTCAACCGATTTATTAGATTTCAAGCTTGCCCAACGCTAATACAGATATAGGACTTTTTTCTGAAGAAGATTTAAAAAATGATGGTTTTAAATCAATGATACTTAATTCAAAACCATGTAGGCCGCAGGGGCCCTTTCCTACTGACCCCCTTACAAATAGATCATTCTCAACTGAATACTATTTCACACACACCAAAACTGGACAAAAGATTGAACGTTTTTGGCTCTGTTATTCAAAATTATTGGATGATGTATGTTGTGAACCCTGCTGGCTTTTTGCCAACAGGCTGGATAAAAACTTTAACAGTGCTTGGTGTACGGGAACAGTTAATACATGGAAAACTCTTACAATGAAAATTAAAACCCATGAAATGTCCAAAGTGCATATAACTGCGTGTATAGCCTATGGCAATAGAAAAGGTAGTCGTGACATTCAAACAATGTTTCATGATGATATTAATAAGATGCGTGAAGTTTTAAAACGAATTATAGATGTTATAATCACGTTATCAACAAGCAACTTAGCATTTAGAGGACATCGCTCCGAGTCCATTTCAAGTGAATCAGGAAATTTTTTAAACATTATTGACTTGCTTTCACGATATGATCCAGTACTTAAAAGCCACCTAGAAAATGAGACCAGTAAAATTAAGTACTTAAGCCCCGCTATACAAAATGAACTAATTTGCTTAACTTCAAATGAAATTCTTCAAGATATCTTAAGCGATATCCAACAGCACCTTTCTTTTCTCTTCTTTTGGATACCACTCAGGATATTTCAAAAATTGATCAACTGTCAGTGGTTATAAGATATATTTCATACTAGCCAGATGTTGACGAACTTGAAATGATGGAATCGTTTTTGGGCTTTTTGCAAGTGTCCGACCAATCGAGTAAAGGAATGGAAGAAACAATTTTGAAATTCTTAGAAGATAATAGTATTGATGTTGTTAAATGCCGCGGACAGGGGTATGACGGAGCATCCGTCATGAGTGGCGCATACACAGGAGTACAAACTAGAATAAAATCAAAGACACCAAACGCTGAATATGTCCATTGTGCCAGCCACAACCTTAATTTGGTTTTGAATGACAGTGTCAAGTCAGTTCTAGAGAGTGAAGATTTTTATGATGTAATAAATAGTTTATATGTGTTTTTTGGTCAAAGCTTACCAAGGTGGCAGTTATTAAGAGAATCATCTTTACCTGAAAAATGCATAATTAATTTAACTCTTAAAAAACTATGCCAGACTCGATGGTCATCAAGGTACGACGCTGTACTGTCAATGAATGTTAACTTCACTTCAGTACTTAAGTGCTTGACAAAAATTATTTTGACCTCAACTAAAAGCCCTGAAGTGGTTGAGGCAACTGACCTAATTAAAAAAATATCAACATTTGATTTCATTCTGTTGCTTGTAATGCAAGGCAGAATTTTAGAAAATATTCAGATTGCATCAAAAACTCTCCAAAGAGCTGACATTAGTCTCGACGATGCCAGAATTCTTCTAAAGATGAGCCTTAAAACAATGACTGATCTGCGAGGTGAGTTTGATGAAGTTGTGTGTCAAGCTAAAAAAATGGCAGTGACGTGGGATATTGATCCATCGATGAGCAACAAACGACAAAGAAAAGTCATAACATTTTTTGACGAACTTTCAAACGACTCTGTAATTAAGATTCTTTAAAAAGATTTAAAGTAAAAGTATTTTATGGAGCAATTGATATTTTGATTGTACAGTTACATGAAAGATTTCAAAGTATGTTTCATGTATCAGAAATCTTCAGTTTTTTAAAACCAGATAATTTGATTAAAATGTCTGATAAACAATTAGTTGAGTCTGCCTCTATGTTTTGTTACAAGTATGATGTTGACGTCACTAGTGCTTTAGTCAATGAAGTTAAGTGCTTTAGTAATACTACGAAGGATGAAATAAGAAGTAGAAAAGTTGTAGAAGTAAAGGAACTAGCTAAATACTTGCTCATAGAAAATAAATTAGTAGCTAGTAGTTTACCTGATCTATGTACGGCGTTTTTAATGTTTTTAACATTGCCAGTAACAGTAGCAAGTAATGAACGTTCTTTTTCTAAGCTGATGCTGATAAAGAATTACTTTAGATTTAAATAAATTAATAAGTAACTTTGTGGAAGTAAAAAGCCGAAGAGGCTGGAGTATAAATTAGGTTTTGATTTTAAAACAACTTATTGGCTAATGAGTAGGCTATATTTATATTCTTGTAAATAGTAGACTAGTATTATTGTTTTATTTTTATTTGTTTTATCCTGGACCAAATATATACACTTACAGTCAACCCTTTCTTTAAAAATGTCTAGTAAAGGAAACTCTTTTTATACAATTATTTGTTTGGTGGGGGGCGTACAGCCTATGTTTGCCAAGGGGCTTAGCCCACCTTAGTTACGCCACTGAGAATAAGTATATTTGCATTTAAAGAATAAGAAATTACAGTCCAATACATTTATCAGATTTTCAATAATGGGTGATGAAAAAGATATGGCAAAGCTACAACGACTCTTTGATGAGGTTCAGACCATTCAGACGATGAAATAATGGAGGACAATGATAAAGAAGATAGCGACGAAGAGGATCATATTGAGGTGTTTGAAGAAAATACTGATACGGAACAAGAACACGATGAGACTGACTGAGCAGCAGATGGATGTGACAACTCCAAAAACTCAAGAACCTACTTTTATCGGCAAGGATAAAACAACAATATGGAGGAAGCATGTCCCGCCGAGAAATGTTAGAACTGCTTCGGAGAATATTATTACCGAAAAGCCCGGAGTAAAAGGTATTGCGCGCCAACCTTCCTTAGGAAAAGACGTTTGGGAACTATATTTTACTGACGAAATGTTAGAGAAAGTAGTAGAATATACAAACATATTTATTAGAATGAAAACCGAGAATTCTGCCAACAGCACTGAAAGGGAAACCGATTTACTCGAAATAAAGGGATTGTTGGGATTGTTATATCTTTCAGGAGTAAATAAAAACAATCATTTGAATGTTAGTGATTTATTTCGAACAAATGGATCTTCGACAGAAATATATAGACTTGCAAGGTTCAAATTCTTACTAAGGCATATACGTTTTGACGACACGGAGACGAGAATTGATCGCATTTAACTCACATTGTAAGGAATATTACTCTATTTCTGAATACGCTACAATAGACGAAAAATTGGAAGCTTTCAGAGGAAGATGTTCATTTAGAGTATATATAGCAAGCAAACCAAATCGTTATGGAATAAAAATATATGCTTTATGTGACTCAAAATCTTTCGACACTGCAAATATGGAAGTGTACGTAGGAAAACAGCCCGAGGGACCATATCAAGTTGACAACAGTAATAGGTCACTAGTTCCGCGTCTTTGCGAACCAATTTTGGAATCTGGACGTAATGTAACTACGGAGATAACTTGTTTACATCAAAGAACCTTGCAGAAAAACTTCTCTATGGACATAAACTAACACTTACAGCCACTATTCGAAAAAAAACAAGCCACAATTGCCTATTAAATTCACATCACTAAAACGACCTTTAGGAAGCAGCGTGTTTGCTTTTCAAGAAAAGACAACTGTATCCTATATACTTAAAAAAAAATAAAAATGTGCTCCTTATGTCAACCATGCATCATGATGACGAGATTGATGCTTCTACAGGCAAACCCGAAATGATTATGATGTATAATAAAACCAAAGGGGGAGTTGATGTTGTTGATAAACTGTGTGCTTCATACAACTTTGCTCGAGCAACTCGGCGTTGGCCAATGGTAATTTTTTTCAGTACCATGAACGTGGCTGCTATCAATGCATACATAATCTATAAAAATAATAACAAAAACCGACCAATACCTAGAAGGATGTTCTTGGAAAAACTTAGTTTTGAGCTACTAGAAGGCCACCTAAAACGAAGAGCGGAATGTGAAAGAATACCTAAGCTAACCAGAATGCGATTGTGAGAAATTTGCGGTTTAAATATTCAACCCCAACTTACACCAAGAAAAAATTCTCATGGAAGGTGTGCTATTTGCAGCTCAAAGAAAAATAGGAAAACTGAATATAGTTGCAGAAAATGTAGCAAATATTTGTGTTTAGAACATATAGAGTGCTTGTGTTCCTAATGCTTGGATGAAATGTAAGCGTGTTTTTCTAGTTATATAGCCTAATCAAATGGTAACTAAAAAGGGCAAATAGGGGAAAGTTTTGGTGTAGTTTTGATATTTGGTTTCACTAGGTTTTATAGGCAGATGTACATGAATATTATGTTTGCCAACACGATTTTTCACCGGAAACTCGTTTTTTGTCCAAAAAAAGGAGATTATTGAAATTATTTTAAATAATTTAAAAAAAGACCATAAAACATATATTTTGTGTCACTTTCTCACCTTCCACTTAAGTGCTAACTTAGACCTAAGTTTAATCTGTCTTTTACTTTTAATCAAAGTAAAAAAAAATGTGACCCTTTTTTTTGTTATTATAGTTTCGCTGTCCGATCGACGGTTCAGACCCGCTGGCGAAACTCACTGCAATAAGAATCTGGCAACACTGCCCTGCAAACTGCAGAGGAAGAAACAAAATTTCTGTTTAGTACGATACCGACCGGCGCGGCGCGAGTATTCTCATGCTCAAAATTAGTGAGAACTTTCTTACCGTGAATATTTACGATACGACGTCAGTGTGTTTTATATGTGATGCTTCCTTGGAAGATGGAACTTTAGTATCAAGTGTTAAAAGTCGAGGTATTACATCTTTCATTGAGGCCAGTAGAAAAAGAGGCGATGGAAAGGCGGTTTGTTTAAGAGAGAAAACGACTGTAAATGTCCATGAAAAGTGTAGAAAAGCTTATGTGAATGACAGAATGATTGCTGCTTTCGTTAAAACTGCTAAAAAAGAAAAAAGTACTACATTGATAACACGGGCAAAAACACCCGAGTTTAATTTTAAAAATCATTGTTTTTTGTGTGGAAACCGTATTACTGCAGAATTCATTGCTGCTGAATCGAGGGAACCGCCTAGCTGTATACAGTGTTTGTGTCGACAGTATGAGACATACAGTTCTGAAAGCAGCAACAGCACGCAATGATGATTACGGACGGTCTATAATAGAGCGCATCGAGACAGTGACTGATTTAATTGCGGCAGATGCCCAGTATCATAGCAAATGTTATAAAAACCTTTATGGGCGACCAAAGGTCCAAGAAGAAAAAAGACGTGGCCCACATGCCGGGATAAATAGACAAAGCAATGCAATATATTTATGATTATACTGAAAACAGTGACGACGAGTGTCAGTTCTCCGTGGAACAGTTAATAGAACAGATTAAAGGAAATTATCAACCTGAAGTGCAAAAACGGTAAAAGCTCACCTAATAGAAAAGTATGGAGACGATATTCTCTTTGCGAGCATTAAAAAGAAAAAGACTGTTGTGTGTTTTAAAAACACAGGAGAAAAAATATTGACTAAGTCGTGGTATCAAAAAACATGTAAGTCTGAACAAGAGGAAAGGCTTCGAGTTGTTGAAGCCGCAGCAAAAATTATTTGCGAAGATATTAGAACACAGGTATACAATACAACAGATTACCCTCCCCCAGATTGTTTTCTTGAAGAAAGTGAAGCCGCTGTTCCTGAAACTCTTAAATGTTTTTTGGATACTCTGATTGTAAAGAGGAAACGCGGAAACATTCAGAAATGGACGAATAAATGCAACGCGCTAGCTCACAGTATTATCACTTCGGTGAGGCCCAATTCGTTTTTGTCAAATATACAAGTTGGCTTGGCGGCTTTTATTTATAAAAAATGTGGTTCCCGAAAGCTGCTTGATGTTTTACATTCTATGGGATTTTGCAGCTCGTACTCGGAAACGGTGCGTTTTGAAATATCGTCTGCTATGAAACCAGAAGTAAAAGTTAATCAAGGCGGGTTTTATCAGTTTGTTTATGATAACGCTGATTTTAATAGTCAAACAATCGATGGATATAACACTTTTCATGTAATGGGTGGGATTTACACTGTAGCTCCAGCAACTGCAGTATCCGCAGATAAAAGCATTCCGAGATTGACAAATATACCAAAAAGTACGGTTGTTGGTAGTTTCGGTGCTGTGACCTTAAAACATTTTGAACCTGCAGAGCGTGGTGAAGGCTTACAGCAAGTGAAGATTCAAGACCTCAGTAATAATTTTTCTACTTCCCAAATAGTTTTTCCATGTACATCCGACATACTTTGGCTTTATAGCAAGTTTAAAGACTTTCCTGCTGTACCAGGTTGGAATTTATTTATGGAGCAAGTTACGAGAGACCTCGTTTCTGAAAAAACATTTGCTGCTTATCTTCCTTTTATAAATGCTCCTCCGACAGATTACGATACAATATTTACGGCATTATTGGAAGCTGCAGATAAATGTAAAGCAAATGGTCAGAAAATATGTATAGTGACTTTCGATCAACCCCTCTACTTAAAGGCGCGATTAATAATTCCAATTGTACAGACTCAAGGCTGAATAGTGTCTGTGAGATTGGGCGGATTCCACTTGTTGATGTCCTTTTTAGCGTCCATAGGTTACATAATGGACGGCAGTGGCCTGAAAGATTTATTCAATACCATTTACGCATTAAATTCCATCGAAAAAATTATGACTGGACACGCTTACTACAGAGCTGTAAGAGCTCACTTTTTAGCCCAGGTTGCACTTATGAAGATTGTAATGCAAAACTAAACGATATTTTACACAACTTTGACAAATTAGTGATTCTTGCCTCTGATCCTGATGAATGTGGCGAATTCAAGGAGAAGGTGAACCATCAACTGCAACAACTGAAACAATGTGGCTCGACTGCTCAGCTCTGGGTACAGTATATACAGCTAGTTACTCTTGTGAAATTATTCATATCGTCTGAAAGAATGGGCAACTGGGATCAACACCTTGAAACTGTTTGGAATATGCTACCATATTTTCATGCGTCAGGGCACTTTGCGTATGCTAAAAGCGCTCATCTGTATTTACAAGATATGCTGAATCTAAAACAAACAATGTCTGCCGAAGAATATGAAAAATTTAGTAATGGTTTTTTCACAGTTCGACGATCTGACAAATTCTGGTGTGGAACCTGGACGGACATGACTATCGAGCAGTTTCTCATGAAGAATATGAAACTTCATGGAGGTCTCACACACGGTTGTGGGGTAGGAGGTGTATTGGCAAGGTGGACATTGGGGATGACCTCCGTGCAACACGTTTGTTAACAGATCGACAATTACAGTGGGGTTACCTTTCACTCATCAGAACAGCACGTAGCACTGAAAGACTCAAGAGTTACAAGGGACAACAAGGATCAGGCCAAGATGTATGAATGGCTCCTGCAGCATTTTCCTTTCCCTGAAAACCCCGATTTATATTCAATCAGTACTGGTATTGTGGCTGACGATCGAATAACCTGCCATAAAGCTTGGAATGTGGGCAGTAAAGGTATTGATAGAATTGTTTGTGGTGACTTCGGAACTATCAAATTTAAAAGGAGCGATCGAGTACAACCTCTGGCAATAATGACTAGTGCGATACGGACAAAACTAACTAATACCTATCAATCCAACATGTTTGTTCCAAAGAATGACCATTGCCAAACATTCAGAGAAGCAGCTGGAGGAATTTTTGAGCTATGATCTAGGTCCCTTTTCTTTAACACTGTTTGACAATGGTTTACGAAAAGGAACCAAATCCACTTTGTATAAAGCACTCAAACCCCTAACAAACAATCAGTTAAGTAACCACGTTCAATAAGTCATAGATGGCGGGTTTCTCGTACATAAGGTACCATGGACCACGAATCAAACATTTTGTTCTATTTGTGAAAAGTACGTAGAATATGTCAAATCAAAATATCAATCAAACGCAGTAATTGTTTTTGATGGGTACCCTGAAGGCCTCGACGGTGGTACAAAAAGCGCAGAGCGTATGAACAGATCAAGGAAACTGGCTTCAGCCGACATGCTGTTTGATAATACAATATACCATCGATGGCAAAAGAGAGATTTCTTGGTAATATGAGAAACAAAAGTCGGTTCATATTAATGCTCATTGCGAGATTTACTTCAGCAGGAATTTCTTGCAAACAGGCGAAAGAAGATGCTGATACCCTAATAGTAAATACAGCATTGCAACTGGCTCCAACCAATGAGAAGGTAATTATAGTGGGTGAGGATATAGACCTCTTGGTAATTTTAATTGGTCTATGCGAACACTCAAATGTTTTCTTTTTGAAATCTGGGAAGAACAAAGTCTCTACTGCTGTATTCTCTCCCACTGATGCTATAAGTGAAACATTAATCACTGATAATATTCTGTTCTTGCACGCTATGGGTGGTTGTGATACAACATCGGCATTGTACAATCAAGGAAAACTGAAGTTCCTTCATACCCTGAGAAAAAACCCACATCTTGCTGACCGTATCAAAGTATTTAAAGACTCCAATGCTACTCAGGATATGGTTGCTGATGCTGGTGAACTTTTTCTAGTTTCACTATACGGATACAGTGGTAAAACTGTGCCTTCGCTTAATCATTTGAGATATGTTTCCTACATGAAATCTGCTTTCAAGCTCAAGGCAAACATTGCATCACTGCCACCATCTGCTGCTGCAGCGCGACAACACTCACTAAGAGTGTACTATCAGGTCCAGTAATGGTTGGGTGTCGAGAAAAACCCAGAAGAGTGGGGATGGAAAAAATCGAAAACTGGTCTTGCACCTGTGACTAGCTTGTTACCACCCGCTCCCCCAGATTTATTGAAGCTTGTCTCATGTAAGTGCACTACAAATTGCCAAAGAAATTGTGGCTGTAAAAAAGCAGGGCTTAGCTGCAGTACCTTGTGCTTCAACTGCGAAAACAGTTGCGATAATACAGCAGTCCTTCTTGCAAACCCGGAAGATGAGGTGGAAATGGCGAACGAATTAGAGTTGGATTTCTTAGTCACCGAACCAATGAAAGAAGACGAGGAAATTATACAAGGTATCAGTTTAAAATAATTATTAACAAATACCAATATTAAAATTAATTTTTTTTTCTTTATATATACCTAGATGAAGATGAAGTTTTGCCGATTTCACTGGGGAATGAATTGGAGTTGGATATCTTTGTCACTGAACAAATGAAAGAAGGAAAGGAGACTAGACAAGGTAGTTTAAACTAGGAATAATAAATAAACAACAATATGTAAGTTCATTTGTCTCTTTTTATATTATAGATGCAGATGAAGAGCCCGGGCCTTCAAGGAAAAGGATGCGTTGGTGAAGAAACCCTTAACTTTGCGTCTTTATCGCGGCTGAACCGTTGATACTAGAAAGAAACACAAGGGAAATAAAATGTAGAGAATTTTGTTCTCCTTCAATATCTATATAACCAATATTTACTTAACATGAATATGTCTTTAGTTATTCAATAAAATCTTAAAAAATTACCTTTTTTAAGGGAGTTTCCTTCACAAAACCGATTTCCGGTCAAAATTCGTGTTGGCAAACTTGATATTCGTGTAAAGCAACCCAAAAAACTTATATACACAAAATTTCAAACCTACACCAAAACTTTCCCCTATTTTCTACCATTTGATTAGACTAATAATCTAACATAAATAAAAGAAAATGTGTTATTTGATTTATTAGGTAAGTACATTGTAAGAATTTGTATTCTCTATATTTTTTTATATATATGTATTATGTTACAAAATTTTATCTTTTTTTCTTGTTTTAATGAGATTACTTACAACCTTAATAAATATTAATAATTATACAAAAATCAAATAAAATAATAAAAACACCAAAATTTTTAATATCTTCTATAAATGGTCTCACGGACTGACGTTAACCTGTATGTAAAACGGTCGCATGTTAACTCCGAAGGGTTAATTACGTTTCATTGTAGAATATTGTTTTAAACTTTTTTTGCATTAAAGTAATATTTTCGAGAATAAATTATTGTTTCCAGTACTATTATCTTGTTTAAATAGTTTTAATGTTATGGGAAAAAATGTTGTTACAACAAAGTCTAAAATTTTTTACAAATGTAAAATATCGCAAGAAAATATTAAAATAAATAACTCAAATAAGCGAATTTACCAAAAACTCAGTTACTTTACGCATTTACTATTTCAGTGTATTTGTTTAAACATTAAGTCAACTCTCAAATCTATCTCCTCAACAATTTCGAGTTTGTGACTTAACATACCTTACCTCTGAGGTGGTGACGTATAATCACAATAATGGCATTTGTATTTATAACTTGCAGTGTGATTTTTAAGATGACTTTTAAAATTACCTTTCCGATTTGTTCCATAATTACATTTCACTTCATAACTTAAGAAATGTTTCTTACGATGGAGTTTGAAATTACTTTTATGATGTGTTGCATAATCACATTCGAATTTATAACTTGTGCAGTGTTTCTACGATGAATTTTAAAATCACCTTTGCGGTTTGTTCCATAATCACATTGGTCACATTTGAATTTCAGACTTTGAAGAGTGTTTTTTAAGATGACTTTTTAAAAGACGCTTGTGATGTGATCCATAACCACATTGGTCACATTTGAATTCATAAGTTGAGGAGTGTTTTTTAAGATGAATTTTTAAATCACTTTTGCGATTTGTTCCATAATCACATTGGTCACATTTGAATTCATAAGTTGAAGAGTGTTTTTTAAGATGGATTTTTAAAAGATGTTTGTAATGTGATCCATAACCACATTGGTCACATTTGAATTCATAAGTTGAGGAGTGTTTCTTAAGATGAATTTTTAAACTATGTTTGCGATTTGTTCCATAATCACATTGGTCACATTTGAATTCATAACTTGAGGAGTGTTTTTTAAGATGAATTTTTAAATCACGTTTGTGATTTGTTTCATAATCACATTGGTCACATTCGAATTCATAAGTTGAAGTGTGTTTTTTAAGATGAATTTTTAAATCACGTTTGTGATGTGATTCATAACCACATTGGTCACATTTGAATTCATAACTTGAGGAGTGTTTTTTGAGATGAATTTTTAAACCATGTTTGCGATTTGTTCCATAATCACATTGGTCACATTTGAATTCATAAGTTGAAGAGTGTTTTTTAAGATGAATTTTAAATAGTTTGTTATGTGTTTCATAATACATTGGTCACATTTGAATTCATAACTTGAGAGTGTTTTTAAGATGAATTTTAAATCATCTTGCGATTTGTTCCATAATCACATTGGTCACATTTGAATTCATAAGTTGAAGAGTGTTTTTAAGATGAATTTTAAAAATATTTGTGATTTGTTCATAATCACATTGGTCACATTTGAATTCATAAGTTGAAAGTGTTTTTAAGATGAGTTTTAAAACATGTTGCATTTGTTTCATAATCACATTGCCACATTTGAATTCATAACTTGCAGAGTGTTTTTTAAGATGAATTTTTAAACCATCCTTGCGATTTGTTCCATAATCACATTGGTCACATTTGAATTCATAAGTTGAAGAGTGTTTTTTAAGATGAATTTTGAAAAGATGTTTGTGATGTGATTCATAACCACATTGGTCACATTTAAATTCATAACTTGAGGAGTGTTTTTTAAGATGAATTTTTAAACCAGCTTTGCGATTTGTTGCATAATCACATTGGTCACATTTGAATTCATAACTTGAGGAGTGTTTTCTAAGATGAATTTTTAAACCATCTTTGCGATTTGTTCCATAATCACATTGGTCACATTTGAATTCATAAGTTGAAGAGTGTTTTTTAAGATGAATTTTGAAAAGATGTTTGTGATGTGATTCATAACCACATTGGT
>JARFJB010002108.1:1652500-1750000 GCA_036346205.1 Vesta saturnalis | reverse complement strand
TATATATATATATATATATATATATATATATATATATATATATATATATATATATATATATATATATATATATATATATATATATATATATATATATATATATATATATATATATATATATATATATATATATATATATATATATATATATATATATATATATATATATATATATATATATATATATATATATATATATATATATATATATATATATATATATATATATATATATATATATATATATATATATATATATATATATATATATATATATATATATATATATATATATATATATATATATATATATATATATATATATATATATATATATATATATATATATATATATATATATATATATATATATATATATATATGTATATATATATATATATATATATATATATATATATATATATATATATATATATATATATATATATATATATATATATATATATATATATATATATATATATATATATATATATATATATATATATATATATATATATATATATATATATATATATATATATATATATATATATATATATATATATATATATATATATATATATATATATATATATATATATATATATATATATATATATATATATATATATATATATATATATATATATATATATATATATATATATATATATATATATATATATATATATATATATATATATATATATATATATATATATATATATATATATTTATATATATATATATATATATATATATATATATATATATATTATGTATATATGTATTTGTTGTGTATGTTTTGTTTGTGTGTGTGTGTGTGTGTGTTGTGTGTTGTGTGTGTGTGTGTGTGTGTGTGTGTGTGTGTGTGTGTGGTGTTGTGGTGTGGTGTGCGTGTGTGGGTGTGTGCGCGTGTGCGGTGTGCGCGTGGCGCGTGTGCGCGTGCGCGCGTGCGCGTGTGCGCGTGTGCGCGTGTGTGTGACTTTTTAAATTAGCATCTATACTTGAAATCAAATAAGAATAAAGTAGAGGCGCTTTAATTCAAGTTATGTTTACACTATAATATATGGCGGCAAAATAAAAACAAGCAAGTCATTGTCCAAGTTTGGTGACAAATTCATTCACGCAATTTACTCACTTGGCAAGAACAGTTTCAATGACTGATGTATTCAAAGTTGCTGTATACCGTAGCGAAGCACAGGTATTCCGCTAGTTCAATATACAATCATATCATACATGTAATTTTCATTTGTTTGAGATTTATTAATGGGGTAGTTCTTCTAAACCATTATTATTCATTTACGTCAGAACTTGATAAAACGCTTAGTAAACATTATAAAAATGCAACGGTTTCCAAAGGCACCTGAAAAATGATACAAAGTGAGATTTTAGATTGCATGCTGGTAGTGTATCGTGAGGAAATGTTGTTCTTCGTTACTTTACCAAGGAGGGCAGCCCGGTAGAGAGGTACTTAATACTTTTGAGAAAGTCTGATAATTTAATTGGTATTGATTGCAAAGACACCGATAGTTTTTCTAAAAAACTAGAGGTACATGTGGCTGCCCGCGCGCAATAAATCGTCGCTAGGTCTCTAACTGTGTTATTTATTAACGAAATCGATCGAAATTTCAGATTAATATACTTCATACTCTTGCGAATATGTGAGAAATTAATTGATTGCAGAGACACCGCTAGTTTTTCTAAAAACGAGGGATGTATATGGCTGCCCCACTCGGGGCGTAAGTACGGCTTTTCCATAGCTATAACTTTTATGTTATTTTATTAAAATGGTTGTTACTTGACTATAAGAGGTCCGGTGCTATATGCATTGCATGATTGATATTAAAATTTCTTTATCCCCAATAGCGTTGAAATTATTAATAAAAAACCATCAATGTAATTCTCTATAGTAGGTTTGGTGATACACATAGTGGCGGATGACGTCAGACCGTCGCTATCTTCACACAAGTAAATTCTAAAACAAAATCGTATTATACGTTAATATAGTGAAGATAGGCCGAATTTTTAACGATGGTGACGTCACATTCAACCAGTATGTCTATAAACAAAATTTCTCTAAAATTTACAGTGCTATCATATGGTAGTAACAGCAACACTCTTTTATCAATTAATTAATAAACCGACCATATTTCAGATTTTATTTATTAATAATAATAGCAGTGATGATGTATGTCGTATTTACTTACATATTTAAAGGTATTACAATACTATTAAAGCAATCCACGAATGTTTCACCTGCGTTCTAATCCAAACATGTATAATTTACATAAAAACTAGTTATGGCTCAAGAATTTCTTATCAACTACGTGGTGTGTGCTAAGGTAGAACATCTGTGTGTAAAATTTCATTAAATTTGGTTGATAATTAAAAAAGTTATATGCATTTCAATAGTATTTTATCAGTGTTATCAAAACGAGGTTTTTTTTAAATTATCGTGGAAACTAGTGGTGGCTCAAGGACTTCTTATCAACCGTGTGCTGTGTGCTAAGGTAGACCATGGGTGTGTACAATTACATTAAGTTTCATTGATATTATTGATAATTACAAAAGTTATACGCGTTTGAATAGTTGGCGACGATTTTATAAGTGTTATCAAAACAAGGTTCTTTTAATTTTCGTGGAAACTAGTGGTAGGTAGCTCAAGAATTTCATATCAACTATGTGTTATCACCTATTATATACGGTAGGACATCTGTATGTAAAATTTCATTACATTGGATTGAAAATTAAAAAAATTAGGCACATTTTAATAGTTGTGACGATTTCATAAGTGTTATCAAAAGGAATTTTTTTGTAATTTTGGAGGAAACTAGCGCAGGCTCAACAATTTCTTATCAACAGTGTTACGTGTACTAAGGTAGAGCATCTGTGTGGAAAATTTCATTAAATTTGATGGATAATTAAGAAAGTTATACTCATTTTAACAGTTTGCGACGACTTTATAAGTGTTACCAAAACGAGGTTTTTAAAATGTTTATGTGACGTATGCTAAAGTAGAGCATCTGACTGTATCATTTCATTAATTTTGATTGATAAGTTTAAAAGTTATACGCATTTTAATAATTGCGACGATTTTGTAAGTGTTATCAAAAAAATATTTTTTTAAAATTTCGTGAAAACTAGTGGTGGCTCAAGAATTTCTTATCAACTATGTGATGTTTGGTAAGGTAGAACATCTGTGTGTAAAATTCCATTAAATTGTATTGCTAATTAAAAAAGTTATACGCATTTTAATAGTTGGCGACGATTTTATAAGTGTGATCAACACAAGGTTTTTTAAATCTTCGTGGAAACTAGTGGTGGTTCAAGAATTTCTTATCAAGTATGTGATGGGTGCTAAGGTACAGCATTTGTGTGTAAATATTCATTAAATTTGATTAATAATTAAAAAAGTTGTGTTTTAATTTAATTTACAAAGACATTTTTTTAAGTTTTTGTGAAAACTAGTGGTGGCTCAAGAATTTCAGAGGAAATTAAGATCATTTTCCTTTTGTAATGAATATACGCAGTTAATATTGTTTTCGCAGTAAAGCTAACGAGAGTACCAAGTTGTTCTCTGTTCCCAGATACACCCAGTCGAGCCGCCGCCCATTGCAAGGAGAACAACAATCCGATCCCAGGGCCCCTTTGGTGGATGTTTGGTATTTGTTTTATTTGGAGTATATATTTTTTGTGTTGTTTTACTTACTCGTAAATATATAAAATGTAGGTCACTGTAAGTGTGCAATATTTAGCTACCAGTGGTGAAACTACAAAATTTTTCTGGGGGGGGAGGGGGCAGGCCCCACGGGCTCTTTTTGGGGAGGGGTGCGTATACAAATTTTGTTGGGGCTTACACACCACTTTTTTATAGATGCATGCGCATGAAAACTACGTCAATCTTGTTTTCACTCTCAATTTTAAACAGTTTTGGTTTTCATCATCATGGTTTGTCATATACCTACTTTAAGTAAAAGACTCTTGTTTTCACATTTTATTTAGGAAATATAACATATAAGTATGAATAAAAAAAACTTCAAACTAATTTTAGTTTTCTATCTGTTTTTATAAAAACAGAGAGAACTTGTTCAGCCGACAATTTCTGCTTAACTAAAGCATTTTCGATACAGAGAAGTGATAAATTTGAAAATCTATCTTGCACCATTGTGGTTCTCAGCCATGTTTTTATCCGCCTCATAGCGGAGAAACTTCTTTCGCAACCAGCTGAACTGATTGGAAGGCCTACAGCAATTTGTAAAGATTTGGAGTCAGATCCCCCTTCACTTGAACTTTTAGATTTTCCAACGTGATTTCAAGATTTTTATTTTTGAATAAATTTCGTATCACTAAAACTTCAGCTTGAAGTGTTGAGATTTCGATATTGAAGGCCCTCTGATAATTGGCGACGAACTCAAATGCTTGATCCAAATTTAGCTTCGTAAAGGAATCAATCGATCTTGCAAGGGTAAGATTTTCAAATCGTTTTTTCATATTGCCAATCACGTTGTCCATGACTTGGTAGTAAATGTTGACTTTCCAGTATTCGGGAGCTGTAGTTCCTGCAGGTATGTCGATCAGAGATGATTTACCCAGGGTTGAGTCAGATAGATATTCATTAAGCCTTTGTGGTTGCTTCCTTTTTTTTGAAATCCTTAAAGGCTCCAAACAAATGTCTTGTTCTCCTGAGAATTTTTCTATTTCACTCCACAGGTCCTCAAATTTGTTCCTCTTCTCTTCAAAGCTACTTATAGTGCTATCTATGATATCACTAGCCTGTCCTAGTGTGGCATCTTTTCTCTGAAAATATTTACTCAGTACATTTGCGACCATTAACACCGAATGGAAGACGAACCAACAAACGATAAATTGTGGCTTTATCATTATGCCTGTATTCCAAGTGCTTCTACAGAATTTTTGTCTCGCTCTTGTTCAATTTCCTCATCCAGAGCATTTCGATTTGCTTGGAAATTTTTCAAAAGGGATTTGCAATTTTCATATCGACAACTCCACCTGGTACTGCTAAGACTTCCCATTTCGCCCCCCGACTTTATACCTAGAGCATCACGGGCGTTTATGAGATGAGAGTGATGACCGGGTTGAGAAAAGTGGACGTATATTGCCTCCAGAGTGTTGAAAAATGCAGCTGCAGTAGACACCTTAGCACAACTGTCGACAATTACCAAGTTCATCCTGTGTGCCAAGCAATGAAAGTAAATGGCTTGTGGATAATCCTCCCTTATTTTTGCTTGCAGTCCTTGGTGTTTCCCAGACATAACACTGGCTCCATCATAAGATTGGCCAATTAATATGGCGTTATTCAACAAACTGCATTTACTTGGATACTTTTTAATACGTATTTTTAAACTCTCGGCATCTCTAGAAGAAGAACAATCTACGAAACCAAGAAAACGTTCCTCAACTACGGTATATCTGATTGCCACGGACAATTGTTCTTGTTTGTAGCACCTAGCTTCATCAACCATTATCGAAAAAAACCACATTGCCGCACTTCTTCTACAATCTGTTCAATAACAAGTTGAGATGCGATGCTTATTATTTCATTTTGTATTTTGGAACTGCAATAACTGATATGTCTGTCTAGATGCATCCAAAAATTCGTGACATGTTTTGCCATAAGTTCACCCAACTCCAGAAAATTTCCTCGGTTAGTAGATGTTGCGTCTTCTCGGTGTCAAGTATAAAATCATGTCGATTAATTTTATCATATAATCTGGGTTCTGTATTATCATTTCTTCATGTTGTATGGTTAGCTTCTTATGAACATCTCCGGCCTTCAAGGAATTCTTGTAGCCTACAAGCCTTTGCATACAGTCACTGTGAGCCAAAGAGGTGTCATGTTTTTTCAGCGACTGACTTAGTTTCCTCCAATTACTGAACCCATTAATCGAAAACTTTTCATTTTGATCTCGAATATTTGCAGAATGCCGAAAATGTCTGCAGACAAAGCAGAACGCTTTATCTAACTTCACACTATATTCAAGCCACTGATAAGTATCAAAAAATTGAGACGAAAACGATCTCCGTCTATCTCCAAATGAACTTTTTGGAAAAACAACCCTTGGGCCCCTTGGCTGCGAAGGACCACTATCAAGAGTTCCCAGATCTTGATCTTCTGGATCATTTCGTCCTCTTTGATTTGTTTCTGCAGATGTAAAAACATCGGATGTTTTGCTACCTTACCCTTCTTCAGCGGCTTTATTTACATCTTCTCGTATGCCTCCACCAACATTTTCTATATTTGAAGTTGAAGATTGTGTTAAATCACAAGCTATCTCAATATTTGTTGTTCGAGTCACATACTGGAGTAGACGTTTGCCCTGTCTCAGTCTCATCTTTGTCGGGTTGATTTGTGGCAGATTTGAAAAACGATCGCATGTCTTTGAATTTCTTCATGTTCAAACCGCCCACAATCTGCAATCTGCAACGCAAATAAAAACAAATTTATAAACACCGAAGCTAACTGCTCGGACACTGATGGGGAAACAAGTAAAAGGCGTGAAAGAAAGTACAAATCAAAATCCCTTTGCAGTTTTAACTTTAAACTATTATTATTATTAGCTGAAACTTATGATGCAATCTTTCCTTTTTTTTTTCACCCATCAAAATTTTAACATCTTATAATACTCTAAAACAAACATACAAATAAGTAAAATTACCTTAGTCCTTAGTTGTTTGTGGCAGTTGGCATTGGCAGTGGCTATTTGTTTGCTTTGATGTTTTATTTCACACAGCACTGTGCTGTCAGCACAGAAGACTCAGAACATGGAACACCGAACACATGTTATATTGGCACTTGGCTCATAATAATAATATTACATAAAACATTAAACATAACTATAACAAGTACTAACCCCATGAATTCATCGTACATTGCAGCGTTGCTTATATAGGTACCGATGACGCAAGCAACCCTTCTCGAATCTTCTAGAAGTTCGATGACTAATAATTTACGTAAGCTGCTGTCTGCGTCTGCCGAGGCATCGTAATTATGATTCATACATCTAGATTGTTCGGAATAATGAGTCACCATTTCCGGTACGTTACACTATTTTTAAGTTTCAAGTCTCGCTTCCTTTATAAAAAGTTATCTTTTAGAATGTTAATGTAAACTGTATGTAAACTAATCTAATCTACTAATCTTTGCGGCGTCTTTATGCTTACTGGGTTTACTACATCGTGAAAAAGGAACTATACATGCTATTGTTTATGCATCAACACTCAACGCATATCAGTATCATGAACCAAAACAATTCGAAGAGCAGCACAGTCACAGTCTACCGCCGCCGCGCCGCTTAGCTAAACAAATATTATTTCACCGATACAACTTATGCTCGAATGACGAATATTCTAATGTCCTTACATAATAAATAATTATTAATAATTGCACTTATCACTATGTCACTATTACTACTCGTTTGTTTATCGCAATGGTTTAAGATTTAACGAATTAAGTTGTTAGATGGAATTTAAGATAAGAATGAAAAATGGGGAAGTGCTCCGTTTTTCTGGGGTGTGTCACGGCTTGCCTGGGGTGTGCCTAGCACACCTTGCACCCCCCTAGTTTCGCCACTGTTAGCTACTATACTGATACAGGGAAGGTATGTGAATCAAATTCTCTTAGCTTTCATTGATCAGTGTGCAAAAATCTAGTAGCAAGCGATCAGTTCCCTTTTAATCTCGATTTGAGCTAGAACCGCGGTAAAAAATTCAATTCTCGATCATCAAAGTAGCATTTCGCGCATTAGATACAAAAATAACTATTATACACCACTGATGATTAATTTTAACGATTCTATAAAGTAGATTATGTTTTACTAAAAATTAAATTAAAGGGTAATTCCGAATTTAATTAACAGGTTAAACGTGAGGAGGTTGTATGAAGTGTTAAATATGAAATAGGTTAGCTTTCCCAGCTCCTTATGTGTACGTTATATAAGTGTTTCATGAAACGAAATGCAGTAAAAAGAGACTGGCCATCGGGTACTTTTTGAGTATGTTTCAGTTTAAGTAATTTATAGTGAATGTGATGTAAGAGACTGCCCTTACATTTATGGGTTAATGTGAGTATTTTGTGATGATGAATGAAACGAGAAACGCTAGTCATTCTGTTCCTTGCTTGGTTAATAAGGGCCATTATGTAGATGTGATGGAAAAAGAGTGACTTTCGTGCTTTTCGTAGGTGCAGGTAAGTGAGGGTGATTTGCAAAAAAAGAATATCTAAAAGAACTGGTATTCTTGCCCCTTGTTTATTGTGTGATGATAATGATGGAATAGTTTGTGGTGTAGGTAATACACGCTCTTTGTAAACCACGTCAGGTCACGAACTCTCTGGGTCAGTTGCAGAAACGTGGATTAAGCTAGAATCATTTCAATCTTGAGATTAAGAAATATGATTGGTGTCAATTACATAATTCTGTCCAAAAATGACCAGACATTTCTAAAGTCAACACGTATTTTCTGAACTTTGTATTTAATAAAAACATTTTACGAGGGTTGATCACTATGCTCCGCCCCTGGTGAACTTGCGGTTACTAAATTAAAATTTATTTTACATCATTTTTTACATAATCTCCCTTAATACTGATACATTTCTCCCAGCGGTACTCCAGCATAGACAGCTTCCTGGAAGGTTTGTCTAACCTCTGCAAACCTTTGGTTTACAGCGTCTATGAGCTCATTATTGCATAAAAATTGTTTTTCTCGATGGTGTTCCTTGAGTTTTAGGAACACCCTATAGTCGCTGGGAACCAGATCTGCCGAATATGGCGGGTTCAAAAGCAATTCGAATCCTGTGTTAGCTATGGCATCTATAACAACACAGTGTGGCTAGGCGCATTGTCCTGGTGATAGATCACACCACGCCTTAATTTATCACGACGTGTTTCTTTGATAGCTACGCGTAATTTTGATATTAAGCTAGCGTAATAGTTGCCTGTTTGTAAAAAAAATCAATGAGGATTACTCCTTGAGTATCCCAAAAAACGGAAGCCATTACTTTTCTGACTGACATTGTAGCATTTTGAACATTTAATTTGAATTTATGGTTTTATTCGTTTATGTTTACTTGTTCAACTTATAATATCAATATCTCAAGCAGGGTCGGTCTTATGGGTATGAAACCTATTATCAATTAGTATCTACTTTCCATGGGGAATCGAAACGTGAAAAAATATACAGGGTGTTGTATTTGAAAAAAATTGAGAAAAATTACATTTTGCGTAAGTTAATAATTCTGTATAGTTTTACATGTTTTACGAAAAATTTCCCAGTTTGCTTGTTGGTAGACTATTATTAATAGTCGGTGGTATAAACAGATTTACAAAATCGTGGTGACAACGCTCGCATCGTGGTTCCAAAATTAACTCTATTTTGGTACTAAAGTGACGATATCTGCAGAACGGTTAGTGATACAAATAAAACTTTGTATTCTAAATGTAACAGTGAGTCCAAAAATGCAAAAATATATAGGGTGTTGCGTAAAAAAACACGGGTTTGGGTTGGCATATTTTTGTCAATCACCCTGTATATACCGAAATATTTTTAGAATGTAGGCCCAATGATCGCATATTACCACACCAACATTGGTTTTGATATCTCTAATAATTAAGGAGAAATCCTCCGTCCACGCAGTAGACACCCACCCTGTATAAAAATAAGATACTTTGCTTATATTGATATTAACACAAGTATTGTCTAAAAAGTTTAATCTTCACTGTCACTCAAGTCAATAAAAAATGGTAATCACTATCACTACCTTCAACCACATTTATAACTATCTGTTCAGTTTCTATATCCAAAATTAGTTCATTTTCAAGATATTTATCTTCTACACTTTATTACATCGGATTTTACAATCTTCTGTTGTTGTTGTTGCTTCAAATTCTGTGTCGGCCAATTCCATGTCATCATTTCACTTAAATGTAACGTTTTTCTGTGCTACTTCGCTTTTTATCTTTGTCCAAATTAATTCTATGGGATTTAGATCCGGATGATAAGGCGGAAGTTGTCACACAATGTGCCCAATGTGCAAATTCGGTAGAAGACGTTATTTAACCCAATTTTCATAATTGGTACCATTCATGTCGTCGTGGTAATCTCCACTTTGTGTGCCAGATTTAAATGTTAATAAACAGTTTGGTTTAAAACCCGTATCGCCCTCTGCATGGACCACATTTAATCGCTGGCCTTTTGAAATGGGAGCGAATAATCCTTCATTACTGTTGTGATTCCAGCTTCGTGATCTGGAATGGTCGCTGTGAATATAGCTTTCATCCAAAAAGACGATCGTTTTTTTTTCTATACGGTAATGTTTAATTTTTTTTAAGGTACATTGTTCTTTTTCTCATATACCGCTTTTTGTCGATTAAAATTTTTCTGTTGTCCATTGTTTTCTTTCACTTAAAGTTTTTTAAGGATTATTCTCAGCGATTTTTCTGAACCACTTCAACCCAAATCTTCCATTAATTTCTGTTGTAAGAATTTAACGTACACACGACTCCCTTCCCTTTAAGGAAGTTATAAATGATGTGTCTTATTATATTAAGATCATATTCTGCAACATCCGTAACCGGATGTCTTCTTTTGCGCTTCTTCTCCGGAGATTTCAGTATAATTGTATCATTATTTTTTGCGGACGATTCATTGACTTCCCTTATAATTCGTTCTAGTATTGTGACTGATACCTTTGTTGTGTTTGAAGTTTTTCTCTTGGTGCCCCGTAGGGTTTCGGTTTTTTTTTTGTGTTAAAAAGTATTGAAAAACGTTATGCACTGTCTCGCGTTTGGCCGTTTAACATTTTTCCAGATTTAGACATTTTATAATAATGATGTAATGGTGCCAGGTATAAGGTATAAAAAGTGTTTTAAATAATTTAATAAAGAAATAAGTGTAAAAATGTTCTCCGGCCGATTTAATCTTCTGATTTGTTTAATTACCACGATTTCTGCTCGATTACTTCCACTGAACATCAATATAATAACTGTCATGTAACACTAATAAAAAAGATCTCGGACGCCAAGTTATTTTTTAATTATGCTCGGAATAACTAAACCGAGGTTGTTTACAATAAAAATTCTACCAAAATGTAAAAAAATATACAAACTATGTTTATTAACAGTTAATGATAGGGTTAAATAAAATATATCTTAAAAACTAGTTATAGCCTTAAATTACTAAATAATGGTTATAAATATAAATACCTGTACAAAATATAATAAATCTTCTTGAGAACCCCTGGTATTATAAAAAATAAATGCGGAAATGCCAGCCAAGGTGATGTAATCCTTGTATCAATATTGCGCAATATCTCGAAATAACAATACTTTACGTTGTAAACCACACCCAAAATGGAATTTTCCTTCTTCTAAATTTATCTTCATGAAATTGAATAATCCTATTGCATTTTCTTGAAATTTCCAATAAAAAATTATGATCAAAATTTAGATAGCATTGAATGCAAAATTGCAATCATAAAATGAAAGCGTACGTAACAATAGAATTAAACGTGTAATTAAAATGTAATAAAAGTAAAAGTCAAAGTGCCATTAAATCAATGGCACTTTTCACAAAATTGAGGGGGAAACCCAAAAAAAAGGCTTCCTTCATCGAACAGCGTACCACAAGAAGTGAAAAAAAATGGACGCTCCGAATATCTGGTGATATCGCCGTGCGCGAAAAAATTTGCGCAAAGAATTAAGTCAACGATGACGCGTTGCGCGAAAATATTGAGTAAAAAAAAATAATTTAAAGAAGTGGGAGTATAAACCCTTAAGAAAATATGCAACTTAAGTTAGTAAATGCAAATTAAGTTGCCTACCACACATAATACAATAATTAAAATTTTTTTCTTATATTTACAACTATATGAACGAAGAACTTAAATTACGGTATATTTTAATACAACTCAAAATGGGTTGTTATAATTTTTGAAAACCGATTACAAATCTATAAACATCAACAACGTATCATTAATTTGCAACAACCAATATGCATGCCCAAAGAGTCGGGATATTTATATATCAGACCTCTAATGGAAGTCATTTTGTTAATTGCTTATAAACTAATTATTTAGATAACTATGTATTTCCCCTGTAATATTGCATTAAGACAATTTTCTAGTGGGTACCTAATGCTTTCATTTCATTTTTATGAGTTCATAATAAAAATACTTACATTAAAAATTACCTATTAGATGAATGGGAGAAATGCCTATTGTGCAAACAAAACAAAACCAATCGTTAAAAAAAGTTACGCGTCACCAACGGAAATATTGGAATGGTCTCGTCCTTTTAATACGCTGTTGCCAACAATAACCCAATTTCACTGTAAACTCCGAAAATGCAAGGTTGCAATTCACATCTTTGACGCAGTGGATTGAAAACAAAAATTAATGGACAGACAATGTATGTTTTTCAGGCTAATTTTTTTTTATTTACTATAAATTACCAATACCAATTACCACTAGGTATCCCTATCCATACATACCTAATCTTTGTTATCACAGTACACCGTGTTTTTTAGGTATTGCAGGAACCTTTAAATTAGGTTTAGAATTATAATTTTTTTAAGAATTGACTTTTGGCGGTTGTTAACCATTCTTGTATATTTTAGAATATAATGTAATTAACTTGTTTTGTTTATTATCGACCCGGTATTGTAACGACCCAGAAATACGGTGAGCGAAATAAATAAATAAATTATAAAGATAATTTGTAAGTAACAATTCATTTACGCTTTCAGAATTCAGGTATGATAACAAAACGACAATTTTGCGGGCGCACAAGATCCCCTCTTGTGGATGTGCAAACCCATCGCGTTCCGTCCCACCTAAACCCCTTTCCAGACCAGGTATAAAACCGGAAATTTGCACATAATTCAGCATTCTTGTCTACGATACCCATCTTCGTAGATTTCCTGTAGAATATCGTCTACAAATCCGTTCCAATAATAATTTATTACCTGATAGAATTTATTACAAATCCGAAATTCTGCACTTCTTAAAAATTCTCCCTTCGAGAATAATTCATAACCTGACCGACTCTTAAAGTACATCCAGTGTATACTTAAATTGTTAATTATTCCAAGCTGAACTACAAATTAATTTAAAATACGTTGATATTATCTGTTCACCTATAAATACCTATATAAATTCCGATTTGAAAGGAACTAGCTATTAGTACCGTACTTAGGAAAAACTGCTGACGAAATTCGGTGGTCTCCTAAGGACGTTACGGTCCTATTCAGTTGCCGAGGCATTTTAGCGACGTCTGTGGGATCACTGATTAGCTAGGTTCTTTTTGGAGGACAAAAATTTATCCTGCTAATTCCCTATTATTAAAAGTTACTTTGTCTAGTTCTGGGTTTTCTAACTTGGACTGCAAGGGAGCTTATCCTATTAATTCCCTATTATTAAAAGTTACTTTGTCTAGTTCTGAGTTTTCTAACTTGGACTGCAGGGGAGCTTATCTCTCTAATTCCTTATCAATAAAAGTTACTCTGTCTAGCTCTGAGTTTTCTAACTTGGACTGCAGGGGAGGTTATCCCTCTAATTCCCTATCAATAAAAATTACTCTGTCTAGCTCTGAGTTTTCTAACTCGGACTGCAGGGGAGCTTATCCATCAAATGTCATAGTAAACCTTTAGATTCTATATATATATATATATATATATATATATATATATATATATATATAATGGAACTTCCAACCAGCCCCGATAACTTATAAAAGCATATCCGAATTCACCTGAAAACAAACCTGCTCCAAGAATACTGTTTTATTAAACGCAACCGATTAAAAATAATCACAGTACAATCAAGAAGTTTAGTTTGGAAATATTCCAGTCATTGTAACTTAAATAAAAAGAAATTCTAATCAAGAATTTTAGTCAACCATCCCTAACCGTATGTAAAGATCCTTAATTTACAAACCCCTTTAATTTCATTCTCGTTTATGTATATTAAGTACATTGAAACCAATAACATTGACCTGCTATCATCGATCAACAGCTGTTGTTACGCCGACCGTAATATTGTGTTAAGATTTAGTATATTTTCACTTTGCATTAAAGAAAAATAATAAGTCGTGTTTTAGAGAAACCGGGTTAACTTAATTTTACAATTTTACCCTATAAACATTCATTGACAAATTGTCAATGACAATCACGTTAAATGATTTTATACCTTGTTAATATACAAGGACGTTTCCGTTGTGAGTGATAAAGACGACCTTCCGATAATCTCATCAATAAAACCACCGTGACTTTGTAAACATAATTAAAAGTAAATTGACTAATTTGCTAGAGATTGACAAACGGGATCCCGTATATCTTAGAAACAAAATAACAAACAGTGCTAAATATACAACCGTAAATTCCATTGTAGAAATCTCGTATTAATAATTTTGCATTTAAAAATTATACAAAGTAAAATTACCTGAAAGACAATCAATCCTTGTATAAAACACTCACAACCGCACATCGATTAATCAAAACTTTTAAGGGTGAAACTATAAAGATTGAAACTAGCAGGTGGTTGTTTATATTTTTATCAAAAGTAATTCTCATTACAGTTCTACCAACGATCTAAACACGTGGGAACCGCCAAGTATAGATTCCGTCCATACGTGGCCAACAGGACCGAGAGGTGTAGTGGGTGGCCAACCACCAGCCAGAATAGAAGTTTTATTTTAGTTTTGTACAATTAATATTTTATTTCCATTGATTTTCCAAGAATATTGTTTTATTTTATTTTAATAGATTTACACTAATTTGATATATGTATAAGAGTTTGTTTAATTTTATTAAGATTTAAATACATGTATTCAACCTGAGGTGTCATACTTATTTAACAGATATAAGAGTCTAACCGAAACCCACCCCTACTGCCCAACTGGGTTTAGCCGAATGAGCACTTAAATCCACGTAGTGGTATATTCTTGTACGACCTACCAGAAAGGGTCTTACAGTATAATGTGTAAATTTCAACCCTCAAATAAAATGCTTAGACCATAGAAAATCTACGTGAACCAAGGATTCCAAATCCGCAAAAATCATCAAGAACCGTCAATGCAATGTCAAGTTATAGCATTTTAAAAATTTTGCTACCCAAATTTTATGTTGAGTAGTGTGTGCAAGGCCTAAGGGCCTTAATCCAAAAACTGACAAAAACGTCTAGAGATATTGATGTTACCTTAGTAACGAACCATATTGCAACGACCAAACAATTTTTTGCGGAAATTTCACTCATACACAATTTTTTTTTTTTTTGCATGACTTCATTGATCACCCCGTATATAAGAAACCTATGGTCCTACTATAAATGTACGTCATGCAGCTTAATCCGAAAAAGCTAGCTCTTAAAATTTGCAAGCCGCGTTCAAAAATTTGCATTCCTATTGAAAATATTTAACTTTAAATTTTGCCTAAAAATCACTATATGTGTAAGTTCGAGTGGCCAGCAGTTTAGATTAAGGATGGTATCTAACAATTTCCCAACGGATGATTATCAATTTTAATGTCAATGAGAGTGTACAGTCCATGGAGATTCATCAAAGACTCGGAAAACTGTTTCAAGAACTGTTTTTGAATGGTGCAAACCCTTTCCGAATGGAAATGTACGTGTGTCCTGTATTCGACATTCAGGTGGTAAAAACTGGAGGCACTTAGCACAATTACTTACAAGTAGAACTCCACCCAAACATTTAGAACATAAAGTTAAGGCTACACTATGAGATTTAAATAAACCATCTTACATAGATTATCTTAAGAAAATAAAGTCATATATAATGTAGTAACCCTGAGCTTCTTTCCAAACTAAATCTGAGGAGATTTAATAAACCAAGGCGCGTGACATTTCAACACTGACTGACCTGAGTTTACAAATAATGTACCACACTCCATACAGTCCGGATTTGTTTCCAATTGATTCTCATATCTCTGGGCCTTAGAGAAATTTTTTGCAAGGTACTACTTCGTCAAGCAAAATAACTTTTAACGGAAAAACGGAAAGTATCGTCGGATTGAACTAGTATGAGTTAACGTGAGGTCATAAACTTTATATAACTTTATAAATAAAAGCCGGGTGTATCGCGGCAGTATTTTCAGGCGCCATTTTCAATCCCCTGGAGACCTATTCATAGCCCTCACTCCCGCAATTAGGGCCCTTTTGGCACTAGCCTTTTTAAGGTCCATAATCATGACGCCATAACCAAAAATGATGGAGGAAGGAGAGATTCATCTTATTTTATGTTCATTTATCTTAAGATATCGTAATGCACTTTAACTCGTCTTAATTCATCTTGATTCATCTGCCACTAGACCATGCCCTTGCTTTCTAATTGGCTCATAGACACCGCCCCAGACTCCGTGCTCTGGCCAATCAATTCAAATCAATCTCAAGTACCACAAAACAAAAATGATTTTATTTATTAAATCAATCTCATCATGAAATAGTAATTATAATAAAACCGTTTTTCGAAGCAAATATTATACCGGTTGTTTCGGGTATTGGTCCTAAAGAGCCCATTGAAACATCTTTACTCTACAATCATTCATAATAGATAAATCCAGGTCTCGAATTATAACGTAAGATCAAAAATCTGTACAAGTAATTAAATGAAGTAAATAAAATAAGGGGTAAGGGTTAAAACTAAAAATGGTCACTTACCCATGCTTATTGGTTACGTCAATCTCTTGAGGGTCCTCGTGCTGCGTTTATTCAGATTCATCTTTTTCGAACTTATTTTCAGGGTTAATCGAAAAAACCTTTCACTATTCAAATACCTTTAACGTGTCTGGGAAAACCCCCTAATTAGCTAATTACGTGAAAAGGAAACAGACCTTGAAAATACAATTATTATGTTCACGGTGTTTTGTGTGTACGGCGTGGGGATTTCTCAGTTATGTAACCAACAATAATAATATTCTTTCACAGGAAGGTAGACAGACAAGTCGACTTTCATTTTCAATTTTGATAACACACTTCATACCAGTTTGATTTAACTTACAGCTTGCAAAAACCAACTCTCAATTCAAAAATACCAAATTGGTTTAACTAACAGCTTGAAAAAACCTATTGCTTGCATACACCTGGCTACAAGGAATTTGGGTTCTATTTCAATCTTTTACAATTTCCAAAATCACTAAGTAAAAATTTTATATTGTTTTTATGAAAATGTCAAACGTCAACTAAGCGATTTTAATTTATCAAGATAACGTTTATTAACTAAACTTTACTTTTATTGTTATCACATTTCTGTTTGTGTAAATGAACTTTAATAATTACTCAACAAATTCCTTTTTCCTTCTAACGGGACGCTCCAGCTAGTTTAACAATGTGTTAAGTTATCCTCAATCTGAGGTTATTAATTACCTGTACTTTGCAATTAATTGATCGTGCTTTCTTCAGTATTTACACACGCAGTGTTTGTATAATCCTTTGCAAATGATCAACGAAATATATTTTCGTTCAGCATTTGTATTTAAACATAAATTTAGAAATAAATAAAACACCAATTTTCGTTTATTTATACTATCGAAAGGTTCTTACTTGTCTTCAGTTTAATGATTTTTGTGAATAATTGCTCGATATACTTACACTATACAGTTTTTACTTAATTGTACACTTTTAATTGCGCAACAAACTGCAAGAGAGCTACGAAAGACCATTCTTTTAATCATCAGTGTTTTTATTTATTATATCGATCTATTAACTGGGTTGATTGTCTTATTGTACATTTATCACCCGCTGTCAAGACATCAACTTGGAACATCTCAATACGCACTTAAAACGGTATTGTAAATTATTACGCAATCTTTTTATTATCGGAAACTTGACAACATTTACACTTTTAATTCTTTTTAGCTTTTCTTTCTCACTCATAGGAAAATATCACTTACATTCTCTTAACACAATACTAACTGAATTTTCGTTATAACTTCACAATTTTAATTACAGCATAAATCAAGCTGCAGCAATCGCTTTGCAACCGTTTGGTTACCTTCAACCAACTTTGATGGCTTACTTAGTGCGACCATTTCTGTTGACTTAGCGCGACTGATTAATACACCTCATTATGACAGCGTCTCTACATGTTCCCTTTTACAAAACAGTCATATACTCGTATATTTAAAAGCTTTCCAATTTACTATGCAAATACTCATCGAAACAATCTCGTTTTTTATCTTAATATTAATTACGTTCAAATACAAATAACCGATAACCATTCAATTTCATATAACAGCGCTAAATTCTAATTTCTAATACCTCCATTACAGTACATAATTAGTTTTTAAAAATGTTTATGTTTTAAATATTAATAAAAAGGTACCATTCAATTGAAAAACAGTATTTGTGATTTTTTAAACAGAAGTAATAGTTGTAACTTTTACATGTTCACGAGTGCTCTTAATATAAAGGCCCTCCATTCAAAGCACTGTATATAAAGCATTCCTTTTACCCGAGAATTTAAGTTAACCCTAAAAATTATTATAAATTTTATTAAATACATAAATAAAAGGTTTACCTCGAGTAGGGTTTGAACCTACGACTGTACTTGCTAGAGTGCTTATAATAAATTAAGTTAACCTTGTTTGAAATATATTCACACGTTTTATTTTATTTATTTACACTTGTTGAATATTTTCCACGCGCTTTCAGTTGATTATTTTTTTATAAACGTTTGCATTGGTAACCGCTTGATATCCCCCATTTTTAATTTTTCGAGCAGTACAATGAATTACCTCGTATACACGTTGAACGTATTATGATGGATGCTAAAGGTGCTATTGATCATACTTATTGAGTCCACTATGATACCAAAACTGACGAATTGGCAGCTACTATTACTAGATAATGAATGAATGAGTATTCATTGTAACTAATTATTGAAATGTTAGAGTAAATAAAAAAATGTTTAATTTCTCTTTTTACCTCTATTACTTGTGGAAAAAATATTCCTAGGATCCTTTAACCGTTTCAAGAATCCTAAAGGTGAAGTGATGAAATAGATTATAAAAAAATAATTTCGAAAAACACTTAAATACGGGGGCTGTCCAGAAATTAACAGACGTTTTGCGCTTGCGCGGCAGTGGGCCGGGCTAGCGCCGCCATCTTGCCGCCAGTGTTCATACACGCAGTACGCAACCAGCCGTGGTAGCCTGCACATCGTGCCTATCGTACTTTGTTTCCAGTGGAGTGTTGAAATGAGCGCTGCAATGAAAATCCCGCCAGTTGTGAAGTGCGGGCTGTGATAAGGTTTTCGTTGGCGAAAAATCACAAGCCAATTGAAAACTAAGACGCGCAATACAAAACAAGCGTCGGGGAAAGCTCAGCAACAAAGTTTTGTTTTTCCACGACAATGCTCGCCCACACACGGCCAATCGCAATCAACAGCTCTTGGATGGGAAGTTTTCAGTCATCCGCTATACAGCCCGGATTTGGTGCCACGTGACTACAACCTGTTCCCAGCGATGAAGACGTGGCTCGTTAGGCAACGCTTTGACACTGACGCTGACTTGCATGCCGGTGTAAACCAGTGGTTGAACTCGCAGGCGGCAGATTTCTACAGAGAGGTATTGAAAAGCTTGTACCACGTTATGATAAATGCCTTAATTTAAATGGCGATTATGTAGAAAAATAGCCTAAGAGTTTACTTTCAAAATGTACATAATAAAAATTGTTTCTTTCACATTGTTAATGTGTTATTTAAAAACGTGTTACTTTCTGGACAGCCATCGTATATTGTTAATAAAAAAAATGTAACCCTCAACACGAAATAAAATGGTAGTATAAAAAGGATTATAATTCTCATAAGTTTGTGCCCAAATTTCTGGATACCACAACAAATATTTTTCAACCAGCCCCCCCCCCCCCCCAATTTATAGAATTTTAAAAAGATTTTCAGAACATAATTTAATAAAATAATTTAACATTAATTTATTCTTTATATATTATTATAAACAAACCTAAGCTTAACAAAAAAAGTATTTTAAACACAAACTAACACTAATTAACAAAAAAAAAAAACTAAAACTTAAACACCTAAATTCTCTAACGTACGAGTATGTAACACTTTTAGCGTACCATGAATGTTTTGGCGTACTTTTGCTAGGGAATCATTGGCTTCGGTGAGCCTCTGCACTTTAGCCACTTCCGATATCATAAAATTCCTGCATCGAGAGTGGTTTTAAGTGAGAGTTTTTTTGTTGCTGCTGCGGGTGGTTGCAACAAAACATTGTGCAAGATATTTGCTTTATTCTTGCTCAAGGATAATTTTGTTCTCTTACTGCTTGAAGCCATTACAAAATGCAAGTATGTAACTAAATGTTATAATAAAATTTTTAGATTATATATATATATATATATATATATATATATATATATATATATATATATATATGTATGAACTCACTATTCAAGGTCACAATTTAAAATCTAAAAATAGAATTTTCAAGGTCATTTATATTTGACCTTGAATGCGGTTTATGACCATATAAGCAGGTAGAGTAGTTTATACCAGTCAGTACATTGTGCTCATGATGCAAATTGTCTGCTTGGGATGGACATGTGGACCAGATTCGGAAATATAAATGACTACAGAAGTACATTAGGTTTACTGCATAAGGTAATGAAATTTTAGAATGGGAAAGGTTGACCTAGTTCTTAATACGTATTTTCATCGTCTCATTATAACGTTTACTAGCCATACACTCAGATTTCCTTAAAGCCTTCATATCAGGATCTAAGTTTTTTTTTTAGACATTGTTCAAGAGTTAGTACAAATCTACGTCTCTGTAACTTGTATGAAAAAACAACATATTCACAACTACGAATCTACGTGTCTTTAACTTATATGCAAAAAGAACACAACAATTAAAAGTCTTCATTTTTGTACAATACAGTTCCTTAAACCTAATACATATCATTGTGTTTTGACACTTATAACATTTACCAGCAATAAATTTTGTTTACACTCTTTGTACAGTTCTGTAAAATGATTCTAGTTAAAACATGTGTATTGTCCTCGCCAGTAATGTTTACCGTTACGTCATTAATTTATGAATTTAGCTATCCAATTTGTTTATTCTGTCTTCTCATATAAAACAGTGAATTAAATAAGGATGGTGAACATTCGTAGTGCATTTGACGAAATCGACATACGGTAATGAATAAGCAAATGTAGTCGAAGGAGTAAACCTATAAACGCGAAATCAATTTGTTTTACATGCATATGAATTTAATTCTCATTTGACTAATAAGTAATAACACATAACCTCAATTTGTTTGTTAATCCTTTGACTGCATCCTCATTTCCTACATTTACTTCTTTAATCATCATTTATTAAACACTTTAACTAAAAAGGGGGCCCCCTGATATTAGTATCTGCTGTCCAAGAAGTAAAAGAAAAAGGAAAAGGCCACGTATTTCATTCCCTCCTCAAGGGGGAGGGCGGGCTGCTCGAGCTTTCCAAGCTCCTTCAGCCACAATCATGGATTCCCAGCATATATACATACATTACGTATATATATACATGGTGGGACTAAGGATGGGTGTCAGGATAGGATCGGAAGGAACGGAGTTAGGGTTCTGAGGGGGAAATACTACCGCAGCATTCGCCTAAGTAGCCGCACATGGTGTGCATATACGCAGTGACCATGCCGCTACATGTGTATGAGGAAAACCGCCTGAAAAACTTCATAGAAGGTAGACGGTAACGGGAATCTAACCCATTACCTCCCGAATGCTAAGCAGGTCGTGTCACCACTACATTACCAGCTCGGTTGCCCAAGAAGTATGACATTACGTGTTTATATCTTAATTCATTACAATCACGAAATTACAGCGTATTGCAAGCGCCTTGTGTATATTTCAGAAGACTGTAAGAAATATCAAGTCTCGAGCTGCATCTAACCCTGTTTTAACAAAACGACGACGCAAGAAAACAAAATCTGACGATCTGCTTGAAACATCCAAAATGGGCATAAGGAATACGTTATACAATATGTATGCACAAAGTGAGTACTATTACATCTAAACTAGTTCTTTGGTGTTGTAAACATATTTATTGTATTTGTATTCATAACTTGAATAACGATGTTTAAAATGAACTGTTAAAAATTTCTTGTGATGTGTTCCATTATCACAATGGTCATATTTGAATTCATACCTTGAACAGTGTTTTTTAAGATGTCAAATTAGTTTTAGCCTATTGTATTCAGCACCTCAGAGGTTAGGTGTGTTGTCATATTTTTATGGGTTATCACCACCATGTGTTTTAACATATCAAATTTTATCTTGAAGACTACCGCTTTAAGTCCCTAGTTGCTTGATTTCGCTCATAGATGGGGGTATACAGTTTTAAGTCCAGTAAGCGAATCGTGGTAAACAAGGTTAAGCGCTTTTGACGTTTCTTGTGTTACAGTTAAGACGGAGGTAAACAGCGTTATGTGTTTTTTCCACAATTTGCTCAATGTTTGTTTCGGGGTAAACTAATGTGTGAACTTGTGTTTAAAAACGATAAAAACGCAAAAAATGCGGATTTGCAACCAAAAAATGGTAATAGTACCAACATAACCACAATCCCAAACTCAGTAAAACGTAAGTGTTTTTAGATTTTTGATTTCATGCTTAAAGATTGAAAAATTCAATTATTGCGTGGTTTGTAAGTATCGTATTTAAAAAAATATAATATTTTCGTACAAATATACTTGTTAAGAAATGTTTACAAAATCATTTTGAGATTTAACACTGTTTACCTCGGTACACTCTAAAAGTGTTGTGCACTAACTCACACATTTTGGTCTGGTGCAGACAATGAAAACCAGCAACTTCATAATAATATAGCGGCTTCAAGTTTTTTCAACCAGAATGTTGGAAATAATCCTGACTTAGGTATAGGTATATTTACCAACATTTTTGTAACCTCTTTTTCAAAAGACGATTGATTCATAGATTCTCTTGCGACACAACTAGTGTCAAGAACTGAACAAGAAATTTCGTGCAGTTCAGAAAATAGATCTGATAGCTGTATAGATGATTCCGACGTAGATTCTCACTACGTTCCATCTCATGAAATGACTGATAATGAAATAGAGAACGAAAATGCAGAAATAGATGAAAGCCCTAACAATAAATTGAAGTATTTAAAGGTGATAAGCGCAAAAGAAATCAAAATAAATGGAAATGTAATATAAGGAAACAAAAACGAGCGTCTGGTCAAGCATATGTGCCCAAAAATTAAAGAGAAGTTAAAGAAAGAAGACAAACCGAAATGTATAGAAACTTGCAAATTTAAATGTTCACTTAATTTTACAGATTCGGAATGATATTTTTAAGCACTTATGGTCAGCATCAATGGATAATAACCAAAAACGGCAATTTGTGGCATCGTGCGTCACAAAGGACGAAGTATAGAAAAGATGTGAGAGAACAGGACAGAAATGGAGAAACACAATATTACATTATAATTTTTTTAAGGATCATAAACGTGTTAGGGTGTGTACAACGTATTTCCTAAATACACTGAGTATTTCTCAGAACTTTGTTGAAACAAGTCTTTCAAAAAGACTGTCAAATAACGGTGGAACAATTCTTGAGGATTTACGAGGAAAAAAAAACACCAAATAGGCGAATATATTCGAAACAACATTCGGGAGCATATTTTAAAATTCCCAGTTCAAGACTGGCACTACAAAAGAGAAAAATCAGCTAAGAAATATCTGGACAACAGCTTAAGTATTAAATAAATGTACGAGTTGTATGTCGAGAATTGTCGTGAACAAAATGTGCCGCCTGAGAAAATAGACAAGTTATGGCTGTATGCCGATATATTTAACCCATTAACGCCCGGTGATACCATTTGGTATCGGTTAATTTGACTTTCAAGACAGCCTCTCATTTGCTGTAGATCTATTTCAATATTTGTAATACCGGCAACAGTGCCTTCCACGCAGTCTAGTTGTAGCATGTGTTTACGCATTTAGTTCTATTTTAAGAATTGTGTCGTCTACAAAGTTTTATTTATGAGCGTGTTATTGTGAATGCCCAAAATATGGACCTAAAATTTGCGTAAGTATTTGTTTACTAATTACAGTTTATATATTTTAGTTTTAAATGGTTAGAATTATTTCATATACCTGAAATATACAGTGAGCGGCTAAATTGTGGAATAAATTCAATAATTTTTAAATCGGCAACTTCAGAGAAAAGTCCCGATACGCGTCGATTTTTATTTTTAGACGCGCGGTTGTTCAGGTTATTAATTTATTTTTGAGGTTACCCATGTAAGCGTGATGACGTCATTGATGATTTTCTTTAATGGAAAGGGTAGGTGTTGCAATGGGACTTTTGAGAGATCTTTTAATTATCTAATCAGTCGTAGCAATAGTTTTGAGTATTTGGGTTACGTATACTGGGTGATTAAAGATTATTGTTGTTCTATAAAAATACAAGCGAACTAAAAAAGACAACTATTCCAAATTTGGTATGTGGACATAATAGGTCATGATCTATCTTTTAAAACTATTTTCAAAAGTGCAACGTTGCCACTTTTGTTAATATTTCCCTATACCCGTCTCTAAGCGTTACATAAATGACCTCTAAAATAAAATAATAATCTGACCAACCGCACACTTAAAACGAAAAATCTACTGGTTTCTGAATTTTTTTCTGATTTTATTTGGTTTTAAAGTTCTGTCATAATAATCTTTGGAAAAAAACTGATTCACTTCATATGTCGAGCAGTTTAGTATCAATAATACAGTAAGCACATTAAAAATGATAAGAAATATCAATTATGATTGGATGTGGAGATAGAACCGGAACGCAACTACAAGTATGTAACTTATCTAATACAAAATATCCTAACAAACCTATCAGACATTCGACAGTTAGTAAAATTGAAAAAAAAAAATAGGGAAACTGGTTACATTAAACACGTTGCACACACTGGTCATTTACAAATAAACGAAAACGTTAAATTAAATTAATTCACACAGGTAAGTAAGTATCTACTATTAACACAAAAGTAGGTAAGATTGGAGACTTTTGGCACACACCACATTTCCAAGGTCCCACATTTCCAAGGTTGCCACAATACCAAGGTCAAAAAAGCGCAATGTTTGACCTAATTACATATCATTACCACAAAACCAAGGTCCCAAACCCCGCTTTCCTGTTCCACAATTACAAGGTTATCCGTGTGACCTAATTACATATCATTACCACAAAACCAAGGTCGCAAACCCCGCTTTCCTGTTCCATAATTACAAGGCCATCACTGTGACCTACTTTAAAACCACGCTTTCCTGTTCCACAATTACAAGGCCATCCGTGCGACTTAACGCGCGTTCATGTTCCACAATTGCAAGGTCATAAACCCCACATTCATGTTCCACAATTACAAGGCCATCCGTCTGACCTACTTTATGCTTAGCCACCTGGTTGCCACTCTTACCCACTTGTATTTTTTGCCCACTCACAAAATAAAAGAAAACGATATATTTAATTAATGTAGAAACATGTACAAATGTATTACTCAGGTATATGATTTTCTTTAGGAATACAACATTTTGATTTAGTACCAGTGCAAAAGGTCCTCTCCACTTCCGTTTCATTACACCTGCGTGGACGTGGTGCGAGGAGCTGAGCATACGTGCAGTGTGGTGCCCATTGTAGATGTTCCTGTAACGGATTGACATCTGGCTGCCATCGGTTTATTCTAACCCCACACATGAAACATTCAACCGTGTCGTCTGCAGATGTGGAAATGAATCCTGCTGCAGCAAGCGATGAGGGTGAGTGAACTCCAGATCATGTTCGATACGTTAGTAATCGTTTATCGAAACAGTTGTAATACTGAGGATAATAAAAGTTTGGGTCACACATGTTAACATCAGCGAAAACAGTATGATACTGACAGGAAATAATTTATTCTATACAATATATACAACATACATACGATATGTACAATACATACAATAGATAAAAATAGATACAGTAAAAAAAAAGATCACTCGTCCACGTAGAACACATCATCACAGTATACATGAGTCATCATCGTACACATCGTATAACTGTGTGAGAGGTGCCCTACACGACGAGCACCAATAATATTCGTGCGACAGGTGGTATCGCGGTCATGATCTATCTTTTAAAACTATTTTCAAAAGTGCAACGTTGCCACTTCTACCAGAAATCCAAGGCAACTTTGAAAATTCAAATTGAATACCCTGTATGTTATTGCATTTTCGGATTCTGCATAAAATTCTAAGCAACTTTTGTTAATATTTCCCTATACCCGTCTCTAAGCGTTACATAAATGACCTCTAAAATAAAATAATAATCTGACCGACCGCACACTTAAAAATAAAAATCGACTGGTTTCGGAATTTTTTTCTGATTTTATTTGGTTTGATTCACTTCATATGTCGAGCAGTTTAGTATCAAGAATACAGTAAGCACATTAAAAATGATAGCGAAAAGAAATATCAATTATGATTGGATGTGGAGATAGAACCGGAACGCAACTACAAGTATGGAACTTATCTAATACAAAATATCCTAACAAACCTATCAGACATTCGACAGTTAGTAAAATTGAAAAAAAAAAATAAGGAAACTGGTTACGTTAAAAATGTTGCAAACACTGGTCATTTACAAATAAACGAAATTGTAAAATTAAATTAATTCACACAGGTAAGTAAGTATCTACTATTAACACAAAACAGAGAAAAAATTGTTTAACATTGTAGAATTGTTTGTAACTCAATTTAAATGTTCAAATAGCCACCCTCCTACTTCTTGGCAGTAATTGAACCGATGACCACAAGCTTCTTGAACATTGTGTATCATTTGTGGACTAATCTTACGCATTTCTAATCTAATTCTATTTTTCAAATCTTCCAGATTTCGTGGTTTCTCGACGTATACTTTATTTAGATTTTAAATAGCCCCATAGAAAAAAAATCAAGAGGTGTAAGATCTGGAGATCTTGGGGGCCACTCTATAGATCCTCGTCTACCAATCCATCTACCAGGAACACTCATGTTTAAAAATCGCGAACAGGACGTGTATAGTGAGGAGGTGCACCATCTTGCTGAAACCATATATTATCGTTTGGTAAATCAGGATCATTTTCATTTGGGAAAATTACTGCAATGGCAGGTATAAGTTCATATTGTAAGAAGTCCAGATGTCGTTGCCCTGTAAGAGTTTCATCAAAGAAAAAAGGACCAATGATTCTGTTCTCTACTATCCCCGCCCAGACATTCACTTTTTGAGGATACTGAGTGTGTAACTTATTCATCCAGTGAGGGTTCTCTTTACTCCAATATCTACAGTTTTGTCGATTCACCGTACTATTTAAGGAAAATGTAGCTTCATCCGAAAAAAGAATTTGAAGAAGGAATCCTGGGTTGCGGTTACATAAGTCTTGCATGACTTTACAAAACTGCATTCGGCGATCCGGATCATCTTCATTGAGTTCCTGCACATTCTGCATTTTATACGGATGGTATTTCTCCTTTTTAAGTACAGGTAACACCGACCTTTGTGAAATGTCTTCATCAGCTGCAATTGCTCTGGAACTACTATGAGGATTTTCTACCAAACTTAACAACACATCAAGTTTTACATTTTCGTTCATTTTTGGACGACCAGCATTTGCAATGTGTTTAACGTGACCAGTTTCCCTAAACTTTCTCTCAATTTTACTAACTGTTGATTGTCCGATAGGTGTATCAGGATATTATGTATTAAACAAGTTACATACTTGTAGTTGCGTTCTGGTTTTATCTCCACATCCAATCATAATTAATACTTCAATTCGTTGTGTTTCACTTAATGGTGCCATTATTATAAATTAATTATCAGTTATTCACTTAGTACAAATACCTACAATGTAATACCATTAAGTACTGAAGTAAGTAGTAAGTGTTTTAAATTTGACTCGTGCCAACTCGATATCTAAAAAATCTATTCTTTTTGCTACTTTCTTTTTGTTGTCAGTTTTAAACTGAATTATTTCTGTATTCTTGATACTAAACTGCTCGACATATGAAGTGAATCAGTTTTTTTCCAAAGATTATTATGACAGAACTTTCAAACCAAATAAAATCAGAAAAAAAATCCGAAACCAGTCGATTTTTATTTTTAAGTGTGCGGTTGGTCTGATTATCATTTTATTTTAGAGGTTTTACTTGGACATGTGCAACGCCTTTGTTGCGGCAAACATACCGTGGGCGAAATTAGACTGCCCACAATTTAAAAACTTTCTGGAAAGGTATTGCGGAAAAACTGTTCCAGATAGAACAACATTATCAAAAAACTATCTACCAAAATGTTACGATCAGGTAAATTTATCTTCATCGATTTACTAACATTAGGTTTTCAAAATTCTAACCTTATTTTTAAGGCAATTGAAAAGATACGCAGAGATATTGGAAATTGCGATATTTGGATTGTGCTGATGAAACCACAGATAGCGTCGGTAGATATATTGCAAATTTAATTGTGGGAAAAGTTTTTGCAGAAGGACCTGGTGTTCCACATTTGCTCGCATGCCGGGTGTTAGATAAAACCAACCATGCTACTGTAGCCCAATTCATAAATGATTCTCTGGGTAAGTGCTATTTAATCGTAAATTTATTAAAACTATAAAGATGTATTTAATATGTTTAAGCTATTTTGTGGCCTGAAGGAATTAAATACGATAGAGTCCGACTGTTCTACTCTGATGCGGCAGCATACATGCTAAAACGTTCATCCAGCCTCAAGATTTTTACCCAAAACTTATTCATTTTACATGTTTGGCACATGCACTCCATCGTATATGTGAAACTATACGCAATGAATTTGAAGAAGTGAACCAATTAATATCAAATAAAAGAAAATCTTTTAAAAGTCGCACTTAGAGTCCAGGTGTATCGTGAAATGCTACCCAATACACCTTTGCCTCCTGAACCCATTTTAACCAGGTGGGAACATGGCTAAATACAGTGGCTTTTTATTGTGAAAATTTTGATGGTATTAAGCAGGTTAGTTTTCTGTTTTTGTGTTTTATTCTGTTTAAATTTAAATCGGCCTGTTTAAGGTTGTAATGGGCTTTGATTCTACGTCAGCAGCATACAAAAGCACAAGAATATTTTCTACATCTGGTGTACATAGTCAACTTGTATATATTGCTACTAACTTCAAAATCATTTCTGAAAGTATAACAAAATTAGAATCAGTAGGTTTGTCGCTTAAGGAATCGATGAAAATATACAATAATGTTAAATTTCATATACAACTGTGTGAAGGAAGGGTGGGCTCTATTGTTAAAAAAAAATTAGAAGATGTTATCAAGAGAAATCCTGGTTTTGATGCAATTAACAGTATTCTGGAGAAGAGGTTCCATTACCGGACGGTTTGACAGCTAATGATGCAAACGCTTTGCAGTTTATACCAGTTACATCTTGCGATGTTGAACGATCATTTTCCTTATATAAAAACATTTTAACTGACAAGCGTCATAGTTTGAATTCTGACAACATTGAAAAATTTTTAGTATGTTACAGTAACAATAAAGAATAGGCAGCATTAGCTACCACTTGATCAGAACGGTCAGTTTTGTATAAAATAAATTTTTCATGAATATGAAGTGTTTTATTTTGAGTTACCTTTTTTTTGCACTTAAATTTAATTTATAGTACCTAACTTACAAAGCATTGTACCTATTTTGCAGTTTTTGGTACCTATTAAACCTAACTATTTTTTATGTTTTTAGTACCTAAAAATCCCAGCTTTAATCATGACCTATTATGTCTACATACCAAATTTGGAATAGTTGTCTTTTTTAGTTCGCTTGTATTTTTATAGAACAACAATAATCTTGAATCGCCCTGTATATGTAACGCAAATACTTAAAACTATTGCTACGACTGATTAGATAATTAAAAGATCTCTCAAAAGTTCCATTGCAATACCTCCCCTTTCCATTAGAGAATCATCAATGACGTCATCACGCTTACATAGGTAACCTCAAAAATAAATTAATAACCTGAACAACCGCGCGTCTAAAAATAAAAATCGACGGGTATCGGGATTTTTCTCTGAAGTTGCCGATTTAAGAATTATTGAATTTATTCCATAATTTAGCCGCTCACTGTATATGTGATATAATATCTTTACAAAAACATACCATTTTGAACAGGGTGGCACTCAAACATCGTTGATACCGTATGGTATCACCGGGCGTTTATAAGACAAAATTTTGTTCATGTACATTTTCATATAATACATATTCTTATTTTTTTGTAGGCCTGGTTTTTCTCTATCGGAGGCATTAGATATGATTATTGATGACAGTGACCTAGCAGAGCAAGTAGATGAGATATACGTTGAGCCTCCTAAAGTAAATGTAGACAGCGATGAGGACTCCGGAAATGAAGATGCAGGTAATTTACATAATTTAACAGGGCGACAATTGCGAGCCCCAGCAGAAATAAAACTTATAAATTCACAACGATTGGGTGTTGATGTTGATAAAGTTGTCATAGAAAACTTATCGGATTTGCCAAGTATAGATGTAGCTCTACCCGACACTCCTCAGTACCAAATAAATAATGAGATACTCGAAACTGATCCATAGATAAACGAAGCACTAAGATTATGCAAGGAAAAAATGAAAAATAAAGTTAAATCTACATGGATAGAGGGAGATTTAGAGGCTAGACCACAACCGTTTACTGCTGCAAATTATAGCCAATATGAATCTTTGTCATATGTCGATATGTTTGAATTATTTTTAGATTCTGAAATTATTGAGTACTTAGTGCAAGAAACACAAAAATTTGCTCAATTTAAAAATGAGCCTGATCCCAAAATAACCGCAGATGAAATCAAATGTTTCCGGGGAATTTTAATTGTAAGTGGTTATAATCCTTTGCCATCTAAAAGGATGTACTGGGACATAAATGATGATGTTAAAAATTTCCTGATCAGTAAATCCATGAGACGTAACCGGTTTTTGCAAATTCAAAGATTTATACATTTTTGTGATAATACCAAAATCGACAATTCTGACAAAGCGTGAAAAATAAGACCGCTAATGGATAAAATTAAAGAAAATTGTCTTAGGCACTTCATTCCCATTCAACATTTGTCATACCACAAATCTGTGTTGAAATATTTTGGTCGCCACGGATGTAAACAGTTCATTCGTGGCAAACCAATTAGATTTGGTTTCAAAATGTGGTGCCTCAATTCCAGCGATGGATATGTAATCAATTTTGACTTATATCAAGGTTCCAATTCCAGAGGCAATCGAAGCTATGAAACATTGTTTGGTACATGTGCATCTCTACTTGTTCTAATGTTAAAAGAACTACCGGTTACAAATTTGAGATACAACATATATTTAGATAATCTCTTTTGTGGTCCAAACTTATTTTCTTACTTACGCACACTTGACTATGGCGCTGTTGGAACAATTAGAGAAAATCGTATTCCTCAACCATTTCCCCTTGAAGACAAAAAAACATTTGCTAAACATGATCGGGGTCACTATCAATACGTAATTGAAAAAGATACAGGAATACTCTATGTCAGATGGTTAGACAACGCCGTCGTGACTATGATTTCAACATCAAGTGGAGTTTAACCAGTTAGAACCGTCAGAAGATACAGCCAAAAAGAAAAACGTCGTATCGTGGTCAATTGTCCTAAATGTGTTGCTATGTATAACAAACATATGGTATTGGCCAATTGTTACATAGCTAATTGATGTGGCAATAAATAATGCATGGATGTTATATAGAAAAGACCATCCAAATTGTAGTAATCTACAATTTCCAAGAGAAATTGCTCAAGTGTATTTAACCCGTTACGGAACCAGGCCAAAAACAACAAGTACAAATCAAAGGGATGTTCTTGTGTCTAATGACATCCGTTTTGATAGGACCGATCATTTCATAGGAACATGCCAGAGAAGACGTTGTCATGGTGAAGGCTGCAGGTCATTCGGACAGACCATGTGCAAGAAATGTGACGTGAACTGTATGTCCAGTGTTTCGAGCTATATCATACAAGATAATACTACATTTTTAGCCTGTAATTATACATTTTGTTCCCTCTGTAGCATTTTATTTATATTACAAAAGCTCCCATGAACGCCAGGTGATACCATATGGTATCACCTCATTGTTGCTAACTGCGATTATTTAAATAAAAAAAGAGGCATGCACAGTGTTTATTACTTATAATAAATTACTTTTTATGTGTCAAAATTAAAATGAAACAAAAAAAAAATCCTGGGCGCTAATGGATTAATCCAGAATTTAATTATTCTGTCAGAAATCCTGTTAATGACACATGCGATTCATGTAATCATGTCAGGTAAAACTTCGTGATATGTTGTCTGATGAGGAAAAGCATCAGATACGAAATCAGTATGAAATACATTTTTCCACAAGATACAAGCAAAAGGAAAGCTGATAAGGAGCAGTCTTTCCAGGACCCAAGTATGAAAGTTGTTATGGTGGACCTTGAGAAATGTCTACCAATACCTGTTTTAACAAATTCCCGGAGTTTTTACTCACTGAAACTTTGGTGCTTCAATTGCACGATCCACGACACTACAGATAAAGATACCTACTGTTGTATGTGTGACGAGTTAATTGCAGGAAGAGGCGAAATGGCTTCTTGCCTCATACAGTGGATGGAGTCATTAAGTATTTCTCCAAATTTAAACAAACTTATAATATGGTCTGATAATTGCCCATCCCAAAATAGAAACGGTAGGATGATTATGTGCTTTTTTCAAATCCCCAATAAATTTCCACAAAATGATGTTATTGAACACACATTTTTATTAAGGGGGCATACACACCTTGAAGCTGATTCAGATCATTCTTTAGCAGAAAGATAATGGAAGAAAGAGAGTCAGTTTAAGATCATGATACCTTGGGACTGGCATCAGCTAGTTCGTGTCTATAATAAGAAGAAGCCTTTCACAGTGTTATGTATGCAACGAGAACATTTTAAGAATGTTAAAAGCTTGTATGGAGGGGCCAATGCAGTATACTTGGTTAGAAAGAAATCGGTTGATGGTAACCCTTTTTTAATATCCAATGTCGTTTGTGTTCAAGTCCGATCAAACAGCCCCGGAATCCTTTATTATAAAACAGATTTCAATGAAGAATTTCGTGAGGTGGACTTAAACAGAAATCGGCGTAATATTGTTGTGCCTACAGTGCTGCCACCGTTGTGACAAATAGCTGTGAAGTTAATTACTACAAAAAAATACAATCACCTCCAAACCCATTTACAGTGAGTATCTAAAATTCAACATCTATTTTACAAAAATCTTCCACATTCAGATTCTGCAACAGAAGAAGCGATTGACGATTAAAGTATTTTAACTTATTTAATTACGTTCCATTGCAGAATATTGTTTTAAACTTTTTTAGCATTAAAGTAATATTTTTGAGAATAAATTATAGTTTCCAGTACTATTATCTTGTTTAAATAGTTTTAATGTTATGGGAAAAAATGTTGTTAGATCAAAGCCTAAAATTTTTTACAAATGTAAAATATCGTAAGAAAATATTAAAATAAATAACTCAAATAAGTGAATTTACCAAAAACTCAGTTACTTTACGCATTTACTATTTCAATGTATTTGTTTAAACATTAAGTCAAGTTTCAAACGTCCTCAACAATTTCGAGTTTGTGACTTAACATACCTTACCTCTGAGGTGCTGACGTATAATCACATTAATGGCATTTGTATTTATAACTTGCAGTGTGATTTTTAAGATGACTTTTAAAATTAGCTTTGCGATTTGTTCCATAATTACATTTCATTTCATAACTTAAGAAATGTTTCTTACGATGGAGTTTTTAAATTACTTTTATGATGTGTTGCATAATTACATTTCAGCAGTGTTTTTAAGATGAATTTTAAAATCACCTTTGTATTTTGTTCCATAATCACATTGGTCACATTTGAATTCCAGAATTTGAAGAGTGTTTTTTAAGATGAATTTTTAAAACATGCTTGTAATGTGATCCATAACCACATTGATCACATTTGAATTTATAACTTGAGGAGTGTTTTTTAAGATGAATTTTTAAATCATGTTTGCGATTTGTTCCATAATCACATTGGTCACATTTGAATTCATAAGTTGAAGAGTGTTTTTTAAGATGAATTTTGAAAAGATGTTTGTGATGTGATTCATAACCACACTGGTCACATTTGAATTCATAACTTGAGTGTTTTCTAAGATGAATTTTAAAATTACCTTTACGATTTGTTACATACTCACATTGGTCACATTTGAATTCATAACTTGAGGAGTGTTTCTTAAGATGACTTTTTAAATCACGTTTGCGATTTGTTCCATAATGACATTGGTCACATTTGAATTCATAACTTGAGGAGTGTTTTCTAAGATGAATATTAAAATTACCTTTGTGATTTGTTCTATAATCACATTGGTCACATTTGAATTCATAAGTTGAAGAGTGTTTTTTAAGATGAATTTTTAAAACATGCTTGTGATTTGTTCCATAACCACATTGGTCACATTTGAATTCATAAGTTGAGGAGTGTTTTTTAAGATGAATTTTTAAATCATGTTTGCGATTTGTTCCATAATCACATTGGTCACATTTGAATTCATAAGTTGAAGAGTGTTTTTTAAGATGAATTTTTAAAACATGCTTGTGATTTGTTCCATAACCACATTGGTCACATTTGAATTCATAAGTTGAGGAGTGTTTTTTAAGATGAATTTTTAAATCATGTTTGTAATTTGTTCCATAATCACATTGGTCACATTTAAATTCATAAGTTGAAAAGTATTTTTTAAGATGAGTTTTTAAAAGAGGTTTGTGATGCGTTTCATAATTACATTGGCCGCATTTGAATTCATAACTTGAGGAGTGTTTTCTAACATGAATTTTAAAGTTACCTTTGTGATTTGTTATATACTCACATTGATCACATTTGAATTCATAACTTGAGGAGTGTTTTTTAAGATGAGTTTTTAAAAGATGTTTGTGATGCGTTTCATAATTACATTGGCCGCATTTGAATTCATAACTTGAGGAGTGTTTTCTAACATGAATTTTAAAGTTACCTTTGTGATTTGTTATATACTCACATTGATCACATTTGAATTCATAACTTGAGGAGTGTTTTTTAAGATGAGTTTTTAAATCACGTTTGCGATTTGTTCCATAATCACATTCGTCGCATTTGAATTCATAACTCGAGGAGTGTTTTTTAAGATGAGATTTTAAATTATATTTTTGTTTTGTTACATAATCACACTGGTTGCATTTGTATTCAAAACTTGAAGTGTGTTTTAAAACATGATCTTTTAACCTTTTTTTTGACTTTGTTAGAAAATCGCAATTGTTACAACTATATTTAAAATCTGCACTGTATTTTACAACGTCATATTTTAATTTTTCTTGCATCATTGTTAAACTATTAAATTTACTTTCACACTGTATGTTTGTGATGTGTTTGATACTGTTTTCATTTATATATGCTTCATTTGAGCGAACAACTTTTACTAGAGAAGACATGTTTTCTTTCTTAATATTCACATTATCTGTAAAAAAGTGTTAAATTTTATACTACTTGAATGGTAATTAATTTTACCTTGTATTAGATCACTATTTACTATAAGATGTTGGGTTACAAGTGCATTTATTCCTTCTTCCTCTTCTGGTTCGACTTTAACAATTTTCATATCAATTTCATAAGACATTTCGATGAATTCGTGTTTCTTAATAATACACTTTAGATAACACTTAGGTGCACCACATTATCAAATTATTTAGGGCACAGTATTTAACAATTAACAGTGCCTTAAAATTATTAACGGTATTTTATATTTTAAGGACACAAATAACATACGGATTGCCAACAGAAGAAACATCGATTTAATATGTTATACCCCAACGTGTGCGAATATAGCGACAGTCATCTTAGCGGCGATGTGACGTCATCCACCCGTATGCGTATAACGAAACCTGCTGAAGAGAATTACATTGATTTTTTTTTATTACTAATTTAACGCTATTGGAGATAATATGGGCGTAGCCAGCGAAGGGCAGGAAGGGGCAACTGCCCCCCCCCCCCTGGAAATTTTAATAACCAAAAAATTAAATCTAAAATATACATATTTTTCTGTTCTGCATATTTTTTTTGTTATCTGTTTTATATATTTTGTTTGTTGTTGTGGTCGTTTGGTTGCTTTTATGAACATTTTAAAATTAATTAATAAGCTCTAATAAATAAAATTATTCGCGTGTCCTTTGTCACTAAAATATATTTCATCAGCAAAAAACAAAGCGGTTTGAAAAACAGACATAGTGCTAAATATATATTAATAGCGTTTTCGATCTATGCATTTAACGCATTGGTGCACACCAGAATTGTCCCACACCAGAATTGGATAAAAACGAGTGTTCGATTTACTCTCAGGATACGTCAGTTGTTAGTGTTCGATTCAACCACTTAACAGTCGGACATTGTTGAGAAAAATGGTAAAAAAATTGTCACTTTTTTTTTGTTTTCATTTAACTACATTTTTTAATCCTATTAATTAATTAAAATAAATCTACTCAATAAGTAGTTTTAGTGTGAAATATTTTGAAACATTCAATACACAATCCTACATCAGAATCCGAAATAAATTCTCTTATAACGTACGTAAGACCTGCACCAACAAGTTAAAATAAGTTAAAACAAAAGTTGCCTGAACGAGACTCGGAATCGTCAGTGTACGGAAAAATGTCACGCCCGAGAGCAGTTCGTGCAAAACTATCAAGTGGTTAAAACACGACTTTCTCCAAATCCTGACGTAGGACAATATTTTTTGCAACCACTATTGAGTTGTTCTGTAAGTGCTCTTGTCTAGCGACAGTGGCCTATTTAATAGTGTAACGAAACGCCACTGGTTTTCTTCGAGAAAAATCGAGATACAAGTGAGGAATATACGGGAACCGGCGCTGCGAATGTTCTGGCAATTTCTAGGCTCAAAAAGGGTATATAACATTGCCTATCCGGCGCGAAGACAGACAGTACAGTACAGTACATAGTGCAGGATACGAAGTTGCATACGGCGAATAGAAAGCGAGGCGCGAGATTTAACAGCGGAATAGTTAAAAAGTGTTGAGAAAGTGAATATTTGTGTTGTTTTGTTAACTTTATTGGTTTTAAATAAAGTTGGTGTGATGAGACAAAGCAATTTTAATAACAACCATGCAATACACATAGCACAGGGCCTCTTATTGTCAAGTATAAACCATTTTAATAAAGTAACATAAAAGTTATAGCTATGGAAAACCGTACTTACACCCGAAGTGAGGCAGCCATATACATCCCTCGTTTTTAGGAAAACTATAGGTGTCTCTACAATCAATTAAATTCTAACTTATTATAACTATATTAATTGAGAAAGTATTCAGAGTTATTTATAATTTATTTTATAGGCCGCAACATTTTTAGTGTTGTAATGCATACCTTACACGATCAATAATATTGTCAATACTCAACAATATTGACAATATTATTGGTCGTGTAGTATTGATAGATTGATGAAAATATTGAAGTATTTCCGGATATTTTGAAATCCAAACATCAATATTTCAATACTTTGACCACACCCTACGCCACGACCACAAGTAGTGGGGATATTAACAATATTACTGATCGTATAAGGTTATTTCGCATCAATACTTCAGTATTCACAAGTCTTCGTCTTAGTCTGTGATTTGTTGTGTTTTTTGTGCATTTGGTAATAACAATTAGTGAAGAAGAGTTAAATGTTTCATCGGATGAAGAAGCTGAGGCTGAGGAAGTAACAAATGCGAAAAACATGGTTTTGAAAGGGTTTATCGAGATGTACGAGACACTACCGGAACTATGGAATTCAGCTAGTGCTAATTACATGAATAAAACCAAACGGAATGCAGCATTGGAAAAACTTCTCGTCATTTACCAAAAGCTGAACGACAAACCTGACCGTTCTGATGTGCGTAAGAAACTGAATTCGTTGAGATCGAATTTTCGTAAAGAAATGAAAAAAATAGTGTCATCAAAACGGTCGGGGGTGGGTGCGGGCGACATCTATGTTCCAACGTCCTGGACTTACTACGCCTTGCAGTTTTTAGGGAAGACGGAAACTCCGATGACACAGCAGTCTTTACCAAAGGTGAGTGATAAATAGTAATTTTATATCTCCGTAACAAGTACTGCAAATAAATTAGTATTATCATAGGTAGAAAAATTCACACTAAACGGAAATTCACTTATTTATTTAATTCGTTTCTGTAATTACAGCATCATTATAATATTTACAAAAGTTATCCCGAACTGTTTTAGCTGTACTAGTGCTATTTCTTGCCAGGGTACTCTCTAAATTAACCAATTTGTCTTGCTGAATTTCGTCTTGTGCACAAAGATAGGTTTGGTGATTTTCTTTCGCAAGAAAATTGTGTAGGAAGCATGCCGCCTGTGTAATTATTGTTGCCTTACTTGGTTCTACATTTATAGCTTTTTGAAAAACTCCAAATCGACTAGCCAAAATCCCGAATGTATTTTCGACAGTTACACGCGCTGCTGATAACCGTTTATTGAAAATTTCCTTATCTGGTGTTAAACCTCGTTGACAATAAGGTTTCATTAGGTGAACATCCAATGCAAATACTTCATCTGCCACAAAAATGTATGGAAACTGGTTATCTGTTTTGGGCAAAGGAGTTGATTGGGGGTAAATTCAACATGTTTTGTTCCATCAGTTCACCAAATTTAGAATAAACCAAGACACCACTTCTGATATTTTTCCGTTGAGGCCAACATCTATCATTATAAACTGTTTATCGGCATTTACTAGAGCTAATAATACAATGCTATAAAAACCCTTATAATTGTAATACATGGAACCTGACTTGGCTGGTTTCCTGATGGCAATGTGTTTTCCGTCAAGAGCTCCCAAAGTGTTGTAAAAGTTACAGCAACGTTCGAATCCAGTAGCTATTTTCATCCACTCCTCCGGACATGTAGGAAACTATAAAAGAAACAAATTAATTAACACAAGGTTTTGCAGGTTTCTGACGAGACGTATACATTAGTAGACAAACTGGTCAACAAGGAGGTGCAAGAACAATCTACATCATCAAACGAAGATCCTCCGTCTCATTCAAGATCTTCAATTAATCCGATTCTGCCGCCCCAACCAAAAAAGAAAATTCGTGTCGTAGGCCCGATGACAAAACAAAATGAGCTCTTACAAAAAGTTTGTTCGTTCCTAGATTCAGCTAACAAGTCACAGCCTAACATACCAGCTATTGCTGCAGTGGCCTGGGGTGAAACGCTTGGAACCTTGCAACCCCAGCAAATAATGTTTGCCGAAAAAGCAGTAAATGACATACTGTTCGAAGCTGCCCTAGGTACTTTACACCGGAATTCAGTAAAGATTAATGAGTCTAACGTAACCACACCACAACGTTCATATTCTGCTCAATCATCTATTGGTTCATACAGTGGGTTATCAGGTCCAGTATATTCGCCGCCTGCTACATTCACTGATTTGCAGAATTCTTCAAGAGAATTTACCATGATTGACAATTCCGAAGAACATTCCTTACAACCGTATTTTCAACGCTTGAAAACTAAATTCGTTTATAATAATAATAATCGTAACACATCTACTTTTGCACAACATTGTAACAATTCACTTTTATACTTACTATAAATTAGCAATAAACGTGTTTGACAGTATTTTTTAAAATAATTGTATTTACTATACTTGCCTTAATATACTCTTGTAGGACATATATAAGTGCTTCGCAAGTTTCCATTACAGATTCACTTATAACTGCCTGTGAAATACCAGCGGAAAATTTTAAGTCCTCGAAAAATCTTCCGGTAGCCAGATATCTCAAGGTAACTGCTAACCTCTCTTCTGCTGATATACACTTTCTCATATTGGTATCCTGCCTTTCAATGAACGGTTTGACCATTAATAACAACCTATTAAACGTCATGTCACTCATGCGAAAATAGTTCTTATAATCTGATGGGTGCGTTGTCACTGTTTCCTTTAAAAGGTTTATATGTGAGTACCGTTCACGCTTTTGTAGCCAATTTTTTACCCATCTCTTTCGTTTTACAGTACGTTTTATAACACAAGCTAAAATAATCGCAACACACGCTTTCTGAATATTCATTTTTGGTATGTGCAGCCAAGTGCTCACCTAATACTGACCAAAATATTGATGCATCGTGTATGGTCAAAAAATATTGAAGTAAGATTGAAGTAATATTGACGAAAATATTGACATATCAGTATTGACAATATTATTGATCGTGTAAGGTCCACAATTTAACGAAAGTGAAAGTCCATCGGAATTTTTAGTTTGAATAACTTCGCAAGTAGGCTCAGTTAAAATATTTACACTATTACATCAAGCTTCCGCCCTTTTCTTTCTTTAAAGGAGAGGTTGCAATTCCATAATTATAGTAAAGTTAATGTGTATGTAAAATGAGATGGAATTTTAACTATATTTGTAATCCCTCCGGTTTGGCATTGCCAGTATGTCGACCAGTTTAATGTTAAAGGTAAAAATAGGCGATTAGAGTAAATTTTATTTTATTAACATAAATTAAAAAAGGAATGTTGCACTCTTCTATAAATTCGACATACCTGTTTGAAGATTAAAATACTTAATAGGAAATATTTTCGGTAAGACAAGATATAGAACCATGGGGCAGATAAGAGCACGCGTAATTAAGCAGTTGATGGTTTACAGCTAGTTACTAATTACAAATTATTGTAACGTAGATCATTTTTTCCGTATAAATACTTACAGATATATTATATATATATATATATATATATATATATATATATATATATATATTGTGATGGCTAAAATTAATTCACTAAATGGGGATAGGGTTCAATTGCTTTTAGAAACTAACTTAGAAAAATGCTCCGAACTAACTCAGTATTTCCTTGGGGATAGGGTTCTATATTTGTACTTAAATTGGCAAATAAAATAAATAACTTTTTAACCTTTAATTATTATAATTGGTTTATAATGTATTCGTGAAATCATAGAAAAATTCAATAATTAAATTGTAATATGTAATTAATAGTTTCAATGTGAAACAGACTTCGTTGGAATTTGCACAAATTACGCATGCGTTGCGTCCTTATTAACTTAATTAAATGCAGCCTGTCAAAAATTTCACAAAAGGATCTAAAATTAGTGAGTGCAATTTTGATTTTCTTCAAAGTAAAATTATTATTTTTATAATTACACCGGTTCTTTGACTTTTCAGATATGGATACATGTTGTCGCACAAACTTTTATACATAATCAAACAAAAAACATAAATACAGGACATCAAAAAAAATAATCAATGCAATAGTTGGGTTAGGATAGAAAATGTGTTGTTGCAATTTCCAAAGAATGGTCGCGTTAGGCTTGTTCCATATTTAACATTGGACGTAGACTTCTTTCCATGTATTGATTATACTGCCTTGCTGTTGACAATGGTGCTACGTGTATTCCAACCCTTCATCCAAATCCATTAACTGGTGAAAACTCTTCCTCGTGGTAAATACGATGTACTTATGTGTTATGCTCATATACTTTCAGACAAGCACTTTTATTTTATTTGTATATTTAAATGTTGGTTTAAATATTTAATAATTTTTAGGATTTAACTTGTATTTTATTCTTATATAAAATTTTATATTTACTTGCACTTTTATTTTAGATGCCGTTATGAAGTTAAATTTATTTTATAATCTCCATCACTTTAAAAAAAATAAACATCACATCCAAAATAACTGAAGGATTTTATTGACATAAAAAAAAATGAGCATCACCCGATGGTTAGACACGATTTCGAAATGAAAGAATTACAATATAATCGACAATCATAATCGGTAACCTTAGTTTTGAATTTTGTTATAGGTTAAAACAATTGTTTCTGAAATCTCTACGTTGATTGCGTTTCAAATCCGATAATGTTAACGAAACTTTTAACTTACATGTTAACAAAAACACTACTTGCACTATGACTTGTTAGTCACAAAAAATTACAAAAGCAAGAGAGTTCAAGAGAGTGAGAGATAAGGAGCAATTCCTTTTATACTTTTCTCATGGATACCAAATGTTCAATTTTTTTTTTCTACATTACACACAAAAGATGCTATCATCTGATTGGTCTGAACAAAATTGTTAAATTAACTAAAACATAAATTATGCCATATCTTTTTCAAATCAAATCGGATTTGCTTTTTAAATACAAATTTGGAATCAGGGCAACTTTCTCCATAAAAAGACACATCACATGCCCTGCTTTGCTTCAAGAATTTACGTTTTGACAAATTAATATCTAAATTTACTAATATCTAACAAATTTTATATTTTACAAACAAACTAATTACATATTTAAATTCTACACAAAAAACTATTTAAGAGTATACCTATTTCAACCCATTTTACCTAATTTTAACAAAATTTTCACTTTCATACCTTAATTTTAGGTAGTTAACCAAACTCTTCTAATTTTATGTTTAGATTACATATTTACTGCTAATTTCTTTGTGAAAATGAGGGAAACTTACTATTATATGCGTTTATAATTTATTCTGAACTTAACTTATCCTATAACAACTATAAATTTGTAAAATTCTTAAATATAGTACTTAACCTAACTTTATTAAATTTACTTTTAACTTGAGTTTTAAACGTCTATATCACTTGAAATGTTTATCTGTTATGTTCTTATATCTGTCTTTAACACAATTACTGTTTATTTGTACTCCATAGTTCATAATTTTGTCTTTTCACATTTCCATATTGTTAACACATTTGTGTAAATTTTTGTACACAAATTATAATTATATATTAAATATCACATTGCACAAATGTTGTTCATGTTCTTAGCTATGTTTCTAAGTCACTACCATTTCTTATGCACTTTTTAAACACTTTATCTGTGAATTACCCATATACTGTGTTCGTACCATAACCCTTTTTTAAGGTTCGCACAGTTTATGCATTGTACCTATTACTATACATGTTCTGCATATTATAATTATCATACTTCATGTGATCAATATCTGTCACGTGTTTCAATTGCTTAAATAAATTGATTAAAATGTAAAATTATTTAAATATGTTAAACTAAACTAATCGTACACACTAATATGAACCGTGTTGACCTTTCTCACATGCTACTGGTATAGCTCATTGCTTTTATGAATATAACAGCTTTGTGCATACCCCACAAAGCCTGTTTTGTTACATCCAAACCATATTTTTACACTCGTATACTATTTTTTTCTCATAATGAACTGTATACTTCTTCAATTTTATTTAAACTTGCATACTATATAGAATTTAAGCTCGATAAGCTCTAGCCCCTTTATTATGCCTATTTCTAACCATCTCAATATATATATATATATATATATATATATATATATATATTATATATTTAAATAAGACAATTTTTCTTTAAAACTTGTGTAAATAAACGTAAAAATTAATTCAACGTTTCGGGAACGTCCTTTGTTTCCTTTGTCAAGAATTTATTTGACAATTACAGAAATTGAAATAAGGTAACTATTTTAACAAGTACAAAATATGAAACAAGGTAACTAATTTAATTTTAATCTGGACGAGTGTGTTTGACTTCGGGTAGTTGGTCTAGTATGTGATGTAGAAGTTGCAGAAGTGGGGACGCCTGGAATAGTTGCAGCATAAGTGTTTGAAATTGCTGGAAGATTTGGAGTTGGTTGAAATGTAGAATCAACTTGTTTAATGATATTCTTCCAAATTTGTGGCATTCTAGAAGTGTCATCTCGTTTATTGAGGGCGTTTGGTCTTCTTTCAATTTCAACTGCTTCTCTAATAATTCTTGCTTGTAAGGTATATAGAGGTGCAATTAAACGGATATTGTTGGTATTAATTTGGTGTCCTGTATCTAAATGATGTGTAGCTAAAGACGATGAAGGATTGTGCTGTTTAATTGCTAGTTGGTGTTCATCGGCTCTCGCACATAATATTCTGTTAGTTTGTCCTATATAAGTTCTTCGACAGTTGTTGCACGGTATCTCAAGGAGTGTATGAGATTTTTTATTTTTCTTTTTTTGGTTTTATTAGATCAGCTGGATGTTTAATGAATGCTCTTTATTATGGCCTAAATTTTCGCAAATTTATTCTTTGTTTTTTCAAAGACTACAATATGAGGTTTACAAATTGTTGCGTTTTTTCATTTTTTTAATATTTTTTTATTATATAATAATAATAAAATATTAGCTTCAAAATACAAAAAACGTTTCTTATTTTTTTTTTTTTTTTTTGTATTTTGAAGCTAATATTTTATTATTATTATATAATAAAAATAATATTAAAAAATGAAAAACGCAACAATTTGTAAACCTCATATTGCAGCCTTTGAAAAGCAAAGAATAAATTTGCGAAAATTTAGGTCATAATAAAACATTCATTAAACATCCAGCTGATCTAATAAAACCAGAAAAAGAAAAATAAAAAATATCATTTTTGCAAGATCAATATTCATTCAATTATTATATATATATATATATATATATATATATATATATATATATATATATATATATATATATATATATAGACACACACATATAGGCATGAAATTTTTTGGAGGCATGCGTTCACAGTGCTGGATAGGATGTTGAAGCCGATAATCGTTGCTATAGGAAAAAGGTTTAATGAAATACCTTAAAGTGCCCTCGTTCAATGTAAACAACTGATAAATTAAGTTTTCAAAATCTTACTTTTCATTTTATGGTAAGTGTAAGAAGTGAATTTTTTTAATTATTAGCTATATGGTAATATACTTTTTTCTTGAGTACGGTACAAAAAAAATCAGGGGATATTAGACAAAACAACCAAAAAACTCAACCGACTACGTTAGAATACCTACAACCATAACATATTTTTTTTTTAATTATGTTTTGAAATAACTTACTATTAGGGGAAGGTGGGGTAAGATGACGACGTTAACAAGAAAAATTATTTTTGGGCAAAGTAACTTTAATAATTTTAAATAAAGATGACTACTACATACATTGGTTATCTACCTTTGAATTTAATATGATTTTAAACTAAACGCAAGTTCCAATATTAGTTTAAAAAAATTTAACTAAAAGTGGCATTTTAGTCATCTTACCCCATAGTACGGGTAAGATGTCGAACATAATGGGGTAAGTTGACGCTTACAGACACAAATCGCAAATAAATTCTCCTTGCCCATCGTAACTGGAGCAGTCTTCGTGCCACCACTCTTGACATTTGCAATACTTTACCCAATCTTCCGCTGGTGGTTCTTCGTAAAGTTCGTGGCACATTACACAAAAACAGGATGACGACTTGATTTTCGTGTCTTCTTTTTTTTTCCTCTTTTTCTTTTGCTAACCTATCTTTTTCTTCTAACTGGTCTTTTATGGGAGTGCCAGAAATTACGCTTGCCGAAAGCTTTTTACGCTTGTTTTGAATAGGACGACTAATAGTTGGTAAGGGTTTGATTTTCCAAAGTGAGTTGTAACTTTTAGACTGGGATTTTGAGCAGCTAGGACCTGGTTCATTTGCAGAGTAAAATAAATTACATGATATAGGTTGAAGCGCTGAAATCCTTGATGATTCTCCATCATGTTTCGTAGGTGTAACCAAACCAAATGTTCTTATTTGCGTCAACGGAATGTTATGATCTGATGAAAGTCAGAATTTTCTGGGTTTTCATTAGTAATCTCATTACCAATCATATCAATCCTATCATTAGTATGGTATGGCTTGTAACCGCTGGGGCAAAATCGCTGTCCTCAAAAATATGGGGTTCAATTCCACAGGCACGAAATCCTTTGATTGCGTTATTGACTGTTGCTGCTTTTCATATGCCCCCCCCCAAACATTGGTCCAAAATTGTGGTCAGTTATCGGAGTACCTGGTTGATTAACCATCATTGAATCACATGCTTGACTGTAAAAGGTTTTAAATGGACCAAAAAAAGCGACGTCAAAAGGTTGGAGCCTGTGTGCTGTGTGAGGAGGCAACCCTACCATTACTATGTTGTTGGATCTACAAAACTAAATGGCGTCAAGCGAGATATGAGTACTGTGGTTGTCCACGATGAGTAAAATCGGACTTTCTGCAGAAGGCTTGGCGTGGTGTGCAAAATGTCTCAAATACTTAACGAAACTCTCATTTGTCATCCATCCAGAGGGCTGGGCGATGCCGATTGTACATGGAGGAGTACCATTCAGAAGCTCTAACTTCATTGTCTTTCGAGCAAAAATAAAAAAAGGTGAAATATAAATACCCACTGCACTCATAGCGCATACAACAGTGTTTTAGCCCCTTTCTGATGAAACTATTTTAATAACGCTACGATAACAAATGTTTGTTAAAATTTTGGGTAGTTTTGTTGGGTCAGTAATTCATCTGCGTTGAATATTTGATCTGCAGAAAAATTATATTTCGTCCGGACATCTCTTAAAAGATTGAAAAATTGGCTATCTGTTGAATCCCATCAATCGGCCGATAGACGTGTCTTCTGCTTTTCGGAGACTGAGTCGGTTGGCTTTCATAAATTTCAGGAACCAGTCCTCGCCAGCAGACTTATTTTCGTGGTTGAATCTATGTTCGATGTTGTTTTTTTCGGCATATTCGTAAGCTATTTTTTTAAATTGAACTCTGGTAAGGCCTAGACTCCGGTTGCTAAATTCTTTTACATAAGTTACAAATTCAGTAGTTTGTTGGGCATTAAAGGCTTCATTGCAGGATAGGGTTCCCTCTTCAACATCGTGCATTGCCGCTATCATTGCGTCTCGAGACCAATTTACACGATTGGTCTTCCGTTTATATGTTCTTGGCATGATTACCTACATGTATTAAAAACTTATTAATAAAAAATAATGCATTTGGTTACCGAGATAAAATTACGGGGTAAGATGACGATCGTCATCTTACCCCCGTCATCTTACCCCACTACAGATAAAAAGGAGTTTTAAAATTTATATAAAAATCGTCTTAAAATTTATTCTATTTAAATAGAACACCATTGTTATACAGGTTAGGGTAGAACCTACAGCAAAAATCAAATTCTTCTTACCTGTACTTTTCGAATAAAACGCTAAACACAGATATACAATTTTACGTCCAAACATGAGATTACAAACATGTGCTTTGAACGAGAAAACTACAAACTCCTCCAGAATTTGACCGCATAAAATTAATTCACCTATTAATCACTAGATGTTAGTAGCATGAAAGAATTTTAAATTGTTTATGGTGTTTCGTTAAAAGCCATTCGTCATCTTACCCGTTCGTCATCTTACCCCACCTTTGGTGTCTTAGTTACATACCCATAAGATAATATATAGAATTTTATTTGTTATTGAAATAAAATAACTTTAACTATTCCTGAAATATGAAACTTTTATTTATCACATTTGCTACGTGCAAAAATTTGTAGAGTAGATACACTAGGTGGGATGTTAGCATAAAATTAAAAATAAGAGTTTGAAAATTTAATTTACCAGTTTTAAGTAACAGTTCATGTAAATAAAACAGGAAAAAATCAACGGGTTCTACCTAAGCGTTTCCCAAATCACGCTAAATGTCTGCTGTTGATGTAATAAGGTGATATCAACATAAGGTCAAAGAAACGTATGTTTACAATCAATTAGAGTTAAGGTAGATAAAGAACTGTATTTTGTGTTTTAGTAAAGGAATGTAATTTGTGTGTATAACAAAATATGTTTATATTAATAAAAAATATCATCTTGGAAATGTTTATTCTATATTATTTATTATACCGACCTCCTAACTACATACATAATCCTAGACCATAAATAAAATTTATGTGTAATTGCACGACCTTCTAACTTATAAAATGAAAATTAAATGAGATGTAATAATAATTCTAATCACTTTGAAAATATTCACTCTCCTAGTTAAAAGTAGAAAATGTAGTTAGATCAGAAATAAAATACCTTTATAAATAGAAATTTCTAAACTAATTGTACACAGCAGTTTAAAAGAAAATATGTTTATATATGTAGAGGGTAAGTATGTTTTGTAAAATACAAATTTAACAATAATCTTGGAAGTAAAAATACATGCACAGCAATTTAAAATTATATATATATATATATATATATATATATATATATATATATATATATATATACACTCAACGTATATAACCCTGGGCTCCTTTGCAAAGTAAATCTGGCGAGATGTGCTAAGCCAAGGTGCATAACAATGTTCGTCTGTGTGCAGCTTAATTAACAAACGTGACCCTGAATGATTTGATTTTGCTATTATTGTATCACCCTCCATACAGTCTGGAGTAATGCAGACACTGAAAAACTGGCTACGTCATCAAACGAGGTAACTCTTTCAACCGAAAGGCAGAGGGTACCCCGGGATCGAACAAATATATCTTGAAGGGAGGTCAGTAAGGTTTGCAAAGCTTTATAAATCTAAGCTAACTGAAAAGCAGTACAATGTACGTAAGTTTACATTTATTATTGTTAGATGTCGACCCACGTCCTACGGTCAGCTCGCTTATAACAACGCCCCATGGACAAACAACACATTATCGAGGTCTATCCCCGACCGAATACGACTACGAAGTTGTCAATAGCAAATTATAAGGTCTATTTTTGAGTCCAACTAGTCCAATGTTAGTGTTGTTTTTGCGATGACTGGGCGATATAAGATTATTCTACACTCCCTCCCTACAACAGTAACAGGGAGTTTTTTGGCGACGAAACTACTTTAAAAAAGTTCTACTCTCAAATCAATATCTTAGGGTTTTTCGACTCCTGATGAGAGAAGGTTGCGCCCTGGTCTAGGAAAATCCGGTTCTCGCATCATTCTAAAGGCCACTCCAGGTGTATAATAAATAATGAATGATGATAGGATATCTGTTCTTAGTTTCGTTAACAATATAGTAGGTATCTCGTGGGACTGAGATAAGATATATTCACTGGTAGTAAAATAACAGTAAAATGTATAAACCTATAAAAAATTGGTTCTCGCCAATCCGTCTAAAACAATACAATACTTTAAACAATTTCTTTTAAAGTGTCAATCATTATAGACGCCACTATGTTTACCAGTCCCAGAATGGTAAGTAGCTTTGTAATCTAAAAAGCACTGTAGAGATGATCTAAGAAGAAAATGAAATGAATAGTCATCCTGGACTTATCGGTCTTCGTACGTTCTGCAGTATGCTGATTGTTACAGTCGAAAATGAAATTATCAAGGAAGGTAATAGATGGTTAGAGTGCACGTGTTTAGCTCGGTGGGACAAACGGCCGTGGGCGTGTTTCTGAATTTAAATTCCAAGGGTGGTTTGTCGTATTGTAGAAAGTCTTGAATAAGGGTGAGTCGCAATGGTGATAAAGTCGTGTTATCTGTTGTTAAAACAAAATCGAGAACAATACACCTGTGCATAAAAAGGTAAATCAGCCCCAAACAGACAAGAGTCTCACTTACCTTTACGCTAGCTACATTGAGGTGCACGTAGATGGTGCTCCGGGAACTCTAGCTCTAAAACAAATCTCACAATATTCACACGTCTTCAAATAATACGAAGCGTGCGAGTAAATCCGCTGTTGGTTCAATGGCTTTCCTTAACCTAATTTTACGTTATGGTATACCCAACGCTTCAAATTCAACTGCTAGTCATCTACCTAGTTCTATCATCACTTGTACTCTAAGATAATTAGACATAAACTACACAAACGTCGTTCAATATTCTTTAGCTTGTTACGTTAAGAAAACCATTCATCAGACTGAAGTATATCCAAATAATCAAACTTAAAATATTAAAAGAGCAGATGAAAGTAGTTCGTCAAACTTAATTATAATAATAACAATAAACTAGCGATTCAATCATAGACGACAACGTTTATCTGCTTACCGCCGTATAATTTAGCAAAACACCGTCAATTGTAAAATAAACAGACACCATAAATATATAATGTTAGATTACTTTCTATAAACATTATTTGAATTTTCTCCTCCAGGTTACAGAGATACCATTTGGGCATGAACGGCTTCCTCGGCGATGTTATTGTCAGGAAAACTCCTAGTGATTATAAGCGGCAATAAAATTCAGCGACTTCCAAATAGCAAGTTCATTAACGTTGCGTTCTTAATTGAATGAATAACGACGTTATGTACACAGCATTATTAACACAATATTGAGTTATAAGGGTAGCTTTATTTACAAGATTATTTGTGATTACCGTAAGTATTTACAAATTTCATGCGTCCTTATTTTGTTATGGCTGATCGCTATTAAACGTGAATAACGGTGTACCTTCACAACAGTTTTTACTCAATGTCAATCCGTAAAGTTGAGTTAATTAATTCACTAATGGGGTGCACTTAACAAAAACCACAATCCCTTTTATGAAACGTACGTAAACGACACCAAGTGTCGGAAAATTCTATAAACTCCCTGGAGAGGTGAACCGCTGCATATATCTACCCAGACAGTGCTTAGGTTATACACAACGTTCTCAAAACGTTCGGTTCTCCAGGTCTTCGGTATCACACACTATGCGTACCACCTTACATCTTTAACACATGACGGTGTTAATTTTAGAGTCCCGCTCCAATTAACCGCGCAAAAACAACCTCTTCTCCCTCTTAAGAAAATTGCATTATTTTTCTCCCATCACGCTTTCACACGAAAACTGCTAGTGCCACATCTTGTATCCAACTCACGTTATCACGTTTAAGGACATGTGTCCTTAACGTTTATTTGAGTACAAACTGTAGTCCAGAGAAATCTTGCATCAACGGTAACGATAATTTCTTAACTCCAAACGGACCAGCTCGACAGGTAAAACAAGAAATGGCATTAAAACACTGTCGGAGATGTAGCAAATTTCTTTCGGAATTCCCCTCGAAAATTTCTTACATAGGCGCATTCCGGTTGCCTCATGGTACGGAGTTATGCACATACATAAACAATTCGTTTTCGAAACGGATTGAATGTGGATGCAAACTGTATAAGCTATGTGTCGCTCATCTATATTTTAGAGAAACTAGTCGTGTTGCAAAGAATATCTAGAGGTGGCGATGAAATGTGCAAAAGCTTGGCTTGGGGTTCCTTGTGCTTCTCGTAGCATTTTACTGATGTTGGTTGAGAACGTCGATAACGTAACGGAAGGAAAAAATGTTGTAGCCATAAAAAGTAAAGTAACGTATTCCAAAATCTGAAATCCTTTAATAACGGTTAGTTAGCCTAGTCCCTGATGCTCACTAGTGGACGTTTCAAGCTTTCATGATTAATCGGAAGGAGTTCGTCCTAATTCTGAAATTAATTGGTAAGAGTTAAGAAAACTTTATTACCAACAAAGATACAATAAGTTTTCATAACTCTTGTCAAAGCTGAATAGAGAATCAAAATTAAAGTGGCAAGTGTAAGAAAGGCAAAAAAGGGAGTCTTGTTAACTTGTTATAGGTATCGTCCCCCAAGGGAAGGAAAGTGTAGTAGTGAACTAAACAAAAACAAAGCTGCATTTAAAAATGTATTTATTTTCATATTTTTAGAATTGCAGCAGTAAACTCGTTTATTTTCATCTTAGGAAACAGTTTTAATCCGATACATTTTCTTCGGTTAGGAGTTGCTGCTGCCACATCTTTTTATACAATCCATCTTGCTGCATTAAATGCTCATGCCTAAAATTTCAAAATTAAAAATTGAGCATATTTCATACTTTTACCACTTACCGTCCTCTTTCAATAATTACACCGTTTTGCAAAACAAGTATTTCATCTGCGTGTACTATGGTCGACAGTCTATGAGCTACTATTATAGTAGTACGATTTTGACATACTATCCTTAAGGCATTCTAACAACAAATAAAATAAACACAATATAAAATTCTCACCTGAATCTGTCTTTCTGTTTTTGTATCCAAAGCACTTGTCGCTTCATCCAGAACAACTATTTTTGGTGCTTTTAGTAAAGTTCGTGCAATTGCAACTCTTTGCTTTTCACCCCCACTAAGTCTTAAACCACGCTCTCCCACTTTAGTCTCGTAACCGTTTGGTAAATTTTCGATAACCTTGTGAACGTTGGCTTGATGACATGCTTCGATTATGTCATTTTCGAATGCATCCAAACGACCATATTTAATATTATATCTTTAAGAATAAAATTAAGTTGAATAGGCAACACACGTTACACACCTACAACTAATAATGCATAATTTTCCCTAATGATTGAATTAGCTCTTTCCCTAAAACTGAACAGCAAGTTAACGTTTTTTAAAATGTTTATCTCATACAAAAGCCAATAATTAAAAAATCAGATCACAGTGAGTTTACACTGTCATCATTACATCAAAATAAATTTGTAGAATTAAAGAATTCAAATTATCCTGTAGTTATAATTATAATGATTTTAGGAAAGATAAAAGTTTAATGGCAGCCGAACAAAGTAAAATTTTATAGTACATGTGAGAAGTTTCTTTTATCATAAAATAAAGATTAATTGGTTTGAAATCCTATTCATTCATAAAAAGAATTACGGGTTTAAAAGTTAATTTATAAATAGGAATATTGTAATTCAGATTAATTTTAGAATTCTGTGTCAATTAGTGGTATAATTAAAATTAATATGGTATATATATATATATATATATATATATATATATATATATATATATATATATATATATATATTGAGATGTGTGTGTGTGTGTGTGTGTGTGTGTGTGTGTGTGTGTGTGTGTGTGTGTGTGTGTGTGTGTGTGTGTGTGTGAGTGTGTGTGTGTGTGTGTGTGTGTGTGTGTGTGTGTGTGTGTGTGTGTGTGTGTGTGTGTGTGTGTGTGTGTGTGTGTGTGTGTGTGTGTGTGTGTGTGTGTGTGTGTGTGTGTGTGTGTGTGTGTGTGTGTGTGTGTGTGTGTGTGTGTGTGTGTGTGTGTGTGTGTGTGTGTGTGTGTGTGTGTGTGTGTGTGTGTGTGTGTGTGTGTGTGTGTGTGTGTGTGTGTGTGTGTGTGTGGTGTGTGTGTGTGCTGTGTGTGCGTGTCGTGCGTGCGTGTCGTGCGTGCGTGCGTGCGTGCGTGCGTGCGTGCGTGCGTGCGTGCGTGCGTGCGTGCGTGCGTGCTGCGTGCGTGCGTGCGTGCGTGCGTGCGTGCGTGCGTGCGTGCGTGCGTGCGTGCGTGCGTGTCGTGCGTGTGTGCGTGCGTGTGCGTGTGTCTGTGTGTCTGTGTGTCTGTGTGTCGTGTGTCTGTCTGTGTCTGTGTGTCTGTGTGTCTGTGTGTCTGTGTGTCTGTGTGTCTGTGTGTCTGTGTGTCTGTGTGTGTGTGTGTCTGTGTGTCTGTGTGTCTGTGTGTCTGTGTTGTGTCTGTGTGTCTGTGTGTCTGTGTGTCTGTGTGTCTGTGTGTCTGTGTGTCTGTGTGTATGTGTGTCTGTGTGTCTGTGTGTCTGTGTGTCTGTGTGTCTGTGTGTCTGTGTGTCTGTGTGTCTGTGTGTATGTGTGTCTGTGTGTCTGTGTGTCTGTGTGTCTGTGTGTCTGTGTGTCTGTGTGTCTGTGTGTCGTGTGTGTCTGTGTGTCTGTGTGTCTGTGTGTCTGTGTGTCTGTGTGTCTGTGTGTCTGTGTGTCTGTGTGTCTGTGTGTCTGTGTGCTGTGTGTCTGTGTGTCTGTGTGTGTGTCTGTGTGTCGTGTGTGTGTGTGTGTGTGTGTGTGTGTGTGTGTGTGTGTGTGTGTGTGTGTGTGTGTGTGTGTGTGTGTGTGTGTGTGTGTGTGTGTGTGTGTGTGTGTGTGTGTGTGTGTGTGTGTGTGTGTGTGTGTGTGTGTGTGTGTGTGTGTGTGTGTGTGTGTGTGTGTGTGTGTGTGTGTGTGTGTGTGTGTGTGTGTGTGTGTGTGTGTGTGTGTGTGTGTGTGTGTGTGTGTGTGTGTGTGTGTGTGTGTGTGTGTGTGTGTGTGTGTGTGTGTGTGTGTGTGTGTGTGTGTGTGTGTGTGTGTTGTGTGTGTGTGTGTGTGTGTGTGTGTGTGTGTGTGTGTGTGTGTGTGTGTGTGTGTGTGTGTGTGTGTGTGTGTGTGTGTGTGTGTGTGTGTGTGTGTGTGTGTGTGTGTGTGTGTGTGTGTGTGTGTGTGTGTGTGTGTGTGTGTGTGTGTGTGTGTGTGTGTGTGTGTGTGTGTGTGTGTGTGTGTGTGTGTGTGTGTGTGTGTGTGTGTGTGTGTGTGTGTGTGTGTGTGTGTGTGTGTGTGTGTGTGTGTGTGTGTGTGTGTGTGTGTGTGTGTGTGTGTGTGTGTGTGTGTGTGTGTGTGTGTGTGTGTGTGTGTGTGTGTGTGTGTGTGTGTGTGTGTGTGTGTGTGTGTGTGTGTGTGTATAGTGGTGTTCCAATAGTGCATTCGGTCGATAGCTCCTTAGCCATTAAATTTAGAAGATAAGTTTAAATACGAAAGTTGTCTATTTTTATAAGCTGCATAATCTAAAAATGGTTTGGTTTCTACAGGGTGTAATATAAAAGCAGTACAATATAGAACTTTTGATTTTTTAATAGAACACCCTATATATTATTTTATTTTTCGATTCTCCTTATAATTTTACATCTTTTACTTACAAGCTAAATCTTACAGTTTTTGAGATATTTGCAAAGTTAACTAAAAACTGACATTTTATGTAGTAACTCAAGTAGGCGTATCTCAGTTATTTTTAAAGATAAAAAAATAATCTTTGGTATAGAATTTATTCATACATGAGCTTACTTTAATCTATTGTCAAAATTGGATTTCAATATATAGAGTGATCACAAAAATTAATTCAATAACAAATTTGAAAATGCTATATTTTCATTTTTTTAAATGACACACCCTATATTTTTTTAATGCCTTGTTTTCGTCTATTAATCGGCTTTCGTTTCTATTAAATATGTTCTATACCTATCTCTAATAGTTTCGGAGATATTTAAGTTTGTTAGATTTTTTTCGTTGATAACACTGATGAAGAGTCAAAGCAAGCTGTGGGTACATAAAAAACTTAAAAATATTAACTGAAATACATAAATTGTAATTATAATAAATATTGTATGAAAACACCATTTTTAAGAGATATTTGAGAATTTTTTAAACGATTCATCGTAAACTTAAACAATTTAATCAAAAGAGCGTAAAACAAAAGATGAACGAAAACAAATGAAGAAATCAAACCTGTCAAACAGTGTCAATATTTGTGCAGTATTGTATACTTACTTCCTACATTACAAAATGAATTTTTCGAAAGAAGAACTTGTTAATATGATTTACGTCTTTTATCTCATCGAATTTATAAGCCAAAATTTCCAAATGCACGACACCCGCAAGTTTCAGCATTTGCAAGATTGAAAGAGCGTTTCGAGAAAACAGGCAGTATTCATTACGAAGACAATTTAGAACGAGAAAAAACCACAATTAACGAAGGTAATGAACATTAGTTCTTCAATCCGTGATTGAAAATCCTCACGTTTCTTGCCGACAATTGGAATTAGAAGTTGGGGTTTCAAAAACATCAGTTAATAGAATTATAAAAAAATATAAATATCATCCATACCATGTCCAACTTGCACAAGAATTAGACTAGGATGACTTCGTTAATAGATTAAACTTTTGTAATTGGGCCATAAATAAAAATTTAGAAAAACCCAACTATTGTAGCACAATCTTATTTACTGATGAAGCTACTTTCCACAAAAATTGATACGTTAATAGACATAATTTCCATTATTACGATATTGAGAATCCCAGATTTATAATTCCTGTTGATCATCAACACCGCTGGTCACTTAATGTTTGGGCCGGAATTATTGGGGAAAGAATTATAGGACCATATTTTTTTGAAAACACGGTCAATGGAGATTCATTTTTAAACTTCTTGCGCAACGAATTTGGAACTTTTATTGAAGATTTACCTTTACAAACCCTTAGAGAAATGTGGCTGCAATTAGATGGTGCTCCGCCGCATTTTAGCAGAAACGTTAGAAATTATTTAAATATCCAGTTTCAAAACAAATGGATTGGAAGAGGAGGGCCGATCTCCTGGCCTGCAAGATCGTCTGACTTGACAAAGCTGGACTTTTTTCTTTGGGGTTGGATTAAAGAAAAGTCTATCGAACTCCTCCAATGACTGTAGATGATATGAAGGCAAGAATTAGAGAAGTCATTCAAAATATAAATGTTCCCACGTTACGAAAAGTAAATTTGTCGTTTATTCAAAGACTTCATGTTTGCCAGCAACAAAATGGTGATCACATTGAACATTTATTATAATTTTAAGTGTTTGCATTTCAGTTAATATGTTTTTTAGTTTCTTATGTATTCATAGCTTGCTTTGACCGACTAATTTTGCTCTTCTACAGTGTTATCAACGAAAAAAATTGAACAAACTTAAATATCTCCGAAACTATTAGAAATAGGTATAGAACATATTTAATAGAAATGGAAGCCGATTAATAGACGAACACAAAGCATTAAAAAAATATAGGGTGTGCCATTTAAAAAAAGGAAGATATAGCATTTTCAAATTCGTTATTGAATTAATTTTTGTGATCACCGTGTATATTGAAATCCAATTTTGACAATAGATTAAAGCAAGCTCATATATGAATAAATTCTATACCAAAGATTATTTTTTTATCTTTAAAAATAACTGAGATACGCCTACTTGAGTTAGTACATAAAAATGTCAGTTTTTAGTTAACTTTGCAAATATCTCAAAAACTGTAAGATTTAGCTTGTAAGTAATTCTTATAAAAAAGATGTAAAATTATAAGGAGAATCGAAAAATAAAATATATATAGGGTGTTCTATTTAAAAATCAAAAGTTCTATATTGTACCGCTTTTATATTGCACCCTGTAGAAACCAAACTATTTTTAGATTGTACAGCTTATAAAAATAGACAACTTTCGTATTTAAACTTATCTTCTAAGTTTAATGGCTAAGGAGCTATCGACCGAAAACGCACTATTGGGACACCCTATATATATATATATATATATATATATATATATATATATATATATATATATACTGCATGAATGATAGTGAATTAATTTGTAAATAGGTACCCACGAGTAAAGCGGCACATCTATCGGACGTTTGACGTTAGGATTGGATAATAGTATATTACGTAACGTGTGTTGTAAGAAGCATTTTACGCATGAAGCCGCGTAGCGGCGAGTGCGTAATTGCGTGAGTGCGTAAAATGTTTTACAACACGTGTTACGTACTATACTTTACCTACGACCTACTTCTACTTGTATTAATAATGTTATTTTTAATAATACTTTAACAACATCAACAATAAAATATTTTTAATAATGTTATTGTATAACATTTAATTACATAATATTAGTTATCATAATAATTGTTTATAGTAACGGTACAGTTGTTAAATACAAACGGTAAATCAGTTCTTTTGCTTGTTGAAGCGTAAGAAAGATTTACACTATTAGCTGTGTTTAGTAAATTTTCATTTTCATTTTCATCGCTATTACTTGTACAGGGTGTCCCAACGATAGAGTAAAGTAAGTTTATGCTTAACTAGAATTATTTGTGTAAATATTGTATGGACCATGGGGTAGAGGTAAGAAGTGTGCATTTTTTTAAAATATTGGAAGTTATATAGGGTGTGCCAGAAAAGCAGGACGTGAAAAAGTATAATTTTTTTAAATAGAACACCCCGTATTTGATTTTAGTTTTTAATTCTACGTGTCCATACAAACATATTTTGTCATACAAAAGATTGGCTGAAAGTTTTTAGTTCTTGAGATATTCGCGTTTAAAGATTATTATGGTCATTTTCGTGGGGTTGGTGAATGGGCAATTGTTCCTTTATTTCACAATAAAAAAAATTGATATTTCGTGTGAAAAATGAGTGATATTATACTAACGTTTAGACCGAGTAGTATTTCTAATTTTCTCAACAGGGTGTTTGTTATAACCATTCAAATTTGAAAATTCTCAAATTAAAAAAATCAGTTTTTTAATTGCACACCTATATATTTTATTTCATTTTATTCGGGATTAAAAAATCTATCATTTTTGTCAAATATATCCTATATCTATCTTTGATAGTTTTCGAGGAATTTCGATTTTTCTCACTAGCTACGTTACATACGATACTATAACATTATTGTGGATCGTGGTAGCCATGGAAAACAATTGCGACGAAATAAAACAAACCACCTAAGCGAGAATATTAACAGTTTTTATTAACGAGAAACAGTAATTCAATAATTATTCAACATTGCATCTTAGTAAATGCTCAAATAGACGGCCTTCTTGCTGAATACACATATTGCGCCTTTTTCTCATGTTCTGTCTCACTTCGGATAACATAAGAGGGGTCACTGTGCGACAAGCTTCGCGAATTCTATTTTCATGTCCTCCCTTGTTGTAGGTTTAATAATATACACCGATCTTTTATGTATCCCCATAGGAAAAAATCCAGTGGAGTTAAATCGCATGACCTGGGTGGCCATAATATAAAGCCATTACGTCCTATCCATTTCTCCGGGTATTGCTGGTTCAAGAATTCCCTTACGTCCCGATAAAATGTGGAGGTGCACCATCCTGTTGCAACCACATATTTAGTCGTCCTTCTAAATTGATATCCTCAAGTAACACAGGCAATTCTTCACGTAAGAAATGCAAATAGCTGCGGCCCGTTAATGGATCATCAAAAAAATAGGGACCGATAATTTGGTCATTAAGTATACCACACCACACATTTAGTGACCAATGATTTTGGTTTTGAACTTCTCGTAGCCAAAATGGATTATCAATGGCGTAATAGTGCATATTATGCCGATTTACAGCCCCATTACTTTTAAACGTCGCCTCATCGGAAAACATTATGGAGCACAAAAAGTTGTTATTTAATTGCAGCCGTTGATTAATGATATTGCAGAATTCAATTCGTCTTGCAAAATCCTCTTCTCGCAATTCTTGATGAAGCTCAATGTGATAGGGATGGTACTTATACTTCAGCGTTGTTCGATTCACGTTTGATTTGGAGGTATCACATATCGTCGCTAATGTTTTAGAACTCACTTGGGGATTTTCTTGAATATTTAATAATATTTCAAGTTCTTTTTCTTCATTAGCTGCCCTTTTATTAACAACTTTACGTTTGAAGTATTTAACACTACCGCTAGAATCAAATCTATCCTTCAAATTTTCCAAGCCAACAGTAGTAGGTATTCGACATTCAGGATATTTCATTTTGTAGATTCGTTGTGCCAATAAAGGGTTTTTTTCAGCCTCGCCCAACACGTATATCATATCAATTAATTCATTTGTCGAATAATCCATAATTGATACAAGAATTGATAACAAGTTAAATGCGAAAACGACAAATTTAATATGTGTTTATTTTGACAAGTAGGAAACCTTTGTATCTTAGTAACGCAATTATTATTTTCCATGGCTACCAAGATCCATGCAATGCAATGTTATCGAAAATAAAGTAGCTAGTGTGAAAAAATCGAAATTACTCGAAAACTATCAAAGATAGATATAGGATATATTTGACAAAATGATGGATTTTTAATCCCGAATAAAATGAAATAAAAATATATAGGGTGTGCAATTAAAAAAAACTGATTTTTTTTAATTTGAGAATTTTCAAATTTGAATGGTTATAACAAACACCCTGTTGAGAAAATTAGAAAAAACTAAAATCAAATACGGGGTGTTCTATTTAAAAAAATCATACTTTTTCACGTCCTGCTTTTCTGGCACACCCTGTATAACTTCCAATATTTTAAAAAAATGCACACTTCTTACCTCTACCCCATGGTCCATACAATATTTACACAAATAATTCTAGTTAAGCATAAACTTACTTTACTCTATCGTTGGGACACAAAACAGTTTTCCAGATGTTTACAACCGATTCATGAGATAATCAATGCAAAAATCCTTGTGAGTTTGGGGATGACTAATTTTTTTATTATTTCTGGCTGTTACGTAGTCATTTGTATTGTTTGTCTTAGAAAATGTTCTATTAAAACCTGGTGATGATATTTACTATTAGGAATTATTTATATCGTATTCCCGTGGACACATTCATAGCTGTAACTTAGCCATTTTAAATCGGATCGTCATTATTTTTGTACAATTATATAGTAAATTTAATTCTATAAAAATAGTTACTCCACATAAAATACTGTATCTAGCATTATTTCCATGATGTCATACATCAATGATAGCAGCATAGTGCATGGTATTGGCGGCCATTTTGAAAAAAATGTGACGTCACTCCGAACATGTGACCAACACGAAAAGCATGGCAACAATGTACTCTAATCAATTCAAAAGAGAAAATCGATGTACAAGGTGTCCCAACGATAGAGTAAAGTAAGTTTATGCTTAACTAGAATTATTTGTGTAAATATTGTATGGACCATGGGGTAGAGGTAAGAAGTGTGCATTTTTAAAATATGGGAAGTTATACAGGTGCGCCAGAAAAGCAGGACGTGAAAAGTATGATTTTTAAATAGAACACCCTGTATTTGATTTTAGTTTTAATTCTACGTGTCCATACAAACATATTTTGTCATACAAAAGATTGGCTGAAAGTTTTAGTTCTTGAGATATTCGCGTTTAAAGATTATTATGGTCATTTTCGTGGGGTTGATGAATGGGCAATTGTTCCGTTATTTCACAATAAAAAAATTGATATTTCGTGTGAAAAATGAGTGATATTATACTAACGTTTAGACCGAGTAGTATTTCTAATTTTCTCAACAGGGTGTTTGTTATAACCATTCAAATTTGAAAATTCTCAAATTAAAAAAAATCAGTTTTTTTTAATTGCACACCCTATATATTTTTATTTCATTTTATTCGGGATTAAAAAATCTATCATTTTTGTTAAATATATCCTATATCTATTTTTGATAGTTTTCGAGGAATTTCGATTTTTTCACACTTTGATTTCGATTTTGTTTATAGTGAAATAACGGAACAATTGCCCATTCATCAACCCCACGAAAATGACCATAATAATCTTTAAACGCGAATATCTCAAGAACTAAAAACTTTCAGCCAATCTTTTGTATGACAAAATATGTTTGTATGGACACGTAGAATTAAAAACTAAAATCAAATACGGGGTGTTCTATTTAAAAAAATCATACTTTTTCACGTCCTGCTTTTCTGGCGCACCCTGTATAACTTCCAATATTTTAAAAAAATGCACACTTCTTACCTCTACCCCATGGTCCATACAATATTTACACAAATAATTCTAGTTAAGCATAAACTTACTTTACTCTATCGTTGGGACACCCTGTACAATACACTACAGGACTATAGCAGGCTCCCCCACTAATTTGAGATCAGACAAAATAGTAAAAATGTGTGATAAAATATGAAGGATTCTGACGAAATCTTAGAAAAAAGGAAAGTAGCTACAACAAAACTTATTCCCCTTAAGTCTGAGGAGCGTTACAATAAATAATACAAGTTGTTTAATGAATGGCGACGGCAACATGAAGTGAAAATAATTGATGAGGAAGCTATGCTGGCCTATTTATATGATTTGGCGAGTAGTTTTTCCGTATTAAATACATAGTTTAGTACAATTTGATCCATTTCTAGTTCAAACAATACTGTGGTTCTTCTTTGTGGAGCAAATATTCGATGGTAAAATCATTGCTGCTTGTCTTGAAGAATATTGATATTTCAACATTTGCAAGATTGAAACCATTTTTAAAACATCATTCAGTTGGTCACCAGGTTAAATCAGAACAAGTTCTCACCCGAGAAGAAGTTTATGAATTCAATAAAGCCAGCTTTGAATTGAGTTCCGTAAAAATCCTACCCTACCGTAAAAATGTGTTTTACTATCGACTACACTCTACCGTAAAACTCAAGATTATAGTACAGTATGAAATAATAGTATGTTATGAAACGATAATGGCGGTGGTAGCGATAGCAACAGGAAACTGTTACTCATAGGTAATTTTATCCAGAAGAATTATATACTGTGGCGTAGCGAAGATTATTATTAAAAAATGAATCATCAATTAAAAGTGTGATTTTTGAAAGATAATAAGTTCAAAAACGCAAGCTTAAGCCAAGAAGACTAGAAATAAAAAATCTAAGTTAACAAATTCAAGGAGAAATATGAAATATGCGTAAGAAAAAAAATTCGTTATAGAAGAGTGAACAAAACTGTGTTGAGCAGTTAAAAGAAACCTAGGCAGAAAAGAAGAAAAGGTAACGTGTTTCATTACATTCCCAAAGGGGAAGACGGACTGCTTAAACTTTCCAAACTCCTTCAGCCACAATAATGGACCCCAAACATATACAGGCATGGAAAAACATTATAGCGTGTCTGACTTATAATAAGCTAGAATGAAACCCAATAAGCATTATGAGTGTGAGAGAGACGTAACTTTACCGATGTTGCCACTTGTAGGGGAAAGGTGGGCAAGATGGCATGCCTTTGCGTTGCCTTAATATACCTACTCAAAAAATGAACTATTGATTAATAGCTTTACTCCAAATGAAACTTCAATTATTACTTTATGTTTTTTCAAATTCCAAACTAAAGAAATAAAACATATTGGTCATGTAATACATTATTTTATATAAAGTGTAATTATGCCATCTTGCCCAACCATGTTGGGCAAAATGGCATGTACAAATAATTATATAAGTAAATGAACATATGAGTAGTTTATTATACAGATAAGCATGTAAAAATACCAATTATTTACAGAGTTCACACACAAACCGAGTTGCTCTCTTCGGTAAACCGGCACATTCAGAATGAGCCCACTTATTGCATTGCTGGCATCGTAACCATTCTTCTTTGGCCTTCGATAAACTAAAAAGTTCGTTGCAATAAAGACAAGCGCAATCGTCATCATCATGAGAAAAATCGCGTTCCGACGAACTCTCGATTATCACTTTTCGTTTAACTGCCTCTCTTCTACAGATTCGAATTGCCTTGCTTTTGTTGGTCAGCTGCTCATTTTTTTGACGTAGTTCTTCAAGAAATGGACTCTCGATTAATACATCTTGGTATTTTGTCTTAGATCTGTGTCGTTTTGTTTTGGTTTCGTTTTGATGATTGGAGACAATATCACAAAAAGTTCGTCGTTTGAAGTATTAAACTGTTCGTCACTGTTGTTCAAATAAGTTGTGGATGTAGAAGCTTTTGAATTGTTTGTATCTTCTGTGGTTGACTGTCTAGTATTTATTTCAGTCGTAGCTTGAGCAGATGATGTGGCTTTGGTTATCAGAGATCCCTCTCCTAGTGGATTGTCGGTAACTGTACTAGGCAAAAACAAATGGTCAGGGAATCCCTCAGGGTTTAGAGGCACTATGCCAGTCTTCTCAAAACCATATTTTGCTATGGCGTATGTAGCCGTTTTCTTGTATGCTGCATGAAAGGGGAGTGCCACTTGATATATTGTAACGGGACGTGCTGGGTTCTCCTTCATCCGTTTCGTTACTTCCTGGTCATAGTATGTTCCAAGAGGACCGAAGAACGCTACGTCCAATGGTTGTAACCGGTGAGTGCAATGTGCTGGCATGCAAAACAAAACTATTGAATTTTTTTTGCAAATTCTAGCGCCTCAAAGGCTTTGTGGCTACTATGCCCATCGAGAATTAATAACACTTTTTTCTCAGATGTTGGTCGTACATGCTCAATAAAATGTTTGATCCATTTCAGAAACAATTCTCCTGTCATATACCCTGACTCATTGTACAGAGACAAAGTTCCTGTAGGTGCATTATCGTACAATAGAGGGTTATATTTCTTTCGTGGAAATATTAGTGCAGGAGGAACAAAAGTTCCTCCTGCACTCATACGGCAAACAACAGTTGAATGTGTACCTGTCTCTGCACTAGTTATCATCCCAATCTGCTTCTTCCCTTTTGTAGCTAAAATTTTTTGTGGCTTTTGCACAGTTGATAACGCAGATTCATCCATGTTATATATCATGGTCTTATCAATCTTTTCTTTATCTAAAATTTCGCTAAGTTTTGCAAAATATTTTTGAACCTGTGGCTTATTAAATGCTGAGGCACGAGCTATAGAAGTAGCTTCTGGAAGCCGTAGGGATACTGTAGAGTTTCGCAACTGAAACGCTGGAAGCCAATCCTTTCCTGTCATCTTTCTTGTCTTAGAAAACTGATGCGGAATGCCTGCTTTTTCAGCGAATTGATGAACAAGAACTCTTGCTTCTTTTGCAGTCATCCCAAAAACCGCGATTCAAGATCCAGAATATGTTTGGCTATATTTTTTTCTTGATCTGTTGTGAATGTAGATTGATGTCTACCTAAATGTTTTTTAGTTCCCTTAGATACCTTATTGGTACCTGTTAAACGACGTCTAAGAATAGTTTGTGGAACATTAAACATTTTACTTGCTTTAAGTGTTCCCATTTCATTTTTATTAACAGCTGTTATGGCTCTTTCCATATCTTCTTCTAACCACCTTCCCCTATTACTCCTTCGTTGATAGCGATACACCATCTGTAAGTTGATGTTGAAAAGTCGCGTGTTCTTTGAAACTATTAAGTAAATACTTAACACTTAAACATTAAATGATAATACCTCAAACATCGAAGTTTATTGTAATTGAGAATTTATGACATGGTTCGGTTACTACTCGTAAGAAGAACCAAGAAGAAACTTGCGAGAGCTACAAACAAGAACATTTACATTGATAGTATAACTTAAGTTTACGGTTTAACTTTAGCGTTATAATCCTTATCGAAAAACCAACCATTTTTAAAAATGAACAGAATACATTTTTTTCAAAACTGTACTTTATAAGAATTGTTAGCACGTTCATGCCGATGCTGGGATACGTATCCCCAAACAAAAAATTGTTCGGCGTGATATCAGGTGAGCGAGGAGGATATTTAATAGTACCTTTTCCACTAATAATACGGTTAGGGAACGTAGTTTCCATATGAGCAGGACAGCCATCGTCTTGATACCAAATGTCATCAAAATTTATATTGATCTGGTTTCTCAACAGTTCTAAATATTTGTCCGCATTCAAGTTTCCGTTGATAAAAAATGAACTCATTATGGAATTGCCTAAAATTCCTGCCCACACATTAACTATTTGAGTGTATTGTGTCCGGTAAGGAATACTAATGTGTTTGTTTTCCCGAGAGTAACCAACAGCGACAGACGGATTGTAAGTTAAAAAACACTCGCCGGTAAACAAAATATTTTCAATAAATCTTTGGTTTTCATTAGCCCGATTCATCATATCTGCACAAAATTCCATACGCTTTTGATGAACTTGGAAAAATTTCTTGTGTAGTTTGCAACTTATAGTAACGGTATTTATTCCTTTTCAAGATATTGCGAACTGTTCTTGGTTCAATATTCATTTCTTCAGCAATTTTTGTACCATTGCACGGGAAATTAGTTTCTGCTAAACTACACATTGCAATTTCTTGGAATTTGCGCTCTTCGTTTAAGTTGCGACCATCATTACCATCAATGCTACTGCATTTTCTACAATTATTTAAACATTCACATCTTTCAAATTTACAAACAGTACGTGTAATCGTAGTTTCTGATGGAATTGGCCTGCTTTCAAAGGAAAAAGCAAACCTACCCATTATTTCTTGTGCAGTGCTTCCTGAATAATACCACTTAATAATCTGTATTTTTTCTTCAGTGGAATACATGAGTATTGTGTCGGACTTGCAAAAACAGTGATTTTCAATTCTCATTGACAGTAGCAATAAATGTGCCATTGATACTAGCCTAATCAAAAGACACATGTATGGCATCAGCGCTTTTAGTTTGTTGTGCATTCTATCTCACTTAGCATGTGAACTGATTGTATTGTCTTTGTGTTACTTATTATAAGTCAGACCCGCGATAATATTTTTCCATACCTGTATATGAGTTAAGTATGTACGTAGAGTGGGATAAGGATAGGCGTGTCAGAGATAGGATGGGGAAGAACGGAATTAGGGTTCTGAGGGGAAAGTTAGTATCCCAGTAAATAATCACACGTGCGAAAAAACCTCATTCATGATAGACAGTAATGAAAATCTCACACATTACCTCCCGAAAGCTTAGTAAGTCGGGTTACCACTAAGCCACCAGCTCGGTGCAACGATCAAGACTACTAGACACATTCAGTTTCCTGCGCAGCCGATTCCAATAGACAGTGTAAAACCGCAACTTACAACGGTGGCACGTTGAACGTTTAAAAATTGTCTGTTCAAGGCGAAAACAGAAAGGGTTATAGCGTGGAGTTGTGAATCGGTTAATTGGTAAAACTTAAAATTTTTCTTTATAGCAAACCCATGTATATAGGTAATACAGTAAGTTTGGTAGAAATATTTTTAATAAATTTTGGAACCGAGTAACTAAGAGTTGGAAACACCATTTGTGAGATGCTTATTTAGAGCAGTTAATAAATTCCTATTGAATTCAAAAAGTGATCTTAAATTTCAAATAAAGTTCTAAAGATTTTGTTTAAGCGAAACAGGTATACTTACTTTATGGTATTATTAAATAATACGGTATCTTGGGGCACAACACCTATAGCCTTTCGCAATGAATAAATGGTTACATCACTAATGTTTTGACCATCGATTAAAATGAGTCCACTAGATACATCGTAAAATCGAAAAAGTAGCCTTGTGATCGTACTTTTACCACTTCCAGATGATCCAACCTGAAAACATGTGGTTTAATTTGATTCAAGCCAGTTTAGACCGGTGATCCTTACCAACGCTACAGTTTTGAAAGGTGGCACTTTAAAAGTAATATTTTTCAACACCTCATGCTCATTGTTATAACCAAAACTGACATCCCTAAATTCAATTTGACCATCAGTGACGTTAAGTCTGAAGGCATCTTCCTTATCGACTACCTCAATTTTTTCATGAAGAAGATCAAGTAGGTTTTCCAAATCGACTAATGCATTTTGTATTGTTCTAAAAGCTTTAGATTTTATTTTGAACAGTATTGAGGAGAACATCACTCACATATAGTACTTTCCAAATGAATTTAAAGGTACACAAAGTTGCAGAATATAACTGGAAAATAAGACATAATCACCAACTGTTAAAGTATGACGTTCAACAATCATATAAGCACATAATAAACTTCCGATTAAAAGACCAGCGTTCACGATCACATTCTGTACAGTTTTTAGCCCATTTAAAGTAATGTTTACTTTCCACTCCTGGTCCTAAAAATCAAATTAAAGGCGGGAAAGTAACTGATAACAGTAGTTGCCAACAGTTTCAATTACCTGAAATTTAATAACACTATCATTAAAAGATGAAACTTCAAAATTTTCGTTTTCGTAGTACTTAACAGTTTCAAAATTAAGTAAAGAGTCAACGCTTTGAGCTCGTGTATTGTTATCAGCAATATTCATTCGTCGTTTAAATTTTGTACGCATTTCTGTCACTACAACTGTTGTAACTGAAAATTAATGTGTTAGCACTATAAATCAGTAATAGAAAGCTTACCCAAATAAATAACCATAGTGAGCATAATAATAAAACCAAACCGTAAATCAAAGGTCATAGCAAAAAATACGATTGCGATCACAATGTCTATTAAAGTTGGTAAAATAAGGAAAATCATGTAGTTCAATAAGTCATTAATACTATCAGTTCCACGATCCATTAATCTCAATACTTCACCAGTTTTTCTTCCATAGTGCCAACGGAGTGATAAATTATGGAGATGTCTTAATAAGGCAACCTAAAACAAAAAGTTTTGGTCAATCACATTTGAAACATTAGGAAATGTATTTCAAATACGGCAATGCAGGATTGCTTCTAATTTTTCTTATAAGAACCCGGGTGCCGCAGATTGGTCGAGGAAACGGACCTTTACAACACTGTCAGAAAATCCGATAAGCCAGTATACAGAAGAAAACCACACACATGCGCGAAAAAGTATATATATATATATATATATATATATATATATATATATATATATATATCTGTGTGTGTGTGTGTGTGTGTGTGACCGAGCTGGTAGCGTAGTGGTGACACGACCTGCTTAGCATTCGTGAGGTAATGGGTTTGAATCCCGCTACCGTCTACCTTGTATGAGGTTTTTTCAAGGGGTTCTCCCCATACACGTGAAGCGACATGATCACTGCGTATATGCACACCTTGTCGGCTACTTAGGCGAATGCTGGGTTAGTATTTTCCCTCTCAGAACCCTAACTCCGTTCCTTCCGATCCCATCCTGACCACATCCATCCTTAATCCCACCATGCATATATACGTAACGTATATATGCATGACGTATTGTATATACGCTGGAAATCGATGATTGTGGCTGAAGGAGCTCGGACAGCTCGAGCAGCCCGCCTTCAACCTTGGAGAGGGAATGAAATACGTAGCCCTTTCCTTTCTTTCCTGTGTGTGTGCGTGTGTGCGTGTGTGCGTGTGTGCGTGTGTGCTTGTGTGCTTGTGTGCGTGTGTGCGTGTGTGCGTGTGTGCGTGTGTGCGTGTGTACGTGTGGTGCGTGCGTGCGTGCGTGCATGCGTGCGTGCGTGCGTGCGTACGTGCGTGCGTGCGTGCGTACGTGCGTGCGTGCGTGCGTGCGTGTGTGTGTGTGTTGGCTATCAAGTTTCCGCAGGTGCTGACTATGGTAATTCTGACATCTAGGTTGCCTTCCGGTGGTATATATATAGTCGCTCGACAAAACGCTAGTAACCATATTTACGCGATTTAATGGCCAACGAAATATAGGACAACTATCAACTAAAATTGGCACTAGGATAAAAAGAGATTTCCAAAAAACTCCATAAAGAGAGGTTTAAACCCACAAAATCAAAGAGACAAAAGGGAAATAGATAAAGAAAGAGGACACTATCAAAATGTTCTTATCTTGGTAAAAGCCGTTACAAGTAAAATAGGCAGAGTACCTAACAATCATAAAATTAAAGCTATATTTACAACTGACGATCCCTATAGAAGATCAGTACAGTTCTTCCAAATTCAAAACTAACTTAAAAATCAGAAAAATATACATTACCAATAAAGACAAACACATCTACACCATCACTAGCACAACACACACACACACACACACTCTCGCGCACACACACACACGGACACTCAGACACACAGACACACAGACACCCAGACACACAGACACATAGACACACAGACATACAGACATACAGACACAGATACACAGAGACGCAGACACACAGACACACAGACACACAGACACACAGACATACAGACACACAGACACACAGACACACAGACACACAGACACAGACACACAGATACACAGGCACACAGGCACATAGACACACAGACACACAGGCACACGGTCACGGACATAGACACGGACACGTACACGGGCACGGACACACACACATAGACACAAGCACAGACACAGACGCACACGCAGACGCAGACACAGATGCAAATGCAGATGCAGACGCAGACGCGGACGCGGACACGGACGCGGGCACGGACACACACACACACACACACGGACTCGGACACAGGCTTAGACACGGACACGGCCCCGGAAACGGACACGGACTTGGACACGGACACTGACGAGGGAACTGACACGGACACGGACACGTACACGTACACAGACACAGACACAGACACAGACACAGACACAGACACAGACACAGACACAGACACAGACACAGACACAGACACAGACACAGACACAGACACGGACACGGACACGGACGCGGACACGGTCACGGACACGGAGACGGACACGAACACGGACACGGACACGGACACGGACACGGGCACGGACACGGACGCGGACGCGGACACGGTCACGGACACGGACACGGATACGGACACGGACACGGACACGGACACAAGCACAGACACAGACGCACACGCAGACGCAGACGCAGACGCAGACGCAGACGCAGACGCAGACGCAGACGCAGACGCAGACGCAGACGCAGACGCAGACACAGACACAGACACAGACACAGACACGGACACGGACACGGACGCGGACACGGTCACGGAGACGGACACGGACACGGACACGGACACGGACACGGACACGGACGCGGACGCGGACACGGATACGGACACGGACACGGACACGGACACGGACACAGACACAGAGACTGGTGCAGACGCGGACACGGGCACGGGCACGGTCACGGTCACGAACACGGACACGGACTCGGACACGGACACGTACACGGACACGGACATAGACACAGATAGAAAAACAATCGCTCAGTCTCAACACAAGGGATGATATACAGATACCTCCAAACGTATGGAAATTAGCGCCAAGTAAATTTACACATGGAAAATGAGAATATAACAGCGACAACACATCGAAGCGAACCAGAAAGTGAAACCAAAGGGTAAGTGAAGGTTATATAAGCAGGCAGCAAGGTCAGTTCAGTACGAACTACGAGAAATCGTAACGTTGCCAAACCAGTTCCATCCAGAATGGACAAAAAGGAGATAGAGAACCCGGAAAAAGTATCAATACCTACGGTACAGCGGAAAGATCTAAATTAACATACATGCACAAGGGTATGTGAAAAATTATCTGCAATGTTGACTCTTTTTACATTGTTCATGCTTACCTCTGTCCTTGTTTATTTGTTCTTATGCTGTTGTGGTCCTGCTATGGAATTTCGATCCTAATTCCTTTATTTGATTTCGTTTTATTGCGGTGAACCGGTTTTTGTGGTCAGAAGTATCAGGGGCCACAATTTATCCAAGACTTTTGGTACAATACGGGAACAATGTTTTGCCGCAACGGAGTGTTTACGAATGGATTAGAAAATTCAAAAATGGTCGCACAAGTGTTACGCACGGGAAAGTAGCCGGACGACCATCTACGGCCACAAATGATGAGAACATTGAGCGTGCACGAAATCGCGGTGCATGCGTGGTTCCCCTCTCAGCCGAAAATCTTCTTCTACAACGATGTACCAAGTGTAAGGTGCAATGGTACTATATTGAAAAATGGTATTAAGTTCAGTTTTCTATTTGTATTGCAATAACGGTTGTAGCTACATTGCGGATAATTTTTGTAAAAAATTTGATAAATTGACAGAGAATCATAGATTGTAGGAATATAGGCAATAGAGCAGATAAGAATTAGCATGTGATTAGAATACGCAAGTTGAAAATGATTCATTTTAAGAGATGAGCCGTCCACTCTTAACATATATCCTAGTTTCGTTACGAACGAATAAGTTCAAAAGTAAAAATTTAATTAATAGTTATTATAAATTTTATTGAATACATAATTAAAAAGTTTACCTCGAGCAGGATTTGAACCTACGACATGTACTTTGTTAGAGTACTGCGATAACCAACTGCGCTATCGAGATACAAGCCTCAATCGATGCAAATGTTGTCTTTATGAATGTAGGTTCAAATCCTACACGAGGTAAAACTTATTATTTATGTATTCAATAAAATTAATAATAACTTTCAGTTAAGCAAATGGTTTGGGAATCTTAGGACCTATTTTCATTTTGTTTGAATGCGCTTTATTTTGAAAGTTTGTGTTTGTGTAAATAAATATGTTAAGGTTTTGTGGTCATTTTTAGTTCATATCGTAAACATCTGGAGATTCGTAAGAGAGAGCCTAGAACTTATCAGATCGACCTTTGTTGGTGATACAATAAAAACAGTATTTTAATCAATTACAAAAGTAACATGAGGTTACACCAGTTATAAGACAACACTTACCCTAATATTTCGAGTAGTATACTGTTGTACTCGTACCCAAACCATTGATCTTATATTATTTAAAATTCCCATACCATCAGGTCCTCCTCCTTGAAGTGCTTTTAAAATTACATAAATAACGATTAAATCTCCACGAAATACTAAAGGAGCTTCTTCCAAACTATCAACTGCAATTGTTTTGTTAAAATTGAGCCATAACCATTTAAGACTTACTCACCCACTCTCTTGTTGTAAATTGGAACATACATGTTAACCACCCTTCCTAAAATTAAAAGTACAAAACATAAAATCGTTTGCAGCTGAAGCCATAAATTATTTCTGGGCCAAAAATATGGTGCGATTATATGACACTTCTTACACACGTAGATCCATGTTGATTTTGGTTTCTGTTTGGCTTCTAAGTGCTGCAAAATTGCTTATCCAAATTTAATTTTTTATTAATCTAGTGCAAAAGCGCCATCTATCAACACAACGCGAAACTATCGTATACCCTTAACGTTAAAGTTTACAAATTCCTTCTGATAGTTTCGTTCAGTCGCCAATAGATGTCGCAATTACTAATAGTGCTTATTTCATAAAAAAAGTAAATAATGACACTTACCTGATCTGTTTGTTTACAGTCCATTTCGGAAATGTCTGATTTCATAGTACGTGGTATTGTTAAAGTTAGTACGACCATAATAAGACAACATGCATATCGTAAAACAAATATCGTTGTAAAAAAAACACCATGGATTCTAAAATTCATAATTTATTTATATTTTCATGTTTGATGAGCTGTGTTTTAAACATAGCTGGCAGCAATGTTAACATACAGAGTGTTACAAAAAATTCAATCTACTGTGTATATTAATTAATTGATATTAGTCAATTTCATCCTCGGCGTACTCCACTAGTTGTAAAATGGTATACTAAAACTGCTAAGAATTCACAGTGCTGGGAATTAGTTCATTTATTTCTGACAGTGCATATACTAAACGTACAATAATCGTGGCACTTCTATAATACACTGACCGTCATTCAAAAGTGGTTATCTCTTGAACCATTCATTTGATTTTGATGATTTTTTGTTGTGAACTTCATGTCAAGTAGCTATACTGTGGCTGAAATTTTGAAATTATACGGAGCGCATAAGCGTGAAGATGTTTTTTACCCGAAATTTGAAACACCCTGTAGGATGCAGCAACTACAGCTGGGGTTGTCGAGTTGTCAATATGTAGCCCCTTGCTTTATGAACATTTTAGTTTTTTATTCACGTTATTACCTCTGAAATTAAAGAAGTTACACGCTTTTAAAGGAAACCCTTCAAACGCAGTAGTCGCATACAAACATGCTCATGTAATAATCAAGTTTGTTGTGAATGTCAGATGTCAAAGTAACAGTTGTCAAATATTGTTAGTTGAAAAAATGCCCTTAAATTCAACTGATGTTGCGAGTATTGTAGCGTTAATTGAGGATGACCTAAGACAATGTTATGTGGATAATATGCTGTGTTCCTCGAACAGCAGTCCAAGATGCCTGTAATCGGTATTTAGAAACAGGAAATTACACCAGGCGGGTTGGTTCAGGCAAAAAACGGAATACAAATGCAAATGATGACCGCTTTATTTGCCTGAATACTTTAAAAAGTCGTAGAACTACAGCTGTTCAAAACCAACATTTAATGCGAACTGTACGTGGGGTTGAAGTCAGTGAAAGCACAATACGACGAAGACTTCAAGAAAATGACTTGTTTTCAAGGAGGCCTGCCACGGCACCCCAGATGCTTCCAAGACATCGTCAAGCGCGTCTGGAATTTGCGCGTTTTCATGTGAATTGGGCGATGCAGTAATGGAATAGCGTCCTTTTCACAGATGAATCGCGATTTATCTGCGATCTCCTGATAGTCCATAGCGAGCATGGAGACGTAGAAACGAAAGATTTGACGACTGTACAATTTCAGAACGCCTCAGTCCATGGCGGACCTGTGATGGTGTCGGAATTTCCAGTGACACGTATACAGAACTAATCTTTGTTGAAAACGGGGCTTTAAATACACGTCGATGTATCGACGATATCCACCAAGACGCCGTTGTTAGCTATTCTCATTTTATCGAAAACGATTTCATGGTAATGTCTGATAACGTACGACCGCTCGAATAGTTAACGAGTATTTGGACGAAGTGGGTATTGAACGAATGGTTTGACCAGCTTGCAGCCCTGATCTCACTCCTTTTGAACACCTCTGGGACCAGCTGCAGAGACGCATTCGTCGCCGACCCGCTTTCCCTGACAGCCTCTAAGATCTTTGAGTAGCACTACAAGAATTATTAATTATTAATTCGATGCCACGTCGTTTGAATGAGGTCATTTTGGGAAGAGGAGGCCACACCCGATATTAACGCATTACATTCTATTCTTTTCTAAAATTTTTATGTTTTTATGAGATTTAAGAGATTAAACGTACGTTTCGATATTACGTTTAGTTTTTTTATACCGTTGGCTTAAAAACAATGAATCTTCTTTAATAACAGAGACAATAACAGGAATAAAAGTCCAAAATGTTCATAAAGCAAGGGGCTATACTTTGACACCAGTTGACACGCCTTCTTGTAGTTGCTGCATCCTACATGGTGTTTCAAATTTCGGCTAAAGAGCATCTTCACATTTATGCTCCCCGTATATTTTCAAATTTAACTCTACATCAAAATTCTAGCCATAGTACATACAGTAGAATTGACCTGGAGTTCACAAAAAAATCATCAAAATCAAATAAGTGATTCAAGCGATAACCACTTCTGAAAATGTGTCAAATTTTTGGTGGCCGGATTGAGGGTCAGTGTAGTTACAAAATTCTACTGACGCTAGGTATAATGTCGTTTTAACCAGATTTAGTTTTGTCTTTTGTTGTAGCAAATTCGGCTTTATATTTTCAATACCCATATTTAATGAGTTCACAATGGAACGTTGAAAGTATTTCAACCACCTTAGCAAATTTTGTTTATAGATTCTACTTTTTTATTTTATTTTACTGTAGTTCATCCATGGTATCATCCTTCATGGTCTCGTGTAAAATATTCCAGGACCCTATTATAATCGAACATGTTCCATACCATGACCAACAATCGAAAACACGTGAAACGTGTCTAACCAACCACGTCACATAAAAAAAGAGAGGAAATGGTTAGATCGACTAGCAAATCAGCCAAATGTCCCTGAGACCGCAGAGCACTCAGATAACGTGGGTGTTTTGAAGGGTGGATAAAAATAAAGAAGATGGTTGGGTTAGTTAGGGAACAATAACAAAATGGTAGACAGACGGATAGGGAGAACAGCCAAGAAACAGGCGCCACAAGCTTTAAAGAAAGAAATGGTAAGTTATTATTTCTTGAAAGAGAGGCCCTGTAAAGCTTGAAACAGGGAGCAACAGGAATAGCAATTAAACGACAATTCCCTCAACAAGCGTAAATTTCTAAATTCCCAACAAAGACTGCTATATGCAGAAGTTTAATATAGGTGTATATGTATATATATATATATATATATATATATATATATATATATATATATATATGTATATACACAGTGAGTTTTTTTTTCACTGAACTTAGCAAAACATATTAACCCTATGTTCAGTTTTTAAAAAACCAAATCAATGCATTACAAGAGCAATTTCAACATTATCAATCAACCTTTGATTAAACAATTGTCACTAATATCATGAAAAACAATCAAAACTGATTTCATTTTACAAAGTTTCATTTGCACTAGTGGTTTCCAGCATGTATTTAAAAGATGAAAATGTTCAGATTCTACGCTGGTACAACAGCAATATGAGACAAGTGTGCGGTTTGTATTCTGTAAGTTATCCCGAAAAACCAATACCATCTGTCGGAACTATTCACAGCATAATCAAAAGATTTAATGATAAAGGTTGTGTAATAGTCACATAAAAGAAGAATAAAAGCTAACCCTGTCTTGACAGAAGAACGGGAAATGGAGAGGTTTGTGCCTAGCACTTCTCTCCCCTTTCCTATCACGTACAAACCCACATGTTCAAAATTTAACACACACTCAATACAATAGGAGAGTTAAAGTTTGGGTTGGAATAGTTGGCAGTACCCTTGTTGGTTCATCTTTTTTAATGTCAACCTAAATGCTGCCAAATTTTTTCAACGTTTACAAAGAGACATTACCCTACAACTAGAAGCCTTAAATATTGAGAACCCATGGTTTCAAATGGACGGCGCTCCACCACATTCCACAGGTCCTATTACACGCTTCCTTACTGAAACCTTCCACGATCGCTGGATTGGAAGATTTGGACCCATAGCTTGGCTACCGAGGTCCCCCGATTTATCACCAATTTTTCTTTCGAGTTATCTCAAATCCAAAGTTTACAATAATATAATAATAGATATTACAGAAGAGTTAAAAAATAGAATACGTACCGTTTGCAACGAAATGGATCCTGTTTTTTTAAGATATACTGTTCAAGGATTTTACCATCGTTTAGCATATTGTTTGGAGCAAGAAGGAGGTCACTTTGAATATTTGTTAAAATGATTTCATTAAAAGTTTCTCACTAAAGTTGTTACTTTACTGTAAGAATTAATGCAACAATACTTAACCTAAAAATAAAATAACAATTCTGTCAAAATAAAAAATAACACACCTGTAAGTTGGGTTGCTTGCCTACCCCATATTTGTAACAAGTAACCCGTGGCAATGCATTGACTTGGTTTTTTTAAAAACTGAACATAGGGTTAATAGTGTTAATATGTTTTGCTATGTTCAGTAAAAAAAAACCTCACTGTATGAATAATAATAAATTCCTCATAACACTACTAAATATAAATTTATGCAAATATAACAATAAGAACACCAAAAAATAGTGAAACTGCGTAATTGAGCGCAGGTACGAATATTGACACTGACGAGAGCGAGTAGCGAGATTTATTCGTGATAAATTCACCTTTAAATTATCTAAAATTATTAATAACACGTAATGCCCCTTTCTGGGACACTGAAATATCTTTCATACGTAATCCCCGAAAAGGAAAATTTATATGCATAAACAACCTTAATAGTTTGACGTTAGAAAGGTAACAATCCAACTTGCCTTTCGTTTCACAATATACAAACACAAATCCCCCTTTTAACCATGACAAATTCAAGTAGATATAAAAATAATCGTAGAAGACTGTTCAGTTCATTCTATAAGTTTTAGTATGCACATACAAGTAACTCATCAAGTAATATTAGATACCAATTGATCTGAACACTCTTTTCCTTAATGCAAGTAAATCTACACTTAAAAACTAAGACACTTAGTATAACTAACATGACACAGGCACCCGATATATATATATATATATATATATATATATATATATATATATATATATTGTACTGTATTTTTATTTTAAAATTTAAATGGCGAGCAAGGAAGTTATGATAATATGGAAAAATATATTTACTTTTACTCGTTATTAATTAAAGTTCTTATTATAATAATAATAACAAAAAAAAAATTATATAATGCGCCGTACTAGCTCAGTAATCTCATTTTGGGATAGGGTTCAATTGTGTTAAACACTTATTTGTTGGCAGTATAAATTGAATCTGTGAATATACATGTAAATGATCAAATTGTATTCTATAATAAAGTTACTATGTGAAACCAACTTTGTTGAGATCTGCACAAAATACCAATGCGTATAATAAATGTAGGGTTTCTAGGGGTAGTTAATTACTATCGCAAGTTCATATCAGGATATGCTGAATTATCTATTCCTCTGGTAAACTTGTTAAGAAAAAATGTACGTTGGAGTTGGGATAGACAAAAAGAAGAAGCATTTATTAGTATTAAGGAAAGTTTATTTACAAATATGATTTTAAGACACTCTAATTTTAATTTGCCATTTATACTTAGGACAGATGCATCTTTCTATGCAATCGCAGCAGAATTATGTCAAAGACAAGGAGACGATGAAGTACCTATTTGTTTTCTTTCAAGAATTTTAAAAGTGCACGAAATTAAATACACGACAGCAGAAAAAGAACTACTGGCCATTGTATATGCAGTAAATAAATTAAAATTTTATCTATTAGGCAACAAATTTAAAATTGAAACTGACAACTCTGCAATTACGTTTATGAAAACAACTAATTTTAAAAATCATAGGATGTACCATTGGTCGTTACTTCTGCAGGAATATGATTTCGACATATCTCATAGACCAGGCAAAGATAATGTGGTAGCGGATGCTTTAAGCAGGAAGGACAACATAGACATTAGGGAAAATAGAGTTTTATGTGCATTTGAACAAATTAAACCTACATATTTGGCACAAGAATTAAGAAGTTTACAAAATTCAACAAAATTTTTAGAACTAAAGAAGAAAATCTTGGAATCACAAGAAAAAATATATAAGGATTACTGTATTTTTAATGAAAGAATTATTAAAGTTTTCAATGCAAGAAAGTTAGTTGTAGTAAATGAAGATATAGCAAAATTTATCATAACGGATTTACACAAAACATATGGACATTTGGGAATTAGAAAAACTTGGTTAATTTTTAGAGAAAATTTCTATGCAAAGAAGGATTTAACATATGTCAAAAATATTATAAATAAATGTGAGCTTTGCATATTAGCTAAAGAGAAGAACCACACTAATTTCAATCTTGTCAAAAGTATAAAAGTATAAAACCGTTGGAAATTATAGCAATTGACTATATTGGAAATTTAGTACCCGGTCAAAACGGTTATAAAAATATATTAGTGATCGTCGATATTTTTTCGAAATTTATTAAATTATACCCTAGCAGGGAATGCACTGCACGACAAGCTACGATTTCTATCGAGAGATTCATGAAAGAGACAGGAAAACCAAAAGCTATCCTAGCCGACAATGCCACATATTTTAGAACTGCCAAGTTTGTAAAGAAGTTCGAAGAGAATGGAATAAAGATATACATCTGTTCTATTAGACATCCTCAAGGCAACCTAGCCGAAAGATATATAAAAGAGGTGATACAATTTTTAAGAATATTTACGTACGAGAAACATAATGCTTGGGTGAAATATCTAAAGGTCATAGAGAAGTGCATTAATGAAGTACCTAATGTTAGAACGCAGGTAGCTCCGATTACGTTAATGAAAAAGATAATACCAGAAAGACCCTGGAGACAACAAGAAGAAGAAATTGAAGTAGAAGATTTGCTACAAGAAGTCAAAGAAAGATTGTGGAAGATTTTGAACAATTATGAAAAGAAACATTCTGCCAAAATTATAAAGAAGGTCACGTTTAAAGAAGGAGATTTAGTAATCATACGTAGATTAGCAGTTGCAGACAGAGCACGAAATATGTGTGCAAAACTCTTACTACCATATGAAGGACCGTATAGGGTAAAAAAATGTTTTGGGGATACTACATATGAATTAGTCAATATAGAGGATGATAGTAGTAGAGGTAAATTTCATATTTCTATGATTTATCCATATTTCAAAATTTAATTTTAATAGGTAGGACAATTAAAGAACTTAATTTTTTTTAAATTGCAAAAATATCTTCATTCTTGAATTGGGGAATTTGAGATGTTCAGAAAGAGGTAATAGAAGTATCGGACAGATTACATGACATTTGGGTCATAAAAAGGAGTGATTTCTAGCTCGATACATGTGCAAGACACTATTTTATATAAATCTGGTTCACGATGTGATTAAAATAAATTTGTTTGGTATAAATTAGTCTGAATATTATTTACTTAGTTTGGTTTTATCATAAAAAGCAATTTCCTGCTAACAAAATTGTCAAGGATGTTAAATATAACCATTTTCGTAAAGTCATTTTAGTATTGCAATTATTGCAATAAAAGTCAATTTTTCAAGGGTAATTTGGCAAGTGAACACTTTACAGGTGTTTAAACATGAACTATATAGTTAGGATTATGTTAGGGATAGTGTATGATTAGTTTTTGAATGCAGGAAATACAAAAATTTCATAAAAGGGTTATAATATGGACAGTTTAGACATTTTTCGCACATATTTTTGGAAGCGAATTAGTGACAAAAATTATGATACAAGTTTTACAATAAGAACAACACATGGAACATTTTGGCATACAGACATTTATAGTGCCGTACATTTATATAGTGAAATATTTCAAAAGAGTGTTAGACGATGAGACTTTTTCAATGCAACACTATATAACATTATGCATTGCAAATAGTTAGTGAAAATAATAAAGACAAGAAGTACAAACCTTTAGCATAACATTTCAAGTGTTAAAAACATTTTTAAATATGAATTATTATCAATTTTAGATTTAAGTTTGATTAGGTCATAATTTTTAGGTTTTTTACATAATTTTATACTTTTTTCACATTATTAGACTTAGATTTTGCTCTTAAAGCAAATAATAAATGTTCTTTCTTAATATGGCACAGTTTTTAAAAGGATACAGCGCTTTTCACCGCAAAATTGTGTTAAATCTGAGGTGAATTTAAGATAAAATTACAAAAGCTTAAAATTTCTTTAAATTAAATATTTCCAACACAAAAAGTATGTATTCTAGTGTAAAATTTTCTCAGAATTCCATTTTTGCAATTAGATTTAGTATAGCTTGTAAGTGTAAATAGTTATAAGCTTATTTAAGTTAGATTAGGTTACTTCGTATATTAACTGTAAGAATTATAGCTTGTTAGGTGTCTTTTTGTTCAAAATTTTACGTAGTTTTCATTTCAGTTTTTAATTTTTAATTTCGAGTATGCATAAGAAAGTTACGGCCAAATTTCCATTTGAGTCCAATTTGTAATTTAGATCCACCAATCATAGCCCTAGTTACTTATGCAATATGGCTGTAAAAAAATGAATTTTTGGTAACAACCAGAAAGATATAAAAGGAAGTGCTCTGGAAATCAATCTCTCTCTAGAATTTGTTCAAAAGTGTAAAAGGTTAAAACAGTGTTGTGAAATTTGTGTTAAAAAGTAAGTTCATAACCTAATTTAAATTTTAGTCAAGAAGTTATACTTTACGAAGATTACGTTCGAGAGCATTTGTTTTTATATCGACGGTTTAAAATAAATAGTTCGGTCTCCGATACCTGTCGTTTTCGAAAAATATTTTTGTACGTGTTAATTTGTGTCACGATTTTGTAAAGATTTGCTTTTGTGTTATCAAACGTAAATTAATTCCGTTTATACCAAATTAAAACCCACTTTTATTTGGTTAATGTTGTTTTATTTCTTCGGACAATTTCTTTTAAACAAAATTTTAATCGGTAGCTAAAAATAAAAGTGTTCATCAACAAAAATTTTGGATATTTAAACATTTCTTTAAACGATATCATTCATTAAGCTTTAAAATTAACTAAATAAAAAGTTACCAAAATAAAACAAGTGGTTGGAGTTTGGAGAAAACATCTTTAAGTTTTGGAAGTTGGTGTCTTCGACAACCAAGAATCGAGTTAGCAGTATTGGGTGATGGTAACAACTGTAATCGAGTGGACATTACCTACATCCAGTTGGAGTTATCCGAAGACATCAATCTACAGTGAGGACAGTATATGTGAGTCACAAATTTTAATAACCCTACTTATTGTGAACATTCATTGATAAATTTCCTGCAATTTAATATTTGTTACATATATGTTTTTGGTTAAGAATTTTAAATATTTACTTGTGTAAACACCTGTAAAGGTATTAATTTATTTTCTTTTTTCAATTTTCATTTTGGATATAAACTTTAATTTTCTAAATTATTTATTTGACATCTTTGACAGTTTTTAATTTCACTTAAGTTCGTTACAACGCATGCGTTGATAGCAAATTACATTCAGAATAATTTTTATACTTTCAATATAAATATATAAAGGATATTTCATATACACATTTCCAGATTCAAATTTCAACTTCAAACTAAATTCCTTGAACTCTATCCCTATTTGAGATCTGAGCTAGTCCGGTGCATAAAAATAAAAAGTTTAAATATTACTTCAATTATATTATCAACATTTAAAAATTTAAATTACCTCAAACTAAATATAATATTATTATTTACCCCTCTTTAATTTTGTAAGTAGCCAACAGTACAATATATATATATATATATATATATATATATATATATATATATATATATATACTTTTTACTGTTATATTTTTACTTTTTAGCTCCACGTTTTGGGAAGCCAAATTATTGGACTGATATAAATTTAATTATGCCTAACTATACTTATTCTAAATTGAATTAACTTGTAATGCCTAGCTAGCTTAACAGTCGCATATTAAGACTCTTCACAAGGGATAGGAATCAAATTTAGAAGGTACTTTAAAAATATATGGGCAATTAAATTATTATCTTGTCGATTTATTATATAAATTTTGAATTTTATAATAATGGGTAATGTGATTAATTTACATTGAGTTGTTGCCAATCTATATTTTATTATTTTCAATTCGTTTGAAGTTATCGAAATATAATTTTTAAAATTGCATCGATATATATATATATATATATATATGTGCAACAGCCTGTACACAAAAAAATTCTTCAAATGTATAATATCTGAGCATGCGCTTTGTTTACGCATTCATATGACTTTTCAATGAACGTACAATGAAACCACACCATTACACGTAAGTATAATTATGCCTGAATTTATTAAATACTATAATAACCATTTATTTTTAGATCAATTAATGTTCCCTTTGGACATGAATACAAGTTGTCGCACATCATGTTTATTACAAAATATGGACATAATTAACATACAAGTAAAAATATCAATGTCAACAATTACGTAAATAAAATTGGTACACTCACTCAAAATGGCCTCTTTATCTTCTTTACGATGCTGGAGTTGACCGTTGAAAACAGCTCCTTTGATATCCAGATCTGCTTCTATGATAATGCTTATTCCTTCAGGTAAGTTTCACTAATATTTCTTCTTATATGAAGATTCTTTATTTTCAGGATCATCGCAATTTATTAATTTTTGTTTCAAAATGATTTTTGAAATGCACCATTAGTTTGTAGGTTATTTAAATTAAACACGCTTCCAATAATAAAAATATAATAACAGAAAAACGAAAACAACTAACAAATCAATATCAAAAGACAACAAACTTAAAAACAATATCGAATCTCCGGAAAATATTTTCACTCGTAGCTGTCGATAACAACCGAATTCAATTCGAGGTAAACTAACCTTACTTTTATTTAACGACAAATGAATATCACTTGTTTTAAACTGCCGAAACTAAAACCGCACTTAACTTTTATTGAAGTGACGTTATTTTATTTAAAATATTTACGAGCAAAAAATTTGGCAACATCTTGTTTATGCAAGGTGTTGGAACACAGAAAACCGAGAGAACAGAGAGAGATCCTAATCCTCCAGCACTTCTATTTATATGCACTGGCTAGAAACCAAATTCATCTTTTGTTATCAACAACTATTTCAAATATTTCCTTAATTCTGATTGGCTAACAATTTTCTTAATTTTAAATTTTTCTTCAAAAGCTTATAACTATCGAACCCCTTAATCTATCTTAAAACTAACAACATTTTTGGAATCTACACAAATTTTCGAATAAAATAAGTCGTTACACGAACTACTTGCTCCACTTATTAAACATGTTAATTTTTACATTGATTTCTTGATTTTATACTAATTTTATGCACTTTTCAGGCCTGGAATTGATTTCCACATGAATATGGGATGCTACTACATGTAAATACACATCCTTTCAATGCCTACGGCCAATTTGAAAGCAAAATTATCTGAAATTTCCATATAGCCTTAAAAACTAAATTTCGGTAAAATTGTCACTAATATAGTTATTTGTGACTCGAGATTGAGGCTAGTTTATTATTTTTACCTCTTATAATTTATTTAGGCCAATTGGTCTCATTCTATAACACTTTTATATAATTTTTATGCGAGGAAATAACATAACCTTAAATCAATATAGTAATTTTTAAATGTTAAATTTTACATTCTTAGCCACTTTAAATGTTTGTGAAAGTGTATATCCTTATTGTTTATGTCTTATATTAATTTATTTTGACACTTTTGGAAGTTTATAAATTCTTATAAGACTTGTGTAGAATTGTTAAATATCACTAATTTAAGTCCGTAAATGTTAATTATTCACAATAACTCCAGAACTGTTAGACCATCCATGTCTCATTGTTAATAACAAATGTATTTATTCTGTTTTTCTTTAGTTTTAGCACGTATTTTACGTTTTCGCACTAACTCGAACGTTTTCACATATATTGTCTGCGTACACTGTAGTTGTGACATTGGTATCTTCCTAATGCTAGTTTTAACATCACGTTTGTTATCTACAGCCTGTAATTCATGTCTTTAGAGAAAATTATACTTAAATAAACCTACTAACTAATAAAATAATTGAATTATTGCATTACGACACCTATCGTACCCTATACTCATGTGTAATATGTTGTCGTTTATCGTTATATTAACATTTTATTATGAATTCTATAAATTTAGGTCCATCTCAATTAATTACTTAACCGTCCCTACCTAATCTTTTATATCGAAATGTACCTTTTGTACTAATTAATAAAATTTCTTACTATGTGAGTTACTTAGCTATGTACCATGTAATTTCTAATCATCTCAATATATATATATATATATATATATATATATATATACAGGGTTTTCCACGGTAGGCGTTCGTTAGAAGTTTATGTGGTTAGAAATCTGAATTTTTGGACTTTAAGGGTTATTTAAGATTCTCTTTCATTCTAAAATATTTTCAAGGTCATGTTACTTCCGGTTATACCGCAAGTCGCCACTAACTACCTTATTTTAAATGGAACACCCTGTATATTATTTTATTTTTGGATTCTTGACAAAATTTTAGGATAAGTCTTATAAGGGTTTCCTATACCTTTTTTCAACTGTTTCTTAGATATCTAGATTTTTTCAAAAATTTTGAAAGATGTAACCCTATTTTCAACACTGCTTGTCTTACTTATTTTTGACTGATGGAAAGTGCTTCTGGAGTAGACAGAAGCATAAGAACTATACTTTTGAAATACTCATTGACAATTGATTTATTGCATACATGGTGTTCAAAATTTGATGAACTATTAAACAATTTTCAAAGTTGAAAAACTTTGTTAATTCAAATGTGACACCCTGTATATTATTGGATGAATAGATGCAGCATTTAGTTATGCATCGTTTGGCTATAACATTACCTATACCTATTATCGACAATTTTCTTGTTAATTAATATCTTCTACTTTAATGTGATTTCATCTAACGTTATTTTACCTCTATAGGTCGAAGACGAGCTATATTATGATAATTTACCACGAACTAGTTAAATATAGTTCCTTCAATTCACCTATCGTAGTTTAAGCCTGAAAGAAAGATTCTATTTACAACGAGCTTGAAGAAAATCGAGCCAACTCACCATGTGGGTCTAAGCAACATATTTTTTACATCCGCAATCAATAGCGATTCTATTACTTCATCAAATGAAGAAATAATTTTTGAAGCAAAACTTCTCCTCAAGAAATGGTGATATACACCGAGAAAACAGAAATCAGAGAAAGTTTCTAAAATATAATTTTACACCACAACAAAATGGCCGTCTTAAAAGAACCACACCTTCGGAAAAAGGTATTCAACAGAACTGTCCTTATCAAATTTTGTAAAAATGTTAAACATGTTTGTTTCAATTAAACTATGATTATAATATGCAATTATTCAATGGTGTTACCATCTAATGGTGATTTAGTAAAGTGACAGATACCACCTATAAAAATGTAATAATTTGAACATAACCAGAACCCCGTATAGATGGCACTAGCGGTTTCATTTTAAGAATTTTTGGTATGAAATACCAAGGTAAATACGTAAAGAAATAATTCCTTTATAACGTAGAAAAGTAAATGCAATAAAAGAAAATCATTTTAATCCATTATAATAAATGGTAAAGGCAGTACATACAGAAAAGTTAAATCATTAAGGTAGAGAAATAATTAACGAGTAAACTTAAGTAAATAACAACCCTAACGATTCAGGCTACAGATAAATTTTGTTTTTCCAAACAGTAATAATCAGAGAAAATTTATAGAATCGATCAGAAAGTATCCGATATCGATTTTTACAGGTTACACATGATACTGCTTTGGTGAGCCTTAATTCGTGCAGTTGGAATGTAAGTAAAACGGCACATTCAAGCGAACTGCACTACATAGCTTTATTTCGCATTAAAACGATATAATTATTTACATGGCACTCCCGAGCCTTGAAACGTACAAATTAACTTTACCCACCTAAGCTAAAACTTTCTCAACTGTAAAACAGCAACTTGACAACAGAGCTTTAAAAATTCCATCATCTGATCTGTTTAATTACTGCCCACCAAGTTACTTGATATTTTAAACCAATTTCTCGACAAAATTTTTACCATTCGAAACTTCGAACCTTTATCTCAAGAAAGTGTTGATAGAATACACGTAAAACTATACACATAGACATAATACTGCGGTATTGCAAATTAGACAGCTTCAGAATATCTTCTGTGCAAAACTAATAGTACAAAATTTAAAAGAGAGTACAGGGTAGTTTTTACTAATTCCTTTTAAAATAGGATGGCATAAATTTTGGCGGAAGTCATTAACACATCTAGTTACACAGATACAAAGTAATTAATCTTAAAAGCTATCGTAAAAAAAGATTAGAAGAGCGTCCTCTGACTAATTTCAGCTGAATAACAAAAGCGCAAAAAATATTATCAAACTACATTGTTATGAAACCTTAAATGCATAATTTTAAGTACAATTTGCTTGAAGGGATTGATCTTAATCATTAATTCAATTCTTCAAATGTAGGAACTTCTCAAAACAGAAGATATTCATTTTTTATTTACGAGTCCACTGAAACAAGCTACCATTTTTCCTTGGTAAGATATCGAGGGGGTTATTCATCACCTCCAATCCTAAAATCGTTGGACAGTGGTTATAACTTCAAGTGCTTGTTAAACTGCAAGGTTGATACTGCGAGATTAATGATGACGATCGCTTAAATTTAACAGAAGTGTTATGTTCAGCATTTTAATAAAAAGAACCTTTGAAAATGCGACATCATTAGAAGATGAAAATGACGAAAATGTGAGAGCTACATCTTCGAGTGAAGCTGCCAAAACGAAAAGCTTAGTTTTGAATTTAGTTCAGAGAGTTGTGCAGTGGTGTACTTTGCGCAAAGTGTTATTCTTTGAGTGAATTATTTTTATCCGAAAAAGATTACGGCAGTGGTGATTCGTTTTCGTTTTGAAAAACTCCATCTGATGTAACAAACGGAGTTACTATTATGCTACAATGTTTTGAAGAATATTTTTAAACTTTATTTTTACACAATTGTATTTATAAACTTAAATACAGTGTACGTTAATGGTCCCAGGATGCAATGAACATAAAATGTTTTAATACACCGTTCACTTAAGTGTAGGCTAAGTGAAATATCTGGTGTGGAACAACACGCTACCACCCACAACCAACAAAGTGGAAATTACAAGAAATGAATATTAATGATTTTTTCTTGGATAATTATGCAATGCAACTATTCCTCTACGCGTTTCAATCCATGTATCATTATCAAGAGAAAATATATAAGTAAAATGACAAACAAATGGTTATGATCAAAGAAATATGGAATTATACTGTATTTAAAACATTAGGGTTGTTAAATATGAAATTCCATGAAGTAAGCTTAAAGAATATAAATTTAACAACTATAATAATTTGCCAGATTGACGTTTAAAAAATTTAAATAATGCTTTTCTTGAAAATACTTGCTCTAATTAAAAATAAAAGTTTTTTTCTGAACGCCAGAAGGTCGTGACGTTAGACCGTATGATTTTTTCCGTTATTTATAAGAAAATATAATATACCGCCGCTTTAGCATGAAAATCTGTAAATCATACAGTAATGGGACAGCGACACTCCGAGGTTTGAGTCCGAAGAATGAAAGTATATTTTACGCAAAGCCTAAAAATTTAACTTCGATCAAAACTCACGTCGTACAGTAGAGAGGAGTGGTTTTTAATTAACGAACAGAAATTCAACATAATTACCTTAATTAAATAAATACAGTTATATATATATATATATATATATATATATATATATATATATATATATATATATATATATGTATATATGTACATATATATATAGGGAGAGTCATTAGTGCGCCGTCGGAAGATCCTGGCTTTATTATTAAAAATAAAAAAAAATGTTATAGAGCCGATCTATATCAAACTTAGATGTACATCGAATAAAAATAGTTTCATCCCTATAGGGTGTTCCATAATTGCAGGACCGGACTCAGCTTTGTTTTGTTAAATAGAACCTTATATTTATTTAATTTTATTATTATTTGTCTTGTTGAATGCTAAAAAACGGTACTTTAAATTTATTTTGTGGCGGTGCCAAGTTAGAGCATTTTTTCTTTAAAAAAGTGAAAATTTATACCTTTACTTAAATTGTTCTGAAGACTTTAATATTAACAATAGAACTGTAAGGTTTAGCAGACGGGTAAACAAGACCTTACTCTATCTTTTGACCTTCATACTTCCTGATTATACTATACTGGGTGTTTACAAAATATTGTCAATTTTTGCAAATTTGAAATGACCATAACTTTTGTTTTTTAAATAGAACACCCTGTATTTTATCATGTCATCGTGTTGTGTTTTTAATTCTCTTACTTTTTTATTAAGCATGTAATATACCTAACGTTACACGTTCTCGAAATATTTAAGATTTGTTGCAAAATTAATAAAATAATCATGACTTTTGCTTTGAATATTTACAAATCGAAAATGTCTTGTTGACAATATGGTCCAATAAACACTAATGGACAAAAGTTTACTTCTTATTCGAGTTTTAAAATCATAATTTTATAATATGGCAATAAGTGTAAAAAGGGCGTCCAGTAGGCCTGCGATTTATAATTCCTGACGTTTGAGTTAAACGTCATTCACTAGTTCCTCAGTTTAGTGTGAAAAATGAAATTTTCACAAAATGAATGTATTGAAATGGTCTACGCTTTGTGTGGAAAATCCAAACGTTAGCACAAGAAACCTCAGTGCTGATTTAGGTATTAGTCAAACTCTCCCAGTGGGTACTGGAACGATTAGGACAGGACAATAATTTCTTTAAACACATTTTGATGACCGACGAACCAACCTTTCACAAAAATGGTTTTGTGAACAGGCATAATTTCCATTATTATGACAATACAAATCCCCACGCTATTAGAAGAATAGATCATCAGCATCGCTGGTCTTTGAATGTATGGGGTGGGATAGTAGGGAACCATATAATTGGACCTTACTTTTTTGAAAGAAACATTAATGGTCAAACCTATCTTGAATTTCTTCAAAATGAGTTACCTCCGCTCCTTGAAGAATTGCCGTTAGACATACGTCAAAGGATGTGGTTTCAGCAGGATGGTGCGCCTCCCCACTATAGTCGCATTGTTAGAGAACATCTAGACAGAACCTTTCCCAATAAATGGATTGGGAGAGGAGGGCCAGTAGGATGGCCAGCTCGGACTCCTGATCTGACAAAATTAGATTTTTTCCTGTGAGGTTATATTAAAAGCTTAGTATACCAAGAATCTCCTACCACCAAACAAGATATGAAAATTAGAATACGGAATTCATTTCAAATGGTTAACCAAAATATGCTGCGAAATGTTGAAGATTCTTTTTTGAGGAGAATTCACACCTGTTTGCAAGAAAATGGTGGATACATAGAGCATTTGATTTAGTTATAACTTATTATAATTTTCTCAATAATTTATGATTTTTCAAATACAAATTCTTTTGTTTGCTTTATTACTTTTGCATAGACCGTCCAGTTTGTCACAATTGTCATTAATTTTGCAACAAATTTTAAATATTTCGAGAACGCGTAACGTTAGGTATATTACATGCTTAATAAAAAAGTAAGAGAATTAAAAAAGAACACGATGACATGATAAAATACAGGGTGTTCCATTTAAAAGACAAAAGTTATGGTCATTTCAAATTTGCAAAAATTGACCATATTTTGTAAACACCCAGTATAGTATAATCAGAAAGTATGAAGGTCAGAAGATAAGGTAAGGTCTTGTTTACCCATCTGCCAAACCTTACAGTTCTACTGTTAATATTAAAGTCTTCAGAACAATTTAGGTATAAATTTTTCACTTTTTGAAAGAAAAAATGCTCTAACATATATATATATATATATATATATATATATATATATATATATATATATATATATAGCTTTTCTTAAATATATAAATATGGGCTATGTATACTTAAAAAAACGTGTCAATGGATTTGGGAATGCAGGGGCTATAGGCAACCAACATTACACACAGCGTATTTGTGTAACTCCTCTCTTCAAGTTTATTCCTTTTCTTACAGTTCAATCAAATAGGATGTACGATTAAAACTTGAGAGTATACTTGGTTCAACATTATTTTAAATACTTAATTTTGTTCATAAGGGAACTATTAAATATTAATTATGATGAGTGACAAAACTGTATGTAATAATAAAGAAACTTGTAAAGATATACAAATAGTTCTAGATCAAGTTATGAAAGAGAAATGATCGTTCAAGATATCAATGTTAATTTTCAACATTCTACTGTAAATTAAACTTAAATCATTCATTTAATTCTTAATTCTAATACCACATTCCAAGTCTTTAAACCCGTGAACCCAAACCTTAAACAAAACATAACTTCTGTCTAATGGATTTCTTACAAATGGTGTGATTCTGCAGGCAAATAGAAGTTTGTCACGTAGTTAATAGTGTCCACATCGAGTATTTTAACCAAATTACAAAAAAAAAACGAAAAAGTAGTATCTAATTAAATTAATGATTTGTACATTTTTAATCCTTACACATTTACTACGTTTTAAGGAATGTTCACAAATATTGAAAATTGTATCTTGAAAACGATAAACATTTTCGTCTGCCTGTTCATACTTTGATCAATAACTATTTGTATATCTTCACAATTTTCTTTTATTATTACACACAGTTTTGTCATTCATCGTAATTAATACTTAATATTTCCATTATGAACAAAATTAAGTGCTTAGGATAATGTTGAACCAAGTATTAATACTCTCAAGTTTTAACCGAACATCCTATTTGCTTTTAACTGTAAGAAAAGGAATAAGCTTGAAGAGAGGAGTTATAAAAATACGTCATGTGTAATGTTGGTTGCCTACAGCATCTACATTCCCAATGGATTAACACGTTTTTTATTGTATACATAGCCCATAAGCATTTTAATTATGCGCGATAGTCGTGAAAGTTCACATTGTAACTGAAACAATACATGACAGGTCTACCACATTCCAAATTGGAAATAGGTTACTGATTTTTTTATAATTGTGGTTCTGAACAGGCTAAGTTTGGTCTAACGCGCTAAAGTAGTCAGGAACACTCAGAATAATGCAAGGGCGATTCTGAACTGCCGAGAGATATCTATGAACGTCTACCTTAAATCTTTTTATATCATAAGTAAGAGGAAAACAGGGCCGAAGAAGACAATTTCAGAGTTTAGAAGCCATGTAGAAGAATGTGCCCGTTTAGCAAAAGTTGAAATTTGTACTGCATATTGATGATGCGAATGAGCCAACCTAGTATCTCTAGCAGAGATGGTATTAAAGAATGTAATTTAGCAGCACAATAACCATTGTAGTACAGATAGTGCCAAGAAAGAATTGAAACGATTTTTTCTGTGCTGAAGGGACTATGTCAAAAGCTAAGAACGGTTCACTTATAAACCCAATCACTCTTTGAATACAATCAACGATATCAAAAGCCTATTGGGGAGTACTAACCCAGATGTGAGATTTTACTCTAGATGAGGTCGAATTTTGGCATTATATAGCACAAAGAGTTGTCGAGGGTGAAGCTCTTCTGTATAAAAAGCCTATTTAATAGTAGTCTGCAAGATATGAGTCATATTCATACTAAGAACAGGAAATGATCGATTTTTGTTTTGTTAGCATTAAATTTAACTAGATTATTACTTCCCCATTTAAGACACGTTGTATGTCTTTGTTGATTGAAATTGCCGTTTTAGTTTTAATATCTTGATTTATAGAACGTGGTTTAGTATTCTGAGAAAAAATAAACTGCAATGAAGGATGATGTCGTCTGCCAAGTAATAGATCGAGTAAGCAGAAAAAGTGTAGGAACTATCACTGATCCCTGTGGCACGCCCGCGTTAGTGCCCACAACATCTTTTGAAAAGAAACCATGTACTACAACACAAGTTAGCCTTTGTCAAGAAAACTGGAAACCCCAATTAATGAACGCATCAGTTAAGACTTACAAGGTGACTTAGAGTAAACACATATCTAATACTTTTGAAATATCTAAAGCTACTAACATTTTTTCACCGTATCGTTCTAATGAATTGTTCTAAACATAGGTCACATATGAAAGATCACCTGTTAAACGACATTGCCTAAAACCATATTATTGATCACTAAGGAATTTGTTAGATTTAAGGAAAGACAGTTGCTGGTTTTCACAACTTTAGACAAAATTGAAGTGATGGCAATTGTTCGGTAGTTAGAGGGGTCGATCTTGTCGCCTTTCTTGAGAAAAGGTTTACTAACTTCCATGATGAAGAAAATTCCTCAGAACACATATGGCTTAGACAGGATCGGCACTGGTTGGGGCACAATACTGGGGATGTCGTCTGAGCCAGTCGCCTTATTGAGATTAAGCCTACTGATGATCAATTCTACGAGCTTATACCGAAAATGAATTGGTTTCATAGTATATGAGGAAGAGGTGACTAAGGGCGTATATTTTCCAGAATCATTAAAATACGAGTTTGATGTAAATCAACCCACAAAAGTATTGAATTCATCTAAGTTAGCCACTACAGATCCGTCAAAACGTCATATGGAAAACGAAGATGTACAAAAGTTTTTACTGGTGATTTCAGCTTAAGACCAAAATGTACGATTATCCAAAGGATGTATGCTAGTTCATTGTATTTCCTTTTTTCTGACAAGTTTTCAGCTTTAGTGATAGCACTATTGTAGATATTTAATTTATAATTATATCTGGTTAAGTTGAACTATAAGTGTCGAATGGCACCCTACCCCTTCACAAAGTAGAGAGAGTGTACATATTTTACGTAACGCCATTTAGTGTTGACATATGGCAACGGAGGGCGTTAGTGGGTTAAAATTCCCTTTAGGAGTCTTGTAGACTCTGAGTTAAGTTTGTGGCATAATAAAAATTAGTATTTTAATAAAGATTAGAAATAATGTGAGGTTGGTGAGAAGATTCAAAAGTGTACAACCTTCATCACGAAGTTCAATTAGGCTTCAGTTGTGAGTCATTCTCAAATTATACTAATATACTACTTATCGCAATGAATGACGATGAGATTATCAAGGTTATAATACGAGGGACAATCCATTATTATTGAGAATAAAAGAACCAGTATAACTTTTTTCAAAATTTGATTTTAGATATGTTCAGAGTAGTTGCTTTCTACTATAATGCACCTAGCCATTCTTTCCTTCACTGCTTAAATGCTCCAAGCCAAGTAGCTTTAGGAATACTATTAAAATAACACCGAACAGCATCATCGATCTCTTCCTCTAAAAGAAACATCTTCCTCGTAAGTTCTTTTTTATCCCAAAAAACCGCTAAAAGTCACATTGCCAGGTCCGGTAAGTAGGGAGGGTGTTCGATTACATTAATATTGTTTGGAGCCAAATACTGCCGAGTTACCTCTACAGTGTAGGAAGAAGCATTATCGTGATGTAGCATAATTCCTAATTTCTTTGGTACTTATTAAACATGTCCGTCAAACAGTGTTCGACGTACTATTTAGCTGCGACAGTTTTCTGCTCCTCTAGCTTAATAGCGCTTACTAGACTGATACTGCTAAAGAACACATCGTACATTACTTTCTTCATTGCTCGCTGCTTTCTGATTATTGTTGAGTGGTCTCCTCTTCATGGATCCACACTCTTGTCGAGTTGACATGTCGCCTGTTACACTTTTCGACAAAATTTGGTGTCCACCATTCTTAAGCAATGTTAGTTTTGTAGCAAATTCGTAGTCGTTTTGCTGACGATGAGGTACAATACTACTTACGACTTTTTTCAGATGAAGGTGGTCGTGTATTATTGTTTTCAGAAATGAGGATCTAATCCCCAGTTGAGTCTCTATTACAACGTAACTAGCTGCTATTTGCTTCCATAATCTTCTCCACAGCAACAATGGTTTCTTCTGTCACAGCGAATTCCTTGTACCATCTGTAAATTGTTGCCAAGGAAGGGACCTAATCGCCAAAGGTTGATTTCAAAATTTTTCAAATGCTATTTCAGATAAATTTGCAAATGAAGCGGCAATTGTGAAGTAAATAGTTATTCTTACTGAGGCTACATTTTTTGTTTTCCATGGCCTGCCTAATTTCTTCATTCTCAATAATAATGGCACTCGTACCTAACAAAACTATAAATTTCAAAAATGGCACGAAAAATATAAAACAAGTTTCGTTTTGAATTGGGTTTTTTTAGGGTCTCTAGTCTTATAAACAATTTCATCGCCCAGAAGAGGTAGGTCCATATAAATGGTGTGAGGTGTACGGGAAAGAAGTCCCGATTTGGAATAGTAAAACGTTAAAAACTTACAGTTGCGATTCTGAGAACCAAAAAATTCCTAATTTTATTGTACACCATTTTTACAAATATACAGTCCTCACAATGAAAATTCAAATGTTAAAGTGTGTAATTAAACGCCCTGTATATTAATTTTTGTAAATGCTGCCGTATTTTATTTAAACGCATTGTCCAACGTTTTGAAATTACCTTAAACCTCCAAGAGCTGATACACTTTGAAATATCAAGGCACACAACCAAAAAATACAAATTCCAAAATCAAAGCCATATAATTCATTAATACTCATTCCGCCCGATCTCAAAAAATATAAAGAATATAAAAATGCTGCGCCATTCAGTACAGTTGATACAATCTACAAAAATTTTGAAAGTTTCCAAAAATAGTGTAACAAAAACTTACCATGTATCCATACAGCCCATCCCCATGGAACACTTCATGAAATAATTTTAACAAATCCAAAACAATTATCAGTAAAGTTAAAATAGTGTAGGATACAATATAATAAGATTTAAGTAAATTATCACTAACTGTAGGGTATTTTCCATAAATACATTTGTTTAATAAATGACTTACTAACAAAATGCCCAATAAAAGTATACCCGAAATTGTATCTATAAAACATTGCGTCACGTAATTTTCTGAACAATAAAACATGTCATTAAAACTGTTTAACATCAATAAATTTCTGAAGTATAGCAAAATAATTATCAGTTTCATATCAAATTCTGTAATTGGATTTCCCGTAACCTTAAATGTAGATAATGTGGATATAGTTAAATAATTAATTGAGGAAACGCGGATTTGTTGAACGCACCTTGTACAAGTGTAAAAAATTATTGTTAATTCGCAGAATTTGCATTTCTGATGTTTAGCCAGTTCATCAAACTATGTGAAAAAAGGAGGAAGAGGCCCTGGTGGGCCCCATGGGGTTGTGTTCATGTACCTTTTTGTAGTCATATGTATATGTTTGTATGCTAAATGTTTCCCATCACCTAATTATTCGCACGTGAGCCTCTTACGACCTTGACTTCAATTATCATAAAATTTAAGACCCCACATCTTGTGTAAAAGCAGTTACGCCACTGTGGCGAATTATAAGTATTATTCATCCTTTGTAAATTATAGGGCTGATTTCAGACGATTACCAATTTCTACAAAAACCCTCAATAACAAAAATCTACTATAATGCTCTATTATATAGAGTGATCCTTAGAGAATGAAGATCATTAACCCTAATCATATGAGCCTCTGCTAATTTAAACATACATATAAATTAAAAAAACAATTAAAAATCACATGTGAATTTTTCTGATTAACGAACCATAACTGATTAATAAACGAGACATCAATATATAAATTCGGTGGTTTATCTTAATACTTTAACACAAAAGTCATTTCTATAAATATCAAATAACCCATCCATACAACCTCACACAAGTCATAATTGCGACTAAAAATGCAAATAAAATCGAATATGAATTTACAAAATAATTTTGCGACCATCGAAGAGGAACATTTAATATGCAATGTCATAAAAATGTAAACCCTCAACAATATTAACATTTGTTAGTATTAAATTCTTTTGCATCAAGATCATTTCAACTTCATGGTTAAACTGCCGTGTACCCATCGGTATTTATGCGCATTGATAAATAATAATTATCAAATATAAACATTTTCATTAGTTGTGTGTAGAAGTGTGCAGAACATTGAGGTGGAAACTTCAGTGCAGGTAAGTAAATTCAACCAATTTATTTATTTCGCTTCGGGATGGAAACACCTGCAAATTAACAGTAAACATCAATAATCAATACTTGACTTACAATTTTTGAAAACAAATATAGCATGGAGCAAGAAAATATTCTTTCTTGTAATGAGACTACAAATTTATTCTTGTACATTTCTGTTTCGAAAGAGAGTAGCAAACATTTTTACCCTCATTCACTACTGTTAAATGAAATTAACTGAATAACAAAGAAGTCTAATGCAATGCTTTCAAGTAACCGATTGACAATGCCTTGAACTATAGGGTTGCAATCAGAACAACTGTTATTACACTAGTCTTTTTCGTAATTTTATTTTAGGTTGTCTTGTATACTGGAGTTGAATGTTATTTCTGTTTCATTACGGCAGTCGGCCATAGGTATGAGTACAAACCACCATGTCCTTTTATGTATTTTCCTTTTGTTGAGTTTCTGAGACATCTAAACTGTCTGAGAGCATGAAAAATTATGTTTAAAAATTACAATAACTGGAGGTGAAGGGCAATATTTTTGTGCAGGAAATCAAAAAATGACAGTTATTTTTAAAAAAAAGGACTAATATTACAACAAAAACGTTAAAGGGCATGCAAATTTTACAGTAAAAAAATGAGGTTATTGAGTGCGAATGAAACTATCTACTTTACCGATATTGTTATTTCTCATGTTTCCGCCATCTGTCAGTACTTGGTACAACTAACATTCTTATTTAAAGATTTTAATATATAGGGTTCAACAATTTCTTTTCATCTAGCATAGTGCGATATGTGTTACTGAATACACAAAGTCGAAAAATGGTATTGCTAGTAGCACAACAATGATAAATATTACTGTATTAGTATAATAATGCTAGACGTAATTACGATACAGCACCACTGTAATTATTTCCACGGTTAACAACAGTGTTATTTTGAAATTTTGAGTTGTACACGTGTATTGAAACGATTTAACTGATTATTGTAAAATGTCTAATGAACAAATAGATTGTGCACGGTTGCAATACCAAAAAAATGTTACGCGACAAATAAATGATATTATTAGGTACATAAATCTTAGTAAAAATTTCATAAGTAAAACAAAAGATTTTTTTTATCAATATAGTTGATTTTTATCTCATTTCATGTAGACAACATTTCAACCCCAGCCCTGTTCAAAAGATACAAATATATAAATTTTGCTTTTTTAAAGCTAAAATTTTGGAAAATGAAACAA
>JARFJB010002108.1:1520000-1645000 GCA_036346205.1 Vesta saturnalis | reverse complement strand
AAAAGCCAATTTTCACGATTTGATTTTTGACAAATAGTTACTTTGTGGTTGATGTTAAATAAAAAGTAAGAGAATCTTCTATAGGTACTTTTCAACGTTCTTTTTGGAGACAAACATTTAATTCAATTCAACAATTATAGTATTTGTTTTCTTAATCCTACTTTTCTAATTTCAGACAGAGGTTAATAGACATCTAGACGCTAACTTAAAAAAAAAAAGTTTATTTTAATCATAATTTTTTTAGAGTAACTATGCAACCTCTTTCATACGTTCTAACGAAAACAGGCAACATTGTAAAAACAAAAACAATAATCTATGTCAGAACGACGTTTAAAACTTCATATCAAATAGAGATTAATAGACATAAATTTTAACTTAAAAAAAATTCCAAAGCCGCCCGCTTCTATTTAGATATCAATAGTACAGTTTAACCATTTTCATTCATGTTTAATTAACTTTTAGTGTTACCTTGCCCTATATTAAGAAGCTTTATGCAAAGTTATATAAAATAAATTTTCTTTAAAAACATATCTACACTTTTTCTTATAAAATTAATCGTTATTTAGGTATTGAAAAAATTTTGACCAACACTTAAATTCTACTTTAGGAATTTTTTGGCCGCTAAATTACGCGTGGTATCAAAAAATTGCATAGAACGTAATTAATCGATATATTTAAGGTCTATATGTAGGTATTTTTATATCTTTAAAATATGCAGCCTTTTAGCAATAGTAGAAAAAGAGTCGATTGCATAACCTTCTATACGTACATATTATGTGTATGTAGATTGGAAGGTAAAACTCGCAGAGAAGAGAAGAAGCCAATTGTTCCGCTCCAAAAAAGATGGTACCACTATATATACAGGGTGGGCCACCAGCAACGGTACGGTCTTTTGTATCTAGGCAATACGTTTTTTCAAATTTATTTTTCAGGGGGATTATGTATATCAGAAGTGGCCACATTTTAAAATTGTTTTTGTACATACTGGGTGTGCCAGATAAGCGTGGGTTATCAAACTTATGTTTTTTTAATGGAAGACCTTGGATTCTCCTTCAATTTTGGATAGTACTATAAAAATAAGGTGCATTTTAATAAATGATCCCTATAGGTAAATATTACAGTTCTCGAGATATTTTGAATTTTATGAAAATAATAGGTATTCGAAGAAAAATCATACTGACCGAATCAATTAAATTAAATGACAAGATTCTAGTTGTAAATATTACAGTTGTTACCCTTTGAATCGCTATAGCAAATGATTCTTAATTCTTTATAGGATGTTCAAAATTTTCAGTTGTAAAATAATTACATTCAAATCACATTATCTTGGTAATTCTAATGTAACACCCTGTATTTTATAAATCTACATTATTAAAAAAAAACATTCTTTATCATTTGGTATATGCATTTCCTATACCTAAATATTACAGTTTTTTTGTTATTCAACATTTTCTTAAATTTAATGTAAAATCCCGTATAATACAACAAAAATTTAAAATTTAATCTAGTTGGTTGTTTTCTGTCATTTCTTAAATTTAATGTTAATCCCTTATAACAAAAAATTTAAACTAATCTAGTAGGTTGTTGTCTTTTTAGACATAATACAATTAAAAGTTGTTTTTTAAAGTCTCTAACTTATTGTGCACAATAATTTTATTTATTGTTAAACTGTTAAAATAATAGATTAAAATGAAATACGGATTATAAGAAAGAATTGATATGATACTGTGCATTGGGGAATGTTTAGAAAATTGTTTTCTGGCTTCTCTATTGTAAGCTCAAAAGTACCCGGATCGAGAACATCCAAGAAAAGAAATTTTTGAAAGGTTGTGATAGATTTCGTGCTACTGGGTCAGTTGCATATCAGAAGGTGAATAAAACAAAACAGGTTACTGGAATAATGAAAATAAGTTTGATGTAGTTAGTACTCTCTGTTACTGATGACCCTCATACAAGTGTTAGAAAAATTTCGAATGAAACAGGTATTAGTCGAACAAGTGTCCGCAGGATACTTAGAAAAATGGATATTATCCATATCATATTTTTTTTTTTTATGATTGTGGACCTGAACAGGCTAAATAAGGCCTATCGTGCTAAAGCACTCAGGAACACTTAGGAGGATGGATAGAGGGATAATGAATTGCCAATAGATGCCTATGAACAGCTACCTTAAATTTTCTCATATCATAAGTGAGAGGAAAATAGGAACTAGGGAGATCATTCCAGAGTTTAGAAGCCGTGTAGAAAAATGTGGATTGCGCCCGTTTGGTACAAGTGGAGATTTGTACTGCATACTGATGATGTGAATGAGCGAACCGAGTGTTTCTCGCAAAGATAGCCGGAGATGGTATCAAAGAATGTAATTCACCAGCACAATAGCCGTTGTAATAACGATAATACAAAGAAAGAACTGAAACCATCCTTCTATGCTCAAGGGACTGTTTGTGAGAAGTTAAGGACGGTCATTTATAAGCCTAATCGCTCTCTTTTGAATACGATCAACGATATCGAGAGCGTATTGGGAGCACTAACCCAAAGGTGAGAATTATATTCCAGATGAGGCCGAATTTGGGCCTTATACAGCAGAAGGAGTTGTCGAGAGGTAAAGTACTGCTTAGATCTGTACAAAAGCCTATTTTACGAGCAGCTGTTTTGGTAGCTGACAGAAGATGGTCAACCCATGAGAGATTTGAAGATACAGTCATACCCAACAGAGTAATAGAGTCTGAAAACTTAAGAACTGAGCCATTCATACTTACAACAGGAAATGATCGATCTTTTTGGCGGACATAAGGCAACACTGAGTTTTGTTAGCATTAAATTTAACTAGATTATTGCTTCCCATTCGAGAATACGTTGAATGTCTTTGTTGATTGAATTTGCCATTTCAGCTTTAATTTCTTGATTTGACATAGAAGGTGGATTATCACTATGAGTAGACCGAGATGAACTACAATGAAGAGTGCTATCGTCAGCAAAGTAATGGATGGGGTTAGTTGTTGAAGAAATAAGGTCATTTATGTACAGCAGAAAAAGTGTAGGCGCCATAACTGATCCCTGTGGTACGCCCGCATTAATGCTAACTTCTTTTGGAAAAAATCCATTAACTACAACACGTATTCGTCTTTTATCAAGAAAACTAGAAACCCAGTTGATGAGCGTATCATTTAACCCAAACGAGATGAGTTTGGCAAGTAAACACTTATGCCAAACTTGGTCAAATGCCTTTGAGACATCTAAAGCGACTACAACTGTTTCACCGGACTGCTCTACTGTATTGTTCCAAACTTGGGTCACATATGAAAGAAGATCACCTGTTGAACGACTTTGCCTAAACCAATATTGGTGGTCACTAAGGAGTTTGTTAGTTTCAAGGAACGTGAGCAGTTGCTGATTGATGGCTTTTTCCATGATTTTAGACAAAATGGAAGTGATGGCAATTGGTCTGTAATTTGAGGATCGGTCTTATCACCTTTTTGGGAATAGGTTGAACATTTGCTAACTTCCATGATGAAGGAATTCCCAGAAGATATAGAGATCGTATAGAGCTTAGATAGGACTGGTACTAGTTCGGGGAACATTTCTTTAAGACAATAGCTGGGATACCGTCTGGGCCAGTCGCCTTATTGAGATCAAGCCTACTGATGATCGATTCCAAGAGCTCGTACCGAAAATGAATTGGTTTCATAACGTATGAAGAAGAGTTGACTAGGGGCACATCTTTTCCAGAATCATTGAGACACGAGTTTGATGCAAACAAATCCACAAAAACGTTGGCTTTGTCTACAGAATCAGCAACTACCGATCCGTCAATAGATGTCATGGGGGGAAATGAAGATGTTCGAAAGTTTTTTACTAATGGCTTTTACTAAAGACCACAATTTACGACTGCCTAAAGGAGATGTAGCTAGTTCATTGCATTTTCGTTGTTCGAACAACTTTTTAGTTTTAGTGATGACACTTTTGCAGATATTTCTAGCACCAACGTATTCTACATTACTGTCGACCGATTTATTAGATTTCCATTTAATATAATATTTATTTTTTAAAGATATTGCATCAGCACAAGCCTTATTGAATCAGGGTTAGGAACGTGAATGACCTATACGGTACTGTTTTTTGGGAATGTATAACTCCATTCCCAAGAGGATGACTTCAGATACTGAAAGAGCGATGTCCGAAAAAGAGGACGACTTAAAACAATATTCACGCCATGGGGAAGGTTGCAAAGAAATCCCGTAAATCACTCCATCGAGCTGACTTAAAACACCACAAGGTTCTATCGGTTTTGCGAACAACAGTGGAATTAGGTACAGTAGAAATGATTTCTATTAGACAATGGTCGGAAAGACCTAAAGGCGAAAGAACGGAAGTTTTATAAACAAGAGCGTTTGATGTAAGAAAGAGATCTAGAAGATGTGGAGTATGGTTAGGGTTATCAGGGATTCTTGTGGGTTCAGAAATCATTTGTGTGAGATCACATGAAATAGCGAATGTTTCTGCACTATGACCAGCGGGATTTGTAATAGATGAAAACTGATGCCAATTAGAGTTATGAACATTGAAATCACCTACAAATGAGATATCGCAAGATGGAAACTGAGACAGGAGATAGTCAACTTTCATACTAAGGTAATCGAAGAAGTCTTGAAAGTTGCTGTCATTAGGAGACCTATAAATACAACAGTAGAATTTCACAAAATTAGGACCAGAATGTTTAAACCAAATCACGTCAAAATTTTTATTTTCTAAGGAAGAAACCCTCTTGCAAGCAATTCTGTCCTTGATGTACGCACATACGCCTCCTTTATATCGAACGTTAGAGTGAAGATGGTATTAAGGAAATTGCAAGTCGGGTGACTCGGAGCTTTCAGAGGAGACTTGTGTTTCAGATAGAAACAATATATCAGGTTGTAATTGTTCAAGATGTTGGTGAATAGCATTAAGATTAGACCTGATACCGCGGATGTTGCAGTAGTGAATCAGAAAGTTGATACTTTCGATGACCGAGGTCGCTTGGGCCCTGCCCTCCCGGACATCCGAGTGGGGCAGGATTTTACGTCCGGAATTTATAACCCTAGAAACCACAGCCATCTTATTTTTTAATTTGGGACTTTTAATCCGATAGGAAGACAGTGAGGGCGAGAAGGAAGAATGAGGATGAGAATAGATTAAGGATGATAGAAAAGGTAACCGGCAGCCCTTACCGAGCTCAGAAAATCGGATACCCAATATTAAGGAGCCCATGGTAAGGGTGATGGTACCTCCCCGGTTGGCATGGAGTATACATGCCTACCACCTATTATATACAGTTACATCAACAATTGTCTGAAAGGGACTATAATCTGCGTTTAAACTTTTTCTTTTGGGCTTTGGATAAGAATGCACTATTCAGTGTGATGGTATAATAAATAGGCGTAATTACCACTATTACGATACTGAAAACAGACGTCTATTTCGTACTGTTGATCGCCAACACCGATGGATTGTAAACATTTGGGTAGGAATATTAGGCGATTATGTGATTGGACCATATTTCTTTGATGACCACCTACATGGAAGAAAATTTTTGAATTTCTTAAAAAGTGATTTTTGGATACTCCATGTGCATATTCCATTAAATATACGAAATGTGGCTGCAGTTGGGTGGAGCACCCGCTCATTTTGCCCGACCTGTCAGAGGGTATCTGAACAGAAAATTTAGAAATAGGTGGATATGCAGGGGTGGTCCTTGTAATTGGCCTCCTAGGTCTCCAGATGTTACTCCAATGGATTTCAGTATATGGGGGATTGTTCAACTTATAGTAAATCAAACAGTCCCCACTAGTCCAGAGGATATGAAAATAAGAATTTCTAATGCATTCAACACTATAACGCCGGAAATGTTAAATAAAATCAGATCTTTCTGAAAATAGAATTTTGAGCATATGTCAGAGTAAAATTATTTTTTTCGCAGCGTCTTTTTTGTTTTTGTTATTATAATGATTACGTCTCTCATTAAAAAAAATATTTTGCGGTTTTTATGTTAGTAGAACTCCGGCACCATCCGCGATCTTGGATTTTGACGTCACAAGACCGCCCACGTGTGAGACCGTATTTTTTACCCCTATGGTTTCTTTTCGGAGGATTTTTTCAACCCCTAATTATTTTTGTTTTCACACACCCACGTGTGAGACCGTATTTTCCACCCCTATTTTGTGGCTTTTCTACCCCTATGGTTTCTTTTCGGCGGTCAACCCTTGATAGAGTTTCAATGCTGTATTAAGAGCCTTTTTGACAGCAATTTTGTACTTGCTCACGTAAGGGGCAGATGTAGGGGTTGGTCTTGGACTTGAGGTTGGTCTTGGAGCTTGGAGCTGGTCTTGGACTTGGGTTAGGTCCTGGACTTGGGCTAGGTCTTGGGACTGGGGACAGATGTAGAGGTTGGTCTTGGGCTGGGGCTGGACTTGGGCTAGGTCTTGGACTTGGGATTGGTCTTGGAGCTTGGAGCTGGTCTTGGAGCTGGGGGTGGTACTAGTTTTGGTTAGGGTTATTTTTGATGGTCATCTTTAACCCTAATTAAGGTCCTTTTGGTTGTATTAAGAGCAGTACCCCTGGAGGTTAGGCAAACGCACACGCATACAATGTTGGAAATTGCATAATTACCCTAATAAGGTATTATTATTCAAGTATCGATCCTGTTGTTTTAAAATGGTCATATGCTATTGGGTACGTTCGGATGATCTCTTACCTATACGAGAAATTTATTTATACATTGTATTTCTAATAAGGAGGTTCTTGTAAGACAGCACTTGTGTTAGGGATTGATCATGCGTGGGAGAATTTGAATGACAGTAAAATTTAATTATAGAACACTTATTTTTATTGTAAATGTCATAATTAAAAAATCCTCACTGACTTTCGGACAAAATTATTGACATTAATTTTTAGAGTGTAAATATACAAACAACCTCATTATCTTTATCACACTTACTGCAACTCGTATTTACCTTTCTCTTAAAATAATTAATAACAAAGCGGTTTGAACAAGATGCTACACATACACACGCAAACTTGTTTTTATAAAAAACCTCATTAAATGTTTGGAAAGTAATAATTACATGTTTTAAATTCCACAACAATATGTAGTAAGAAACCACTGTTCATATTTACTTTTAGCTAATTACTGTGTAATTATATAATCCTGTCAAATTTAATACTCTAAAAAATTGATTACCAAAATCCAATGGTTACCATAATTTCCTTTAAAAAACATTAAATCATAAATTTTATAACACGATTTTTAAAAACACATGCTGAATTAAAAAGAAAGAAAAAAACAGTAGGTATTGCGCATTTCTTAATTAAAAAAGTAAGGTATTAAAAATATCTTTATTTAACAGAATAGAATGAATAATTTGATTATCTCGTCATTTACAATTAAACATGTACTAAAATAGTTTTTACAAAATCAAACATAGGTGAATTATGTAATCTAAAATATAGATACATTAACGTATAAAGTCCGCACACATCCGAATGGTAATCTTGCAGTATTGTTTTATTGTAATGGAAGCATCTAGAATTCTTCTCTAGGAAACGCAAATGATATCCTTGCGGTACTCGTTCAAAGGAATCAAAATATTACCCATTACCATTCTCGTCAATGTAGACAGCGGTCCAATGCTGACCTGGTTTGTTTGCAGGATCCGTGTTTACGATAATTGCACACGGCCTAGGTGCGTGTCTCGGTAGTTGATTAGAAGCACATACAAGCCGAAACACATTCTTCTTGTGGCTGGGGATCGATTTCAAGCATCTCAACACTAGTACCGCATACGTCTTTGGAATTGGTATGCGTCCAGTCTTGCAGTAGTAAGGCGTTTTCCAGTGCACTCAAAGGCCCAGTGATGTTATGGTTTAAACAGCTATATGCTTTTGCTTTCTTTTTCAACTGTTTAATCGATGGGCAACCAGTCTCCTCCAGGTTTACTATTGGTTTGTTAAGAAACCTTAAAAACTGTTGTTTTTCACTGCCCTTAACGTGAATTTTGTTAAATGGACGCAACACTCTTATCAACTCCTCACGGAAATTGTAATTTACATGAGTCGACGACCATTTCAACCCATGATAATTCTCCTCCATAAATTTTATCTGTCGTGTCATGGATCCTGATATAAAGGTGCTTTTATCAGCGTCAACGATAAACGACCATGATCTGTAACCACGGCAATTTCTTTCGGTATGAATTCGTTGTTAACACCACTAAACCCGTGTACGTCCAAGTATGCGTCCATCTTCTATCGGCTGCTGCTGTGCACTGAAGCTTGTAGGTTAGAGCTACCATTTTTAACAGCTAAAATCCACAATGACGTTCCGATGTTTATCGATCTCGGTCACGTTATCGAATTCTGCATACACCAAACAGTTAAAGGTTACGGCGAGCGCTTCTTTAAACCCAACTTCCAGCCGAAGGGAGCCGTTTCTAACTAAATTCCAGTGCGTACTAGCGTTTGCAGACAAGGTGTTAGGTCAAAGGCCATTAAACAGTAGCCGTTGGGGTAATCACTTCTCGATATATCGTTACCTTCATTCAAAAAATGAATACTCGTACCAGAGAATAATGTGTGGCACGCTCTTACATATAAACCATTAGTTGTAAAGTCTGGTTGTAAGGCCTTCGATGGAATTTGTTGCCCGTCAATATATAACGACGTGTAGTTAATATTGCAGTGATGAAAATTGAACGGGTTTGAGGGGTAATCACCGTTGAAGGCTTTATTTGCTACAAACCCTACGATGCATCGTTTAGGTAACTGACCCAGGTAAACATTATCCAATGATTTTCGCTGTATGCCTGCAGGTATAGTTAACACTTTTACGTCGGTCCTTGTAACAGGGTATTTTGCGGTAGTTGTTTCTAAAGCTATAGCGTGCGCAATTAGAATAGTTTGATTGATTCGCTTACGTCTCACCAGTAAACTAGCGTCTATAATTCGCGTCTTGTAGTTTGAAGCGAGCGCCACCATTAGGCTAAAGGTTGATCGTACAAATTTAGCCTTTAACTAAACACCACTTATGAGAAACTTTTCTTGATTAAACAAATCCGAGTGCACGTGACCAATCATCTCTATCTGTTTCCCGGTAGCCTCAAGTGCTTGACGTTTTGAGAAACCGTTATTTGCGTTTTCCAGTGTATTCATCTGTCCTGCTGTATCATTGTGCCATAAGGTACATCCTAGATGTGAACTTTTGGCCTCCTTTCCACAATTTAGCAGCGTTTCGATATATGAACGGTATGCGTAGGTGTGGTTTGGTTGTGACACCATCTTCTGATTTACGTAAACCTCCACCTGTGAAAAAAGCGAATGCATCCAATTGTATACCGGTGCTACAACATCAGCGTCTGTAAGTGCTGTATCATCTTGCCTTAGAACTTTATCTGTGATGTACAACATGGTCTGTCTTAAATCTGTGTAATCGTTTCCATTTCCGGGGACTACAAATTCTATTGCGGCGTCATCACTCAGAGCTGATAAGGGCTTGTAAAATATCCATTCACCACTCTCGATACTTGTCTGCGTCGACGGTAAAGTGAACAAATCCAATTTGTAGATTTGCCGGAGTATTGTCGCAATCGTTAAAAATATCCGCGAATGCTTCAATTACAGATGAGGCTGTCTTCCTTTTAAGTGCTCTCGCCCATGCCTTCTTGCTAAATACATCAATTACCGTTAGTATGTAGTGGTAACCACTATAGTGTTTACTTAAAGTTCGTATATCACAAAGATCCGCTTGCCACAACTCGTAAAGGTTACTCACAATATATTTATTTCGTAGAAACTTTTTTCTGACTGGTTTATATACCATACAAGCTTCCTGTGCCTGCAGCCAATTTTTCACTTCACCATATCCACCATTTACAGCATTAGTTAAAGGTGTTATACCAGCAAACCCTGCTGGGTGAGCGGGATCATAGTATACAGCTTCCATGTTATGGCCGCCACGAATCCCAATCTAGTGAAATTCCTCTTCTTCTGCTTTGAGAGATTCTTCTCGATGTTTCCCACGTTTCTCACCTATAGTTGTTGTGAGGGTGCGTTCAACGCTGGGTGATACAGAAACTTTTCGTTTTCTTAATGTCTCGTGAACCAGATCGATAATGTTGGAATGTGGTATGATCTCGCCTTTTATTGTGACAGTACCTCTTTTATCCCAAAAAACACCGCTGCTCGTATTCAGTATACGTAACAAAGCCGCGTCTTTTCTCTTATATGAAGGCGGAAGCGTTGATACTATCTCGTCGTCTGTCGGACCTTTGCGTTGCGGTAAATCTTTAATATCATCAGCAACAGCGTCGCCGCTGATTGTTATGCTGGTGGACTGACGTAACTGATTGGAAAAGTGTAGATTCCTTTCAACAACTTGGTTGTACTGCTGCCATTTGTCATGGTGGGTCATTTTGGTTTTTAAAACTTTACTCATATCGTTACCCAGCTGCGTTAAAATGTTGTTTTGTGTAACATCTGGTGCTTGTAAGCGCTGTATGAAGTCCATTTGTAGAATAATCATCTTCTTCAGATTGTGATCCATGGTTATTGAAACAGATTACCTAGGATTCCGCCGAGTAATGGTCCTAACAGGAGTGGTAGAAATGCATCACCTTTCTGTACAAGAAACTGTTTCTTCTTTTTTATACATTCGCCTCTCTGTGCCAAGCGCCTTAAAGTGTGCTTATGTTGAGAGAGCGCAACCTTTTAAAATTTTGTGCACACTCGCAAATACACTCTACCTGCTTACTATCCAAACATTTCACTAAAGTGTCACGTTGACTTTTATTTAATCTGGCTAATGCACGCAAGATATCAGCGTTCTCGCTTAAAACGTCAGCCATCATATATGATGTAATCTTTCTCACTGTGAGGCTTAAATCTTTTTTCGCTATATATACCTGGCAGATACCTTGAGGGCCGGATATGTTTGTTCTATAACGTAGCACATCCGGTGTATTCTGTTTTAAATCGAACAATAAATATCCGTGCGGGCTTGAAGTAGCATCTTGGTACGCTGCTTCTAAAAATTTTGGGTTGTCCGGCGAAATTTGTCTTGCTAAATGCTGTATCTGAGCCCTGTCACGTGGGTTCTTAAACAAAATTATGTAATGTGCGTTGAGAGAAATATCCCGCTGTCCACGTCCTTGATGAAATATGTTCTGCGTTAAGAAAAACACACTTAGATTTCGATGATAACAAACCTTTGTAAAAATATCAACCACAGAGCCGTTAGTTTCGTGCATTAGATCGTCAATTATTATTAAGTCAGGTTTTTCCCCGTCAAACTGTTCCATATCGGGTAAACCCTATTAAAATTCCACAGAGAGATCTTTGAATAAAGGCGGCACTTTAAAACCAGATAATTTTTTCAAAAGTTGTATCGCAGGCAGTTTCGATATTTTTTAGAAAATCCACGATAAAATACTATTTGCCACAATCCGACGGACCCGCAACTATCGCCGAAAAGGGGTGTTTAAACTGACCTTCCATCTTGAATCGCTAAACAATACTAACAGATACTCTACCAGCAACCTCGTTTAAATAGACTAAATAACAGCCTTTTCAATAAGAATGCTAACCCTCATCAGGTCAAAATAACCTATAATTGCCAGAAATAGTTGTCGCCCTACCCTAGCCCTAAGACCAACTCCAAATCCAAGACCAACCCCAAGACCAAGCCCAGGTCCAGCCCCAGCCCCAAGACCTAGCCCAAGCTCCAAGACCAACCCCAAGTCCAAGACCAAACCCAAGGCCTACATCTGCCCCTCACGTGAGCAAGTACAAAATTACTGTCAAAAAGGCTCTTAATACAACATTGAAATTCTATCAAGGGTTGATCCTCGAAAAGAAACCGTAGGGGTGAAAATACCAGCTCACAAGTGGACGGCCATAGAATAGGGGTGGAAAATACGCTCTCACACGTGGGCGGTCTTGTGACGTCAAAATCCAAGATGGCGGATGGTGGCGGAGTACTACTTATGTTTTTAGTTAATAACTTTTAATTTACTTGAGTATTAAGGATAAAAATGGTAATAATTATTCGAATATTCCTTTTATCTCATAAATAAATACATTAAGTTTAACAAAATGTTGAATAACAAAAAAACTAATATTTAGGCATAGGAAACCAAACGATAGATAAGTGTTTTTGAATAATGCAGGTTAATAAAATGCAGGGTGTTGCATTTAAAATTACCAAGAGAATATGATTTGAATGTAATTATTTTACAACTGAAAATATTGAATACCCTGTAAGGATTTCAGAATCATTTGCTATAGCGATTCAAACTTTAATATTTACAACTAGAATTTTGTCATTCTAATTTAATTGATTCGGTCAGTGTAATTTTTTTTTCGAAAACCTATTATTTTCATAAAATTCAAAATATCTCGAAAACTGTAATTTTACCTAAGGGATCATTTATTAAAGTGCACTTATTTTTACAGTACTATCCAAAATTGAACGAAAATACGGTGTGTTCCATTAAAAAACATAAGTTTGATATGCCACGCTTTTCTGGAACACCCAGTATGTACGAAAATAATATTAAAATGTGGGCACTACTGATATAAATAACCCCTGAAAAATAAATTGGAAAAAACGTATTGCCTAGATACAAAAGACCGTCCGTGTATGGTATATATATATATATATATATATATATATATATATATATATATATATATATATATATATATATATATATATATATATATAGTATATATAAGGTGCGCACCATATACGCCTCGGAGTTTCTGTAGGAGCCTATTGGAATTTTTAATTCTTTTTTATTAGAACATATACATAGGTGTTTATGAGCACAATTTAAAAATAATTTCAACTATACAGGGTGTTCACAAAAAAGGATCCATATCAAAGTTATGTATTTTTTAATGGAACACCCTGTATGTTATACGTTTTTTGGAATCTATCAATAAAATAAAGGCAAGTTGCAATAGAATTCCCCATACCTAAAACTCACCGTTTCGAAGATATTTAATGATTCTTGAAATTACAGGCTTGAATTCACAATTTATTGTTGTTACGTTTATTATTATTGAAACAGCGTAGCCTCCGTCAGTACTTTGCAAAAGGATTGTTATGTAAGACAGCATAAAATTTTTGTTAATAAAATATACAGGCCACTCAAAAATCAAATGTCAACTGCAGGTACCTAATATTGTAAATAACTGCCTTGTTTTAAAAGCACATCTTGTATTTAATAAAAAAAATTGTTGTAAAATTTTGTAACCTTTCAAATTATATTAGGGTTCCTTATACCTAACTCTATCAGTTTTTGAGTTGTTTTGATCTCTTTTTATTTTAAATATTACATCTAACTTTTCAATATTAAGATGGCCTTGAAATACAAGTTGACATCTTTTTTATTTTGTAAGGGAAATAAAACTTAGTACTAATTGAAAAAAGAATACGGGATATTAATCAAACATGGAAATAATTTAATCACGTATAAAATTTAAAAAATAATTAAAACTACGAACACATGCTTCTACTTTAATAAATGTCCGAAGGGGCGTGCATTTTGATCAATATAAACGCTTATTCTGTCTTGGAAAGACCTCTTTGGCATTTGAGGTGTTATTGCTTCAAAGGCATTGCGTATTCTTGCCTTCATATCATTTGGCGTTGTAGGAGGTACGTTACAAACAATACCTTTTATGTAGCCCCATAAAAAAGAAGTCATATCTGGGGATATTTCCGGCCAGTTCTGTGGTCCTTCCTGTCCTATCCATTTATTAGTGAACGTTCTACTGAAATATTCCCGGACTTCAAAATGTGCCGGAGCACCATCTAAATGAAGCCACATCTCTCTGTCCACTTAAAGTGTAAAATACTGTTAAACGATATATCAGAATCGATATCTCAACTTAAAATCTGCAGACCGGAAGTCTGCAATCTTACATCCATCAACCATCTTGTATTCATTAACCGTCTTTTGAGTTCCTTCTGCAAGCGACTAGACTCATGGCGGCCACTTGATTTAGGTTAGGTCAATGCTCTCGCGTGCGAGTATAAATACACTTTACGTGGTACAAGGTTTTTCATTCTAAGTTAGTCGCTTCTTGTGATCAGACGTGCTCTAAGTGTTTTCTTTATTGCAGCTAATACTGTGCGTAAGTGTGGAAAGTGTTCATTGTGAGTTAGTCCGTTGGTGTTATCGAGTGTTCCACATTCTCAGTTATTTACAGTACAAAAGTGAGGTTATGTGTATTGGTTTTTAGTTTTTTACTAGATGTGTAAATTGGTTGTAGATCTAATCAAACACATTGACGCCACTCTAGGATTGTTAAGGGTAGATTACTGCTAAAAGTCGGTCTTCTGATATTTATTGGAATATCTTGTAAAGGATCAGGTAAATTATGTTGAAAAAATCTTCTAAACTTTTAACCGTTTAAATTTCCATTAAAAAAGCGAGACTCTATTATTTGCGATCCCAAAATTCCGCCCCACACGTTAACAGGCCATCGGTGATGTGATGATGATCAAGGGTACGAACTAAATGGGGATTTTCATCACCGTAGTAATGGAAATCGTGTCTGTTCTCCAATCCGTTATTATGGAACGTAGATTCGTCTAAAAATAGAGTAGCAAAAATTATCCTTTTCACCCACTTTGTCGAGAGCTCATCGGAAAAATCAAATCTGCGAATGAAATCATTATCAAGCAGATCCTGATGTAACTAAATACGGCATGGGTAAAATTTGTGTATTTTAATTATTCGACCAACGCTTCGTTTGCTGAAAGCTATTTCTCGACTTATTTTACCCTGACTTGTGTGGGGATTCTCAACAAGGGCGACAATTACCTCAAACTCATTGCCCCCATTTCCAGTGACAGGCTTTTGTCTGTTAATTTTCTGGTATGCTATACTTCCCGTTCTACGAAACACTTCCAACAATCCTTGCAATACTCTTTTCTTTGGATAATTGCGAATAGGATAATTTTGAGTATAAACTCTTTCTGCTCCATTCACCAATCGTTTAAAACTTATCACTTCTTTTGTGTAGAGTATGTTTTCGCTTTTACACAATTTTTGTAGGACAAATTCGCTTATTATTACAAAGTGACTACCTTAGAAATGCAATATTATGACGTTATATTATTTAACAAATGACAAAAATTAATTATATATTGTCAATGCCGCCTTGCATCTTCAAGTAAACCTAAGAGTATCGAAATTATTATAAAATTTGAAAGGTTATAAGATTTTGCAACAAATTTTTTTATTAAACACAGGGTGTGCTATTTAAAATAAGTCAGTTATTTGCAATATTAGGTACCTGCAATTAACATTTGATTTTTGAGTGCCCTGTATATTTTCTTAACAAAAATTGTATGCTGTCTTACACAACCACCATTTTGCAAAGTACTGACACCGGCTACGCTGTTTCAATAATAATAAACGTAGCAAAAATAAATTTTCAATTCAAGCCTGTAATTTCAAAAATCATTAAATAATTTTGAAACGGTAGGTTTTAGGTATAGGGAATTCTATTGCACCTTACCTTTATTTTATTTGTAGATTCCAGAAAACATATAATATATAGGGTGTTACATTAAAAAATATATAACTTTGATACGGATTCTTTTTTGTGAACGCCCTATATTTTTCAATTGTGCGCCTAAGCACCCTGTATATGCTCTAAGGGAAAAGAATTAAAAAATTTCAATAGGTTCATATAGAAACTCGTACACGGTGCGCCACAATATATATATATATATATATATATATATATATATATATATATATATATATATATATATAATTAATTAACGACACTTAGGATTGCTCCATAACTCCCTTACTATTACAAATACTAAAAAATGTCTTATATAAAAGTTGTCCACAGTCATAAACTACACGTTTTAAAATTATTTTCAGAGATGGCGGACTTTCGGTTATACCGGAAACTCATGCCAACTTCGTTATTTTAAATAGAACAACCTATATATTATTACATTTTTGAATTCCTCGTTGAATTTAAAAGTCACTTTAATGATCATACTATGGGTCTACGTCGCATTGCTTCTGAGTTATTTGACATTTTGTAGAAAAAATGACGTTTGCGGTGCCTCCGAAAACTTTCAATATCTCGAAGACGGATACCGGTAGAGAGATGTGGTTTTCGTTTTTTACTTCCGAAAAGGGTACCGCATCATTGTCATGTATTGCCAAAAATCTTGCTTTTAGAATTCAATAATTTCTATCGCTCCGAAAATAATTTTTTTCAAACATGGATAACTTGATTTTTTCAAATGTAACCACCCATATTTTCTTACATCAGCGGATAGGAAATTAAATTTCCTTTCCATTGATGTAACATTATCGATATTTTGGAGTGACAGTTTTCGAGATATTCACATTTTTACCTAATTTTTACCTAATTTCAGTTTTTATTGCGCATTGCTGCGGTGCTTTGGCAAACGTTTGTCAATTGTTTTAAATAACTGATAAGAAACGTCAGTTTCTCAAGCTTCTGTTGTGCTTTGCTGTCTTGTGTATCAGTTTAAGTGTTTCTATAAGACATTTCCATTAAAACGTTGTTGTCCGACGCAGAGGTGGAGAATGCCAAAGAAATGCGTTATTGGCGTCAAGGATTTATGCGGTACAGTATCCTGAACGAAAACTTCCCCGAGAAACAGCCTTTAAAAAGTTGTTGCAACATCTTACTTTGGAATTCAATCATTTCTATCGCTCCGAAAATAACTTTTTTCAAACATGGATAACTTGATTTTTTTAATGCACAAGAAATAAACAAGAAATACTCAAGAATTAAGAACACAAAGCTCAAAGGAAATACACAAGAAATACATAAGGAATGAACAATAAATACATAAAGATTGCACAAGTAATACAAAATAATTACGTAAGGCTTACACAAGAAATAGAGAAGAAATGCACGAGAAATACACAATAAATAGATAAGGAACGATCAATAAATACATAAGGACAATTACTTAACGATGACAGAAGATATACAAAATGAATGCACAAGAGATACAGGTTATCCTGTTCACATGTTTCCTCGTTTGATATTGCACGCGTGCGGTGTTTGTAAAACGTTATTACAACTTTTGAAAGGCTGTTTCTCGGGGAAGTCTTCGTTCAGGATACCGTACCATATAAATCCTTGATGCCAATAACGCATTTCTTTGGCATTTTCCAAGAATGAAAGTCATGTCGATCAACTCTGCGTCGGACAACATTTTAATGGAAATGTCTTGTAGAAACACAAACTGATACACAAGATAGCAAAGCACAACAAAAGCTCGAGAAACAGACGTTTCTTATCAGTTGTTTAAAACCATTGACAAACGTTTTCTAAAGCACCGCGGCAATGCGCAATAAAAACTGATTTCCTATCCGCTGATGTAAGAAAATATGGGTGGTTCCATTTATAAAAATCAAGTTATCCATGTTTGAAAAAAATTATTTTCGGATCGATAGAAATTATTGAATTCTAAAAGCAAGATTTTGGCAATGAGAATGATGCGGTACCCTTTTCGGAAGTAAAAAACGAAAGCCACATCTCTCTACCGGTATCCGTCTTCGAGATATTGAAAGATTTCGGAGGCACTGCAAACTCAGAAGCAATGCGACGTAGATCCATAGTACGGTTATTAAAGTGACCTTTAAATTCAACGAGGAATTCAAAAATGTAATAATATATAGGTTGTTCTATTTAAAATAACAAAGTTGGCATGCGTTTCCGGTATAACCGGAAGTCTGCCATTTCTGAAAATAATTTTAAAACTTGTAGTTTATGACTGTGGACAACTTTTACATAAGACATTTTTTCGTATTTGTAATAGTAAGAATTATGGAGCAATCCGCTTTTAAGTGGACCACCCTGTATATATATATATATATATATATATATATATATATATATTGATACTACCTTCACTTTTTTTGAGCAGAGCAATTGGCTTCTATCTGCTGCTTGGATTGCTGCTTTGTTTCTTACATGTAATGATGAAACATGTTTCAGATCACGTGGCAGGTCGGAGTACAAAATGAGCATGATTCTTTCAGGTTCAAACTTTGTTGAGGAATTCGTTTTTTTAGTTAGTTTTTGGTTAGCATTTTTTTATTTGTCTAATGCGTCAGAAATCTCATATACATTTACTCGCATATGGTCAAATACCATACTGTGCACTTTCTCGATGTTTTCAACTGGGCTGGCCTTTTTTTGGTGTTGGCATTTACGTGAATCATCTTCAAGAGAGGTACGCCCATGTTTAAACTCAGTATTAAAAATAAAAGTATCGGCCTCTTATAAACTTTTACCGGCCTCGGATGAATTTTGGTTGCCGATAAAACGTCAATAAGAAAGAGTTTTGTTACTGTAAGGTATTTCAGTTTATCCATTTGAAAAACACACACACACACGCGCTACACACACAACACACACACACACAACACACATACACATACACATCACATACACATAACACATAACAACATACAACATACACATACACATACACATCACATACACATACACATACAACATACACAACATCACATACACTACACATACACACATACACATACATACACATACACATACACATACACATACACATACACAACATACAACATACACATACACATACACATACACATCACATACATACAATACATACACATACACATCACATACATACATACATACATACACATACACATACACATACACATACACATACACTACACAACACATACACATACACAATACAACATACACAACATCACACACATACATACACATACACATACATACATACACAACACATACACAACATACACATACAACATCACACAACATACACACACAACAACAACACATACACATACACACACACACATACACATACACACTACACATACACACACAACACATACACACATACACATACACACATACACATACACACACAACAACACACACACACACACACAACACACACACACACATCACACACACACATACATACACATACACATACACATACACATACACATACACATACACACACACACTACATACACATACAACAACACATACACATACACTATACACATACACATACACACATACCATACCATACCATACACATAACATACGCATACACATACACATACACATACGCATCACATACCAACGCATACCACACACACACACACACACACCACACCACACCACAACCACACACACACACACACACACACACACACACACACTTCATTGATAACAACGGCATGTCTGTTCCAAGCGGAGAATGTTTTACGTTCTCCTAAAATTTTACGTTATTACTTATTTGTGCACGAAGAATGCATACATATTATTGTAGTGAAACAAAACGAAATCTGGTTACGCGGATTCCACCAAGTTTGAAGCAATTTTAAGTGTGTGTCGTGCGGTATGGAATAACTCAAGGCACTATCAACTTTGGAGTAGAAAGTGTAGACGTTTTTAAAGGAAATTCCGTAATAAGTAAAAGCCCTGAAGTGGAACTTATGGCGTTCCTACAGAATCTTTTACTTTTGATCAAAAATTATAGGGACCTTTTTCAAATATAATTTTATTCTAGATAGATTTGTAGATCCATAACTGTTTTTCATAAGCAACTAAATAAGCTATAAAAGTTAATTGAATTAATTAGAAATCTTATTTACAGAAGTCAATTAATTATTAATCTAATCAACTTTAATTAATAATATGATCTAAATGGATATGGTAACATTTTGAACATGAAATTCACACATTATCAACTACATAAACGAATTAATTATAAACGCTTTACTGTTACAGCATAAAAGTAAATGTGTAGTTACATAATGTATGCGTATTAAATCATTTTTGTGTTAACTATCCTTTACTTTTGCTACTACTACTTAGAAATAATCATTTTACAGAAATGTTCAATAAACAAATATTTTTGTTCATTATTTTAAATGAGGAATCTTGCACTATTTTGTTACAAATATATCTGGTATAGAACAACACACAGCCTTCCAATCTACAAACTGAAAATTTAGATAAAATTATTACACAAATTATGGGTTTTAATACACACACACACACACACACACACACACACACACACACACACACACACACACACACACACACTATATAAACATATATATATATATATATATATATATATATATATATATATATATATATATATATTAGTGTATATATATATATATATATATATATATATATATATATATATATATATATATATATATATATATATATGTTCGATGTATGATTTACTTTGAGAATGAAATTAAATAAATATTCTTATTAACATTTCGATTGTGATGCCATAAATATTTGCGATAAGTATATAAATTTAATATACTATAATTGTGTACTGATATAAATTGTAATTGTTTAAATAATTATTTTTAATTTTTACCACATCTGAATTAAAAGAAGTAATATGGTAATAAAATAGTATAAAAAGAAAACTTTAAATATATGTATGTATATATATATATATATATATATATATATATATATATATATATATATATATGCGATGTATGATTTACTTTGAGAATGAAATTAAATAAAATATTCTTATTACCATTTCGCCCCACGTTTGTGGTACCATAAATATTTGCGATATGTATATAAATTTAATATACTATAATTGTGTACTGATATAAATTGTAATTGTTTAAATAACTATTTTTTTATTTTTACCACATCTGAATTAAAAGAAATAATATGGTAATAAAATAGTATAAAAAGAAAAATATTAAACATTTATGTAAGGTTCTTTTGCACTTTAAATTCAATCGTGATTTTAATTAAATCTGGAATTATATAAATTTTACTTTTATTCAAACACCTTGTACCATCTGAAAATATATTACATGTTGTGCGTGAATTACGTTGACCTTAATATATGTGTTCGTGTAATATCATAACCAAACAATACTAATAATTTAATTTTGGTAAGTATCTTTTTTCTTTTTAAATAATATTAATAAATGATTGTAGTATTTCTAGACTAGTATATAATTCACTGGTATCCTTTACATAAATACACATAAATAAATTTTAATAAAATTCAACGTAACCTTCAAATAAATATGTAATATTCATAGACTTACGTTAATGTTGCTTTCTTACAGATGATCCAATTTGATGTAATTCGAATTCCAATATTGTTGATCCACCAGGGGAAGATCTACAGCATCAGCAAATTGTGTATATGCTGCATCAATATTTGCTCCATCGGTGGAAGATCTATACATACTATAGATACTATATAAATATCTGCTTTGTCACTTTTCCATAAGCACTTTAATTTATTTATTTTATTCATGAATATAATAATTTACCTTCAGGTTTTTATATTTGAAAATATCACAACTTTTATCAGCATTCAAATTATTATTACTTGCACTTTTCAATTTTAATTTCAATTCGAATAATAATGCAAATGCAATAAATTTTAATTTCAACGAAATAATTGAAATACGCCGATTTACATTCACTTATACAACGAAACACATCACCCGGAATAATAATTACGTTAACCTTATTTTTATTACAAATTTTAATTTTTATTTGTTTAATAATATCAAATTTTTAAGGTTATACGAACCACATGAACGATGTTAAATTTTCAATTATGTACACATCGAGTAACATGTTTACACTTTGGAAAGTTACAAGATAAGATACAAAAATTTCTGTCACTTCCTTATGTAGCATCTGAAAATCAACCCATCGCCTTTGCAAATATTGCCAATACAAACATAACACTGCTTAATTTTCATTGATTAATCATTTTTCAGAAATTTACAAATTACTAATTTTATTAATAACTTTCTTATACGTGGACAGATCTTAAGAATATAGTCCTTTTTGAATTCTATGCAAAATTTCCTTTCCATAGGCACCTCACATGACATATTTTCTTTAAAAATTCTTATTCTATCTAAATTATGACAAATATTCAAATTTTCATACACAAATTTACTTGTAACCAGTGGCGGCTGGTGAGGGAGGGTGCTGGAGCGGCGCCCTCCCCAGAAGAAGAGTAGAAAAAAGAAAAAGAAAATATTTTAATATTCTGCAACGAATGCTAATAAATGATGTCAATTTATAACTATTATATTTATATTTAATTATTTATTCTTCATATTACACATTAAATTTGTAAGCAACTATTCACATCTATAAAAATAAAACAACGGTCAACGAACCAAGTACCTGATATGGTATATTACATTTCAGCACGAGAACATACCGCGGGGCGGATAAGCAGTCCCCTCGAACGCGTGGGTTCCAGCGAGATTTGAAGATTTCAAAGTGAAATGCTTTTATTTTATTGTCACTGGAAGTCAGCTTTTATTCCACCATCCTAATTTGCCTTCGACTATAAGTATAACCGCTCATTTTCCATCCGCACCAGATTTTTTTTGGGGCCTAGTGTATTGCATAGTAAATAAAATACAAACACTTATTATTGAATTTAGAGTTCGCGAAGAAAATTTTCATGCGGTAGTTAAACTCGTTTCGTCATAAATTAATAGTTTAATAAATAATAATTATTAAAATATCAAACGTTAAAACATTTTTGCACGAACTTTATTGCGAACCTTAGAACATACCTATCGTAATATGCAAATAAAAATTAAACCGCATTATCGTAATACTAAAAATTCGTTTTAATGATCGAATATGATTTTCGCCGTTGCTTCAATTACATATTATTATTATTAACAAAAGGATAAAAGTTTTATACGTTGCCATAGCAACTGCATTAACTACCGCATTGAAAACGAAGCTTCTGGGGCTCTGCGGGCAGCGTCCTACCTACGGATCTTTAACAGATAACAGATATTTTACTGTTACTGTCATAAATAAATAAAACATTGTCAGTGACGCTGACTCAGCGTCACTCGTCACTTTATTGTCTTGCAGTCGTGCTATAGAAATTTTTGCATTTACGTTTTTCACATTGTATTTATTGAAGTATAAGCGTAAAATTTGTTTCTAGTGACATCGATTAGGTAATAAATCTTTTAACACGTCGTTGATCCGCAGATTTAGTGTTTTATTCTATTTTATAGTGAATACACACGAATTTTTGTGTTACTACTTACTAGGTACTATGAAAGTGAGTGAATTAAAAAAACAGAGTTTTAGCTCATTAGCTTTAGAAACAAAAGTGAACATTAAAAACAATGAAAGGCCTACACCAAATTTAGAGTTAGTGCAAGTGATTCCGGGAATTAAAGTAAAGCGGGATTGACGCGGAAATTTGATCACCATGTGTGAGAAAAAACATGTGGTTATGCAGATGTGAAGAGACTAATTCTTTGTTTTGTTTCATTTGTTTGCTTTTCGGTGGTGAGGATAACTGGGTAAAAAAACACGAAAGAGCTTCAAAGCACTTGAATAATTTGGTAAGCTTCCGACTCCTAGGTAAGACTAATGTAGCCGTATGTCTAAGCACAGCGTATGCTGAAAATATTAAAAGACATAATGAACGAGTATCAAAATACCGATGTTCTTCCAAAAAATATAGATATTTTAAAATTATGTGGTAAATGTAATCTTACACTTCGTGGTCATGATGAAACAAGCACTTCAGCTAATAAAGGTGTATTTCTGGAACTGGTTGATTACACAAAAAATATAGATTCAACATTATCTATGCATTTAGAAGAATCTAATGTATTTAAGGGCACTTCAAAAAGCAACAGAATGAGCTTTTAGATTGTATGCTTCAGATATGCAGAGAGAATAATTTCAAATTAAATAAAGCAATCATTATTCGTATCAATTATGGCAGATGATACAACGGACGTATCTACAAATACTCAGACAGTATTGGTATTTCGTTATTTTTTAAATGGAAATATTCACGAACGTTTCTGGGGTTTTGCAAATCTAGAGTCAAGATGCTAATGGGTTGTCAAAATGTATTTTGCAACAAATAAATCCTATTTCACAAGATTCACCAGAAAAACTAAAGACTCAGACATTTGATGGTGCGGCTGTGATGCGGGGGCATGTAGGAGGTGTTAATGTGAAAATTAAAGAAATTTACAAAAATACACACTTTATGTACTATTATGCACATCAACTTAATAAATTGTTGGAACAAGCTACATCAAGTGCTCCTAGTGTCCGTATTTTCTTTTGTAATATAAATGGAATCTCTGCATTTTTTCAAAGTCACCCGACAGAATAGCAGCTCTAGATCGAGTATGTGATCAGAGAATAGAGAAACCTCCCCAAACTAGATGGAATTTTCAATGAGCAGTAAAAACAGTTTATGAGTACAAAGATAACATTCGGAAATGTTTTGAAAATATTTTATTAGGAATTCCAAAAAAATTTAATGTTGAAACTATATTACAGGCAGCTGAATTTATAAAGTGGTTCGATGATGACACTTTTCAATTTTAGCTAAATTTTTTCAACAACCTTATGGCACATGTTGATGTACTTTTTAATCAGCTGCAGAAAATACAGACAGATTCGGTAAAAGTTCAGTTTTCTATTGATAATTTCAAAAAAGTAATAGATCAGATCAGAAGTGAGTTACCTGCCGTATCAGAAGAAATTACTGGAACAAAGAGACGGTAGTAGAACACCGACACCTTTGGCCGCCATCTTGAACTCTCTGGGGAAAACCCACCTTTCACTTTCTTATATGCCCACGTGGGGGACCGTATTTTTCACCCCTATGGTTTCTTTTCGGAGGCCTTTTTCAACCCTTGATGGGATTTTCATCCCTAATTATTTTTTACTCGCTCGCGTGTAGGACGTATTTTTTACTCTATTTTATAACCGCCGACGTGTGAGCCGGTATTTTCTACCCCTATGATTTCTTTTCGAGGGCCAACCCTAATTATTTTTGGTTGTATTAAGATCCTTTTTGACAGTAATTTTGTACTTGCTCACGTGAGGGGCAAATATAGGGCTAGGTCTTGGGCTAGGGCTGGACCTGGAGTTGGTCCTAGGGTTATTTTTGATGGTCATCTAATCAACGTCCTTTTGGTTGTATTAAGAGTAGTACCCCTGGAGGTTAGGCAAACGCACACGCATACAATGTTGGAAATTGCATAATTACCCTAATAAGATATTATTATTAAAATTATCGATCCTATTGCTTTAAAATTCTATTGGGTACGTTCGGATGATCTTTACCTATACGAGAAATTTATTTATGCGTTGTATTTCTAATAAGGAGGTTCTTGTAAGACACGTGTACATCTTCGCAACTTGTTCTCGGGCCTTCGCCTCCTGGCCGGAGATGGTATGGGAACCCTAACCTTATAAGACAAGTGTAGGGCTTAGCCCCTATCGTGGCCCCTTTGGTGCAATTCTACGCGGATTCTAACTTAATCTTACAGCTGTAGGCCTTCGCCCCGTCATACAAAATTGTATTCTAATACAGGACTTGTATCAGGGTCTGCGCCCTAACCCCTTTGAGTAAAAATTGATTTTAGCGCCATCTAGTGGCGTATAGACTAATGAACATTTTCTATAATAGAAGTTGATAATGCACACCTCTCTCTTGCTCTATATTGTTTCTCCCTCCCCCTCTCTCTCTCTTCGGCTCTTTCACACACAATAAATCAAGTAATTAATTAATCAATCAATCTCAAACAAATCATGCTCGATCAAATCAACCAGATCAATCTCAATCAATCAACCGAAATTATGTCTTACAGTTTGCGGAAATCAGATTACAGTTCAAAGTTCAAAGGGGCGGTCAAGATCGAAACAGACAGGCCCCGTTGCTGACGACTGTGCAAGGAATAAATGGCGAGTCGGTACGTGGAATGTTAGAGGTATGCATAGTAAAGAATTTGAAATTGCGAATGTAATGTACGAAAGACACCTTGATATTCTGTGTGTATCGGAGACAAAGCGCAAAGGAAAGGATGCTGTGGAGATGGAGGATGGCAGCCTGGCACTATGGTTAGGAGTTGAGACGGAAGTGCATGGCGCAAAAGGAGTTGGGATAATCATAAGTGAAAGAGCGAAAAGATGTGTTAAATAGTACGAATTGGTATCTCCCCGGGTAATATGGGTTAGAATGAAAATGGAGTTTCGAAGAATTTTTCTTATTGCATGCTATGCACCGGTGAATGGAGAAAGATACCAGGAGCGTGATAACTTCTGGAATGAAGTAGAGAATATGTTGAACGTATGCAAGCCAAACGAAAGAGTGATTATAGTGGGGGATATGAACGGATGGATGGGTGTACAGAGAGAACATAGTGAACGCGTTCTAGGAAAGTTCGGAGACCAAAGTGTCAATGAGAACGGTGAACACCTGCTGAACATCTGTATGGAGAGAAGCCTATTTGTATCCAATACGTGGTTTAAAGATAAAAATGTGCATATGTATACATGACAAAGATGTGAATCTAAAAGTATGATAGACTTGATAGTGTATGATGAACGGCTTAGAAACCTAGTGAAAGACACAAAAGTAATGCGCGGAGCGGACCACTTTTTGGTTGTATCGAGAGTGTGTTTAGCACAAAAGTGGGTCTGGAGAAGGAAAGCAAACGTAGTGCGAACGTCCAGAATTAGGGTTGACAAACTAGTGGATAATGGTGCGAGAATGAAATACGCAGATGCTGTGAATAAAGAGTTGAATGTGAATGAAACAGTGTGGAACGAACAAATAAAAGACACTGACGGTGAAAGTGCATGGATAAGCTTGAAAAACTCTGTTGTCAATTGTGGCGTGCGAATATGTGGAAGAGTGACTGTAGGTAGACAGAAAAAATGTGCTTGGTGGAATGAGTTGGTAAAAAAGGCAGTATGTAAGAAAAAAGATGCGTGCATGGCAATGATTGCTGCAAAAAAAATAAGACTGAGAAGAAGCAATTGTGTGAGGTGTACAGATTAAGAAACAAAGAAGCGAAGGAGGCAGTGAGAATAAGTAAAGAGGAAGTAATGGCTGTGGAAGGAGAGAAAATGCAGAATGATTTTGAGGGAAACAAAAAACTCTTCTGGAAATGGGTCAAAAATACAAAACGTGACCCAAAACAGAACGCTGCAGGAGTGATGAATGCTAGAAACGAAATAGTATTGGACGATTGTGAAGTGAGGAAATTCTGGCAAGAATATTTCGGAAAGCTATACAGTAGTGTGGAAAGTAAGACAGAAGGGTTAAATAAGGAGAATATAGAAGAAATGATGGATGAAACTGAGAAGGATATTGGAATAAATGAGGTAGATAAAACGCTAGGAAGGTTGAAAAACGGCAAGGGATCAGGCGTAGATGAAATCACTGGTGAAATGCTCAAGTATGGTGGTGCAAAGCTTATACGAAGATTGTGTGAATTATTCAATGTATGCCTTATGTCTGGAAAAGTGCCGAGTGATTGGAAGAGTGCGATCATTGTACCATTGTATAAAGGTAAGGGGAACAAGAGTGATTGTAAGAACTACAGAGGAATAAGCTTGCTCAGAGATGGTTGCTCTCCAGCAGGTGATCGAAAAGTGTTTAAAGGTAAAAAGGAAGTTGTACTGTGCGTTTGTAGATCTGGAGAAAGCATATGGCAGAGTGAATAGGGAGAAGCTGTGGGAAATATTAAATGAATATGGCGTAAATAAAGGTCTAAGGCATGTGTTAGGATGAGAGGAGGTGTGAGTGAATACTTTAATATTGAGCAAGGAGTGCGACAAGGCTGTGTGATGTCACCGTGGTTGTTCAATGTATACATGGATAAATGTCTTAGATAAGTATGTACCGATACAAATGGTGTAATGGTTGGTGACGTAAATGTACGACTTCTGGTGTATGCAGATAGCACAGTCTTATTAAGTGACAGTGCGGATGAGCTGCAAACCACTCTGAGGAAGTTTGATACAGTCTGTGAGAGCATGGACCTAAAGGTAAACGTGAACAAAACTAAGATTGTGGTGTTCAATCGGGAAGGTGGATAGGAGAGTAGAGTATTTACTCTGCAAGATGAAATTGTGGAGCAAGTGGACGAGCTGATATATCACGGTAGAATGTTTACTGCAGATGGTACAATTGAGAGCGAGATTGGACGAAGGGTCAATGCTGGAAGAAAAGTGATTGGAAGTATGTGGACGATAATGAGAAATGAAAGCATGAGCCTAGCTGCGAAACGAGCAATCTATAATAGCGTAACAACGCAAGATTAACGGAACAAATATATGTGGGTGAGGTTAGGGGAAAAGCCGGGCCTGGTAGGCCGCGTAAAACTTGGCTGAATGTAGTAGAATCTATGATAAAGGAAAGAAAGATAAGGAGTTTTAAAAACAAAAGGGCATGTCAGAGACTATGTATGAATCTTGCGGAAGCTAGGGAGGTATGCGGAGATAGGTAAGCATGGAGATTGTGAATGAAAAATAAATAAGAGGCAGGGATTGTTTTGCCTACCCCGAAAGGGAATGGCGTGAAGGTTAAGTTAAATTATGTATAAATTCCCTTTCATTAATTTTGATGCTGTTTTACATTACTTTTGAAAGAATAAATTGACGGCCGGTCTCTAACATACCATGGTAATTTAGAAAATATTCTTTGCAATATAAATTCTGGTGGTCGTTGCCCAAATGTTTTCTTTGCTTTTCGTATATTTGAGCGTGTCGCTAATTTGTATCTAAAGGATATTCATGCTCGATGTATGGGATCTGTTGCAGAAATCGATAGTTATGGCAAAGTATTTCTAAGCACTATAAAATACTACCATATATTAGATTTTTATTGCAATGCTTTAAATTTTCGCTGATGTTAAACTTTTCTGTCACTCACAATTGATTCATAGAGGTTTTCGTAATTTTTTATAATTATACAACGCAATATTTTGTAACATCGAATAAAGTAGTATTATGACAGGTGTTTCGATATACAAAATAAATTATGTATCATGTTTATTTCAATTTGAATGGACGAGCATTATATCATTACAAGATATTGAGATTTGTTGTTTTAAATTGGTACAAGAAGTATCTAAATACATAGTTTTGTTAGGCTTCTTGTACTAAATGAGGTGTTTTCCAATAGTAAGAGACATCTAACAAAAAATTGGAATTCAGTTTACTAGAAATTCATTTGTCCCAGTAATTAAAAAATTACAAAAAGCCATAAAGGCGTAGAACAATGTCAAAATGATATAGTTTTTAGACATATAGAGATAAGAAATATATTATAAAAAGCACTAACATTGTAATTTCCATCCTTTCTATAACATCCACAATGAACAAATTGTGTTTATAGGTGGGTTCTAGCAATGTCATAAAAATCTTGCATAGAATTAAATGTTTTTTGTATAAAGGTACCTTCTTAATACAACTTTTAGTTAGTGTATCTTTAAAATTAACCAGTGAGGAAACAGATTGTATATTCTTCTGATACTGTAGTCAACATTTTTGTGTATGTGGGAGTAATTACAATGGTGTACCTTATTGGCTTTGTTTCTAGTGTCTTGGTCATGACTAAGTTGATTTTTCAACAGATCTTTATTCTCAGTAACAAAGATAACAGCTTCATAAATGGACAAACCCATTATTATAAGAATATTATTTTCTATAAAGGCACATTTACACCTATCAACGCAATTTATTTGAAATACATTACAAATACATCTCTTCTGTGGAATAAGAGTTCTCTGTATACCAGATGAATTACCCCAAAAAATAAGGCCATATCCCATTGTTCAACACTCTTCATATTCATATAGTTCAGCCAAAATTGACAATATGATCTAAAGTACGGCCCCACTAATATAAATTGTGATAATGACCTACAGTCAATTATACGTATGATCGCAACAGTCAAAGTATACTTTGTTATATAGATACTTCCTGATTATAGAAAGAGCTATAAACTCAGGACATTGTTTAACATAAAACTGAATTGATAAAACGTCAACGAACAATCATATTCAGTTATAATTTTATTTAAAAAAAAAGCTACAAATATAATATCTTAAGTATAACATTTTTATTAAATCTAAAATGTATAGTTAGATATGTTTAACTTGTAATCACTAATAAAGGAACTTGCGAAAATGCACAAATTTGACAAACAATAAACAAATCTAACTAACAAAAATTGATTATCTCTAAACAAGTAATACAGATAAGAGCTTGGAAACACAAACCTATTAAGCAACCCTCCATCATCAACATACACATTAAATTATGAATAGTCTTAAAATTGTAACCGTTTTAGATTTTTTTTACTTTGTTTAGAACACGCAACATTTTTAACTTTAGGCGGACTTGATGGTTCAATAATGTCTAAAATTTGTGGTGTGTTTCTTGCACTAACAACGGAAACTAATGACGATCTACGTATTTTGCGACGAATAACATTATCAACTTTATTAATTGAAACTGGTTGAAGGGGTTGATGGCTCGATAAACTTAGAGTTCGTTTAACACACGGGGTTCCATCATATTCAGATATATAACCGGATGAATCATATTTCATTTGAGGTAAATTTAAGGATTCATTCATTAAAAAGGAGGGTGATGCCCCATTAGAAATATCATATAAACTGCTACGATTTAAACTCGATTTGCTACTAACCAATAACTCAGACCTATGACATTTATCTACAAAATTTTCCGGCCCTGTTACCGAAAAACTCAAACAATTCATACAATAAATATACAGACAATTTGGGTTTTGACATTGACTAACAGTTTTTTGTATCACAGCAGGTTCCATACAACGTAAACATTTATTAAGGCTTTGACTAGGCGACAAACGTGAAGCAATCTGAAAATTAAAAAAAAATTACAATATTTAAATAAAAATTATCATCTTAATGCTAAAGAAATTCTGTATTTAAGGTGATGACCTTTTTGTCGGTATTACAGATTTCTATAATTTAAAAACGTTAAATTAGCATTCCATTCATGTTCTCAATCAGACATAAAATCAAATGTGTAACTCATTTTTAAAGAAATCAATGTATTCACAATCTATCTAATCCTAATGTAAAGTGGAAAACATAATATATGGTTTACGATTACCATACAACAATTTTGTACCAATGATTAAGAGGAGTTTGTAACTTTCTGTTCCCGTATTTAAATGTGTTGATCATATATTCTACATTAACCTTTTCACTGCACCAGTTTTTAAAATACTGCTAGGTATATGTGCATGTAAATTGTTGCTGGGAGCAGTGGTCCGTCTTCGAATAAAGTCGTCTGAAGCAATTTACTTACAAGTGTTTATTTTGTATTTAAACATTACATTTTCTTAGAAACTGATTTCATCACTATTTTCTAATACAGTGGAGGATTCATCCTTGGTTAAATATTTTTGCGGTAAATGCAAGGACGTGTTATGTTATAGACAAGTATAGGCATTTTGAGCAGTCAGTGTAAAAAAAAACTACATGATTGCATTGATGGGGTACAATGCAGTTTTTGTGCCTTCGTGATGCTAATGACGATATGCAACTCCAAGAAACCAATACAACACGGCATGCTTCGAGCATTGAGGTGCTTTCCAATAATTTTCATCTGGAGCAGTGAAAAGGTTAAAATATAATTTTTTAAAACTTATTTAGTACGGCCACAAGAATAAATGAGTCTAGATAATGGACCAATGCTAATAGAAAGTAATGAAACCACATTTAACATGTTGCCTGGTATGTCAGTCTATTTGATTGAGAATGGTACCTTTGAACACATTGTCATCTCAGCTTATGTGACGAAGAGGCCTATCACATCGCACAAATTATCTGTCATGCATTTACTAAATAGACTGATTAAGTTGGTAAAGATGGAAAACTGAGATATATAGCTTTTGGTGTTCATGAATGCAGTGATCGAGTACAGGCAACATGTTACTCTAGTGGCCTACATTTACGATGAAATGCTCTAAACCAAATTGGTGGTCATTATTATTTATTACACATTAATGTATTTCTCACCTTTGTACATCGGCGAAAACGATCAGTTTCTGGACTTAATGGAGGAGTATTCGGTTCTGCACAACTAGACGAACCCGTAACAATATTCTCTTTATTACTATTGTACTCCTCGCATACGTATAATATCTTGGGAATGCTTTTCGATCCGAATGTAAAGCCCTCCTCCATACCTTACTTACTTTACTAACAGAACATAAATCGAGATCAGATAAATATTGAAATATATTCGAAACAACGTGACGTAAATCATTATGTACGGTAAATAAAGTAATTGGATCAGCGTGCTTCTCACTTTGAGCAGACTCAAATAAACGTTTCTTTGCGGGTGAATTAACCTTTTTTAAAAATTCACGCAACTTTTCTGGTGTTTTTAATTTGGTTGGTGAAATTGTGGGATGTATGTTTGGGTAAAGAAGTGCGAACTTTTCTTGAATACCCAATTTTTCGACACTTAATGTATTGACTTCAGGTGTGAAGTAGCAATAAGCGATTGGTTCACTGCGACTCTTTCCAGTTGAGGTTAATTCTTCTTCCTCCAAATGCTTAGTAGGTGTTGATGGTGCTGATCGTGTTTTCGGCTGAAACTTTGGGCTGTCATCTAATTTGTAACGTTTCTCCGATTTTTCGCTAGGTGAACGTTCCACATAATAGTTTGGAGTATATAAGTTACATTTTTCTAAACTTTTAGTAAGCGAATCATTTAATGTACTGGAGAGGAAATGCTCGCTGTTAATGTCATCCTCAAATGTAAGAGGTGATTCATAACTAATAACAGTCTGTATTTCTCGTGAGTATTTAAAAAGATGATTGTCATGGGAAAATTTACGTTTACGTGATGTAGAAAATATTGTTGTCGGTGTTTCAGTATAATACACAGATGAGGTCGTTACACAACCAGAATCTTCAGAACTGTCTTGAATACCGTATTCCATCTAAAAATGTAAGGTTATTTAAAAGTGTTATAATTACTACAATTTACCTTTTTAAAAACTGAATTAAATTATGCATAAATTGACGAAAATACCGCCATAACTGTTAAAGTGAAGGGCACGAAGATGAAGTGAAAGTTACACCTCAAAGAAAATTAATTATTTAAAGGATAAAATTAAAAGTCATTTGGAATTAAAATTTAAATTATTCATTAACATTTTAAAACGTTATTAATGTAAAAACACTTCATAAAAATAAGGACGCTTTATAAATTAATTTTGACACCTGCCTGTGTCAAAAAAAAATTAACGGCTGTTTTCTACATCGAAAACTCGTTTCATCGAAAACCACTTGATTACTTATATATCATTTAGTTTGGAATTTCTAATAATGTACAAAATTAGTACTAATTACATGTAATTACTACAAATCTCGTAATTTCTTGATCGTTTGTGGCTAAATTCACAACTGGACCTTACTTAATCAAATTTGAATAAGTATGCATTAAAAGTATACTTATCTTAGATCATGCATTCATTATGTCCGTAATATATTGTAGGATTGACAAAGAAGATATTATTCAAAGCTTAAGTTAATACTCATGTTTAATCACGAGTCTTCTATGTAATCTTACGTGAAAACAAGCGCCCTATGAGCAGCGGCAGATCCAGTGAGTGGACAGTGTTGCATTTGTTATGAAAAGTCACAAGGTACGGCAACGCCGTAGTAGTTTTTGTTCTAGGGATTGCCATCGTCATGTCAGAAAAACGTGTATGTAATTTTATAACTAAATAAACATCTTTCCAAAGTATCGTGTTTGGATTAATCCTATATAGCTTATAATAGATACATAACATGTTGACAGTGGTAAACGGAGTGTCAGTGTATAAATAACTCTGAAATTAGATAAAAATGTACGTTTAAAAAATTGTAAAAAAGCCTTAAACTTATTCCCTTGAAATGGCTGAATCTCCTGAACAATGTAGAGCCCCTGAATAATTCGAATTTAAGGATAATAATCTTGCAGCGAATTGGAAGCTCTGGAAACAAAAATACAAGATCTATATCTTGGCAAGTGGCAAATCAAATAAGCCGTACAGCATAAAAATAGCAGTTCTATTAAATTATTTAGGGGATGACGGCATACGCATCTACTATACCTTCGAATATGAAGAGAGTGAAGAAACAAATAAATTGTCAGTGGTATTGGAAAAGTGCAATGAATACTGTAAGCATTAAAAAACCAGGCATTTGAACACTACAATTTTTTTAAACGAATCTCGGTTGCTGGAATCAAGTGTTTTAATCCAGAGGCAAACAGCCTCAGATAGCGCATCTGCGTGTGCAATTAATAAACAATTTATGCGTAATGTGAACAGTACTCGTGGTGTAACGGATGGCAATTTCCAGAGAATAAACGGCTCCGGTCAACTTCAGTGAGTAGAAAACATTATCGTGTTTGTAAGTGAACCAACTGATTGGGTACACCCATAGTAATAGCCTCCAAAGCCAACAGTGATATTAGGGTCTGCATGAACCGTTGGTCCCTTAAATGTCTACATTATGTGAGAAAATTTTCCAATTCCCACTCAAGATGTCCTTTTTAGCAAGCTTTCAGGTGCCAAATATTTCTTTTTGCTTGATGCTTCTTCTGAATTTCTTCAAATCCCAATTAGTGAAGATAGTTAATTTCTTTGCACCATATCTACCCCGTTTGGTAGATACCTTTTCTTAAGATTACCCTACGGTATCTCTTCGGCACCTGAGATATTTCAGAAATTTGTACAAGAAACTTTGCAGTTGACTGCAACAATTTGTTTTCATGAAAGTGTAATTTTAGGGAAACTAAAAAAAGAAATAAAGGTTATTATTATGATCCGAGTTAGTTATTTTTAACGAACGAATAGACTTTCACATATACATTGTGTATTTATCAACAATTTAATTACATTATTATTTTTCCTTATTATTATAACTATTACTGTTACTGTTGCTGCATTGTTACCGTTATTATTACTCTTATTGTTACTGTTAATGATATCGCTACCATTACCGTTACTGTTACCGTACCATTACTGTTAATGTTAACGTTAACGTTACCGTTACCGTTACTATTACCGTTACAGTTACCGTTACAGTTACCGTTATAGTTGCCGTTACGATTATGCTCTAGAATGAATTATCATATCTTTACATTAGTGGTTCCAGTGGAGCAAATTATGCCAGCTTGGTATTCCTTAATTGACCAAGCTACTTTAATGTTATTTGATTCACTAGTTGAAAATAACAAATTACTAAGCTGTGTAAAGGAATTAAGTATTCATAATACTCTTTGTATGACTTTTGCTACGTATTCCTTTTTTAATTACTAACTTTTTTACACAATGCACTGTTGTAATATGAATTTTATTTCACTTGAAGATGCCTTTTGGCTAAACAGTTTTCTGGGTTCTAGCATCTAATTAGTCAATAGTTCATTTGTAGAACATTGTCAATTCGTCAAAGATGTAGTTGCTGACTTTATCATTGACAAATTGGGGTGCCGCTTCAGAAAACCTGTTAACCAATCTGTTCCGTTTTTTTTTTTCTTATTTGACAAAACAGAATACTTTAAATTATTTTTTGTGTATTGATATACTGATTGTCAACTCTTTTTGGCATAAAACCGTAAAGAATTTTTGGCATTGTAATAAATACTTTGCCGCTAGTTCTTCCAGTCGGCCAGAAAAAAAAACTGTTGACTTAAAATTTGGCTTAGAGTTTTATATACACACTTTTTTAAATTTGTTTAGATAAAGTTCAAACCAAGAATTCATTACTCTGGCAGAAGTTGCTACTTCTTGTATGCATTCGTAATTGTGTAAAACATTTACGACTTGTCTTAACTTCATAAGACGTTTTTTCTTTAAATCAGAGTTCAGTGAAGGTACGTTGGAGAGATTGTCCGTTTAAAATGCAGAGTATTCAAGAAACTTTATGGATTTTTGAACACAAGAAAATATGCTTTGTATATCTCACACTACACTCAGCAGCATATCCACCTGTCAGTCTGTAATTTGCATTGTGATCAACATAAAAGCTTGTTATAGTAGGTAAGATTGGAGACTTTTGGAACACACCACATTTCCAAGGTCCCACATTTCCAAAGTTACCACAATTTCAAGGTCCCACCAGTTGAAGGTTATGAAAGAAGTAGGTCGTGTGTGCACACAACTTTCCCAAGGTCGCACATTTCTAAGACTACCACTGCTGTAAGGTGTAAAAGAACGTAGGTCACTAACACTCAACACATTATCAAGACTGGTTGCGCATCCTACCTACTCAGATAGACATCTCACTTTTTCAAGGCTTGCTCATGTAATTTTTTACACTTCTCTGATACCACACTTAGAACCAAATTAACTAAGATAATGATATGCTAATATGTTTATGTGTTGTATGTACAAATGTAATCAGTGTATTATTCAGATATATGATTTTATCTAGGAATAAAACATTTTGATGCAGTACAAGTGCAAAAGGTCCTTTCCACTTCTGTATCAATACACCTACAAGGACGTGGTGCAAGTAATTGAGCGTACGTGCAGTGTGGTGCCAATCGGAGATGCTCCTGTAGCGGAGTGCTAGATGACCGCCATTGGTTTATTCGAACTCCACATATGAAGCATTCAACCGTATCGTCTGAAGATGCTCCTCTAGAGGACTAGCAGATATTCATTAGCGGTGCATGATGGTATACCATCACAGTGTCATCGATATATTTCAGCATATACACCGTGTGGTGTGTCTGTCTGTATAGTATGGTCTGGGGTCGCACTATTGGGGTCGACGTTTTTATGGAAATAAATCATAAGTAGAAGGATACCTCTGTCAGTTATACTTACTATGCCTGGCTCGATCACTTGCAAAGACCGCTTGTCGAAGAGCTGCATTACGAACTCGGATGAGTTCGTAAAGTCCGCCAATCTCTTCGATAGTTTCCAGTATCACCTCCAGATATACAAGGCGTGATCATACCCACTTAGGATAGCTAGGCTTATAACACTATGCCAGTCAAGGTATAATGTTACAAGCCTAATGTGGGCCCGGTCGAGCTGCTCCTCTAGAGAGCTCTACCACTATTCCATTCATTTCGTATCTAATTTCACTGAATAAAAATGCAATGCCATTACGCGCGGTGTTAAACACGGCACCATCCTCCCTCAGCATTCTATCCTCTACGTAGACATAACTTTCTGATGGTAAATTGCACTTGTCTTCCTGAATGGGTATTCTGATTCCACCATTGTTTTCAAATTTCGTAGTATATGGTTGACTGGTGTGGAGTGCGGAATTTACAATGACATTATCAACAACACTTTTTCGTTTACGTTTAATATACTAATTGCATTACCATGAAACCAAGATTTTGCAAGTATTGTCTATTTTGCGCTGTCAATGCTTTGACGGTTGATCGCTTACTGACTCTCGCATTTCCACACTTCGATCTTTTATAGTTCACCTTGTTGTGGTTACACGCATATGTGTTACACCGCGTCACCATCTTTTCTTCAAATGTAATCCTATCGTTATGACTTCACCGTTAAAATTGACGAGGTCTCCGTCTTGGTCTACTATTTTAAGTGTTATGGTTGAATGGTGGATGTGTTTATAGGTAAATAGATGACATGTAGAGGGGATTCAATTATTTTGTATTCCGCTGATATACTGGGAAAAAATTGATGAATAATATGTGATGCCTCTCCGTTTTTAAAACTTCCACTTGTTATATTTCTTTCGATAATTAACGAATTAATCTTAATAATGTTAATAGGATTTTCAGACGTATGTAATTCATGACCTTTGTAAACTTTTTTGTTAAATCCCAGTATAGGTCCTATAGAAATTTCTACGTTAAAGTTAATATCATGTGCTTTCATAATTGCTTTCATAGTGTTATTGTTCGCCCGTAAATTAAAAATTTATTCGAACCCTTCACTGTATCATTTATATGTTTCTTCACATCCGAGATTTCGTATTATCCTGGCGGTATTGTAATTCTAGTTCCTTCAAATACCAGTTTGTTATTATTGGAAGTAACGTTTTATACAGTATTGAAAGATTCAAAACTAGTTAACCCCCTTACATATTCCGACTCATTATCAAGATAAATCGGTGAGTTAAAGTTGATTTGCAAAATACTGCTTGCATCGGTAAATGTAAATGTGTACGACATTACGATCAAGCAACGACTGCTGAGAATCAAAACGAACCGTCAAATAAAAATCGTAAGACTAAATGACCGCAATTGTATGTATTGAAGTTTTGAACCTTGATATTGTTATAGTTAATCGTGTTTCTGCTACCATCACTTTTAAAATAGTAAATTAATTCTAATGGTGGTTTAATGTGTCCTATACTATTAAAATATGTAATATGTTCATTACGCTTGATGTAAGCCGTCTAGTGTGTTCCCCTGTTATTTTGATCATCCAGATTCACGATACCACATTCATTCGTATGGATTCGTGTAGGTAATTTATCTCGCATATATATCCCTCTAAAATAGGGAATTTTTAATTTCTCAACAAATTTTGATGACTCAACATTTATCAAGGCGTGACGTGGTAGCTTCGGTAGGATTTTTTTGATATAGGCCTAAACCTCGCTTATATGGTTTTATATATAAGCCTTTTCCTAAGATAGCTGCTTCCATTGCTTGATTGTGTCGTTTGGTTTCTTCTAACGTTTTGACGCAGTTTTTGCGTCAGTGGCCGCTTTTGCAACTGCGGCTACACCTCCACCCAAAAGAGCCTAAAGCTCATAATGCTGCAAATAGGGGAATAAGAGGTATGAATACCCCACGTTTTGGTATTGGTAATATTCTTCTTTTGAGTGTCAAGATTTTTTTATGTTTTAAAACGTTTAAGGCTTGTTGTACCGTAGAGTTTAACGATGACCGGAATTTACCACCAATACGACGTCGCGCTAGAAGGACTGCTTTGTTGAATGAAATTGGTCTGTTTCTGTGAGAACGCTTCCTACGTCGTGATTTGCTTCCCATTCGCATTGTTCTTTTTCCTTTCATTATACCGGCTCTGGTTAATGCAGCTGCTCTTTCTCCAAAGGTAGAATTTGAGGAACGAAATCTATTCTTTTTGTTGCAAAGCCTTATCAGCTATGAGGCGATGCCTTAGATCGTTTGACTGTGAGTATGCAAGATCGTGTTCTTTACACGCTTCGTCCAATTCGTCCTCTGTCACCGCGAGCTAATCGTTCTCGTAAACGGGTATCCGGACCACAATATCTGTACCCAGGTATATGCAATCCCACGGATAATTTATTTGTTGAGGTGTTAATTAATATAGAACCTTTTTTATAGCTATTACACCGAGAACTATACTTCATACCACACTGACTGACAATTCACCACTATTTTATGCGTATGACACACACACACACGCACACACGCACACACGCACACACGCACACACGCACACACACACACACACACACACACACACACACACACACACACACACACACACACACACACACACACACACACACACACACCATAATATATATATATATATATATATATATATATATATATATATACCACCATACAAGTTATAGTTCAGTACTACAATGGGTGACATCAGTTTCATTCCACAAGATACAGAATTACCTATTAAAAATTATGACATCACTTTTAACAACAATCACTACTCAAAACATAGTGGTCTACTAAAAGGAGGTTGAAACGGGGTATAATCGTCGGTCGCTTAGGTTGCGGAAAAACAAATGTTATGATCACCTTATTGGAACATCCAAATGGTTTACGTTTTGAAAATGTTTATGTATACTGCAAATCTTAATATCGGTCCAAATACCAGTACCTACGAGATTTACTTGCGCCTATAAGAAATATCGGGTATTTTGAATACAGTGATAACAGTGACGTTATATCCCCTTGTGATTCACGTAAAAATTCAATGATTTTTGATTATGTAGCATGCCATAAACAGAATGAAATAAGAGATCATTGTCTGCTTTGGCAGACTCCAAAACAATGATTGTTTCTATCTGTGCCAAACATATTCTTCTATTCCAAAACAGTTTATACGTGATAATGCGAATCTACTAGTTCTGTTTCAACAAGATACCCCCAATCTTAAGCATGTGTATGATGTTCACGTTAATGTAGATATGACATTGGATGGATTTAAGGACTTGTGTTTCTGTTGTTGGCGTGACAAGTTTGGATTTCTTGTGATTGATAAAGAGAGTGATATTAACGCAGGTCGTTTCCGTAAGGGATTTGATTGTTACATTGCATTATAAATACTGTTATGTAAACATGCAGTAGTAATGGAGAAGCGCGCGCGCGCATGTGTGTGTGGGCGCGCGTGTGCGTGTGCGTGTGTGTGTGTTAGTATCCACAATAACTCAAGATCGAAAATATCTACGTACATAAAATTTTGTGTTTAAGCTTGTTTTTATTACTAGACATTAAGTTTAGGAGAAATCCAGCGGCAGGGAGGGGGGTTTATTAGGGTCAGTTTTAAGGTTTTATTAAATATTTCTAAAACAGCTGCATAGTTCAAAGATATAAAGATACCTAGATATAGACATTAAACATATCGATTAATTATGTTCTACGCAATTTTTTGATATAACGGGTAATTAAACGCCAAAAATATTCCTAAGGTAGAATTTAAGTGTTAGTTTAATTTTTATTCAATATCTGAATAACGATTAATTTTATAAGAAAAAGTGGAGACGTATTTTTTAAACAAAATTTAATTTGGCATAACTTTTCTTTATGAAGTTCTTAATTAAATGCAAGGTAAGTCTAAAAAATAATTAAATATGAATGAAAATGGTTCAGCTGTATTATGGATATCTTAAAGAAGCAGGTGGCTTTACAATTTTTTTTAAGTTAACATGTATTTATGTCTATTGATTGCTTGTTTTCGTTATGAACATACGAAAGAGGGGGCATAGTTATCCTAAAAAAATTAATATTAAAATTATTTTTCTTTTATTTTTTTAGGTGAGCATCTAGATGTCTATTAACCTCTATCTGTCTTGAAGTTTTAAACGTTTGTTTGACCTAGATTATTGTTTTTGCTTTTACAATGTTGCCTATTTTCGTAATAAAAGATGTTGCATGGTTATCCTACAAAAAATGGAATTAAAATTAGTTTGTTTTAATTTCCATGTTGTAGGTTAGAAGGTCGTGTAGTGTTCCACACCAAATATTTAGTTCAATAATCAAGCTGATACTACGTACATATGCGTTTTCACAATTTTTATTGACGCTGAAGCATTCCAATCGATAATCTTAGAAGTCTCAATTTAAATTTACATAAGAACAGTTGTTTATCTAAATACCATTTTTGGTGCCCTAATCAGTTTCAAATTTCACATCTAATAGTTTTTAGTGGTTTTTGTGCGTGTAAGAAGTTTCAAATTTATAGCGCCATTTTTACGACTAGTTTACTTTCATAAATTTGAAAACTATGTACGTTACAGGTACTAGCCCTATATGTCTCAAAAGTTGTTACGGATGTTCGATTTTGCCATAATAGCAAATTTCATAATTACAGCTCAAACGGTCTGACCGTTATCGTGTTTACATACACACGCGCGCGCACATACACAGACAAAATGCCAAAAATGGTCAAAATGGATTCAATGGCACTCAAAACGTGAAGATCCGTCAAAATCCTGAGGTCGAATATTTCATGATCACACTATCTTCCCTTTACTATACTTTGTACAGTATACGAGAATGTAAAAATATTACTGTCTTTGTCTTGACCTCGCGGGTGGGGTCAGTCAGAACAAAAAAAAGGTTAAAACATTATTTCGCAAAAAAACGCGACCACGGAAATGTTTCTTATTTATTAATAAAATATCAAAAATGTTTTAACTTATTAAAAGAAAAGAAAAAAACAAAAAAATATTTACAAAAAGCAATGATTAGATATTTATACACGCCCCTTGCACGATTTTTTGGGACACTCATAATCGCCTTTTCGCAACATGGTTGGTTTAGATAACAATCTGCTTACTTGTTAACTTCAAAACTATCTCCTGCCAAAGAAAAAACAAAACAATTCTTCTTTTTCTAGTCGTTTCATGGAACTTTACAGTGATCAACTCATTTATCTCCTAGACTGCCAATGAAATATTTGTCCTCTTTGAATGTGCCATATTGAATTTTAATGAAATTATCTTTAAGTCTACTTCGTCAGAAGAAGATGAATAGTATTATTTCCTCCAAAACGTTGAGCTATTCAAATTCGTCGAAAGTAAATAAGTGCTTTTCGTAGACGTGCTGGCCACTGAATTGAGATCAGGAAGCCACGTAAAAATCTCATTTAGCGAGTGAATCCGCTCGTTGGACTTGTGATTTTTATTGATTGCCATGGGTAACCGCCTTAAAACTTGCCTGCTATCAAGCGGGATGTTTCTTAAAATATGGAAGAGCAACACTCACAAACCAATCTTCAAAAAGAGCTTGGTCAAGGAACCACTTCCGTAAGGTGCATTTTTTCGTCCATTCTGCATCCAGGTATTATAGGTATATTCACTTTTGTTTACGATAAAAAATGGTAACAAATACCCCACTACTTCGTGCAAACCTGACAGATATTGAAGTTTTAGAGAAATCTAGGAATTGTTCGGGTTTCATTATTATGACCTTTTTCGTTCAGACTCTGAGTAATATTTTATGAGTGGGTATATTGAGTTTCGAAATTTGACATTGCTGGTAACAAAGTACCTCCATCACTTTCTACAAATACGACAGATGTTCGATCTACGTTTCGTTCAGGTTGACAGGTTTCTTTTTTCGCTATGATCTTGTTTCGGTCAGGCTCTTAGTTACATTGTATGAGTGGGTGTACGGAACTACCATATTTGCCTTTGTTGTTCTGTAAAGGTAACCGCCTCCAAAAGAGCCTTCAACTTTTTCCTTTAGCGCTTGTCATTTTTATGTAACTTTCGCGATTGTTCGGGGAAATAATGTGTATTTTTCCTTCTTATGTTTAATGATGTTAATTTTTTTTTTGAGTAAATTGCCGACATGTTTTTAAGTAATGCCGGTGCATTTCCGCATTGTTGTTGTCATGCGATTAAAGTGACGATGATCTGACATTCGTTTTTGATCATATGCTAGTATTTATTTTCTATGTATTTTTTTAAGTTTTTCTTTATTTGTTTTTTTTAATAGATAGGTTTATCATAAAATTTAATGCATTTACTTTAGGCGTTCAAATTATAATAAATATAATTTATATAACATTTAATTCGAGTATTTACGTAGAGTAGCACCTTGTCAGATTCTTTGATTATTATAAGTGAGTAATTTTGTTGTAAATTTGGAGAACTAGTAAGCTTTTACGTAAAAAAAATTTGGTTAAAATTGAAAGTGGTCGTAACAGTTGATTGTAAATTTATAGTAAGATTTATTAAATTAAAAACTGCATATGCTGGATTTTTAAAAAAAGCTTAATGCTTTTCGTGAGCTTAAGTGAGCTTTTACGTAAACTATTTTGAAGACAATTTTATCGTGTGAGTTGAGTATTAAACCGAGTAGATAGTTTGCTCTCATGTTTATGCAAACAATTTTAGCTCCTGGTCATGATGTGTTATAAATTTCAAGGCAGGTGGCGCCAGATTAACTTGGATTTTTTAAGAATGACGTTTTGTTGATCAACAACTAGTGACTTAGTAAGAAAGCATCACGGCTTATCCACTGACCCAGTTTGGGACCAGTATATTAGTGTTCACTTGGCCCGTAACAGTGGGGCAGTTTGAAAAGTTTGAGCACTATAGTTTAAGTAAAATTTTGACTCCAGCACTATTTTTTACTTTCGGACTATTGTGCCGGTTGACCCCTTTAAGTGCAATTCTTACAAGGAAATCATATAACAAAAATGATTTAAATTATTTTTTGTTACGTGTTTGCTGCTAACAAACCGCCCTTGTCACATACACACACACACACTCACACACTCACACACGCGCACATACGCATGCACGCACGCACACACATATGTATATATATATATATATATATATATATATATATATATATATATATAATTTATTACTTACATACGACGTTTAAATTAATTTTGGAGCTCATTTAGTTTCATAATAAAAACCATATCAGTAACACTTATCCAAAATTGAATTATCTTTAAAAGGTACTTACAGTATTTGTTGTAAATTGTCAGGTTTTCCGATATATACAAAACTTATGTTAGAGACTTTAATTTCTTTAGGATTTAGTTACTACGCTACAAAAACACTTAAGGAAACTTGTTCAATACGAAAACCTAAACGTTCACCATTATTGCACATATTAAAATACTTATATTTTTTGGGTTTTTTATGATGTATTTTTAGTTACACACGTTACAAAATCTCAACATTTCGAAAACACTTACGGTTAGTAGATAGTATCACTACTGGCGAACATAACTGTAAGTGTTATCAAAACGTTTAGATTGTATAACTTAAATATAAAAGTACACCATTGAAAAACCCAAAAAAGATAAGTATTTTAAACTTGTTTAGTATTTAATTAACTTTAATAAAATCTTTTTAATTTTTTAATAGCAGTTTGCGAGATATTTACAAAATGTACTATAGCGCCCTTCATAAAGTACTCTTATTTGTAAACAAAACTTCATGCAAGCGAAATATTTATAAGCAACTTTAAATATAGAGTTTATAGATACAAATACTCACACGCACACACACACACGCACGCACACGCACTCGCACACGACACACACACGACGCACACGCACTCACATTACACACACACGTACACGCACACACTACTACACACAGACACACACACACCACACACACTGACAACACACTGCACACAGACACTCACACACACGCGCACACGCACATACACAAACTCACACATACACACAATAGGTAACATACACGCTCACACACACACACGACACACATACGCACACACACACACACACACACACACACAACACACACAACACACACACACACACACACACAACACACACACACACACACACACACACACACACACACACACACACACACACACACACACACCACACACACACACACACACCAACATACGCAGACGCACACATATATATATATATATATATATATATATATATATATATATATATATATATATATACATGACGTTTAAATTAATTTTGGAGCTCATTTAGTTTCATAATAAAAACCATATCAAAACACTTATCCAAAATTGAATTATCTTTAAATGGTACTACAGTATTTGTTGTAAATTGCCAGGTTTTCCGATATATACAAAACTTATGTTAGAGACTTTAATCTCTTTAGGATTTAGTTATTACGCTACAAAAACACTTAAGGAAACTTGTTCAATACGAAAACCTAAACATTCACCATTATTGCACTATTAAAATACTTATATTTTTGGGTTTTTATGATGTATTTTAATTACACGTTACAAAATCTCAACATTTCGAAAACACTTACGGTTAGTAGATAGTATCACTACTGGCGAACATAACTGTAAGTGTTATCAAACTTTAGATTGTATAACTTAAATATAAAAGTACACCATTGAAAACCCAAAAAGATAAGTATTTAAACTTTTTACATTTAATTAACTTTAATAAAATCTTTTAATTTTTAATAGCAGTTTTCGAGATATTTACAAAATGTACTCTAGCGCCCTTCATAAAGTACTCTTATTTGTAAACAAAACTTCATGCAAGCAAATATTTATAAGCAACTTTAAATATAGAGTTGATAGATACAAATACCACACACACACACACGCACGCACACGCACACGCACACACACACACGACACGCACTGCACATTCACACACACGTACACGCACACACACACACCACTACACACAGACACACACACACACGACACACACACGACAACATACACGCTCACACAGACACTCACACACACGCGCACACGACAACACAAACTCACACATACACACACATAGGTAACATACACCTCACACACACACACACACCACACACACACAGCATACACACATACACACACACACACACACACACACAACACACACACAACACACACACACACACACACACACACACACACACACACACACACACAACACACACACACACATACAACACACACATCACAAACAAAACACATACACATACAAAACACATAACATAAACAAACAATAAAATATAAACATAAACATAAATATAAAAAAACAAAATAAATATAACATAAAAAAAATAAACATAAATATAAAAAAAAAAAATAACAATAAAATATAAACAAAACAAAATAAACATAAAACAAAATACATAAATATAAAAAAATAAAAAACAACAAAATACAATACAAACACTAAATAAAAAAAATATAAACAAACACAAAATAAACATAAACAAAATATAACATATAAAAAAAACAACAAACAAAAAAACAAAAAATAAAATAACAATAACAAAAAAACAAAACACATAAAATAAAATCAAATCAAAACAAAACACAAACAAAAATAAAATAAAATAAAAAACACAACACAAAATACAAACATAACATAAACACAACACAATAACAACAAACACAAACACAACCACACAACACACACGCACACACACACCACAGGCTACACAGGACTACACACACAGCACATAACAACACAACACACAGACACACAGACACACAACACAACACACACACACACACGACACAACACACAACACACACACACGACACACAGCACACACAGACACACAGACACACAGCAACACAGCACAAGACACACACAGACACGCACAGACACACACACACACAGACACACAGCACACACACGACACAGACAACACAGCACACACACAGACACACACAGCACACACAGACACACACGACACACACACGCACACACGCACACGCACAGCACACACACACACCAGCACCATCACAACACACACGTACACACACAACACACTCACACACACACACACACACACACACACACACAACACACACCACTACAACAGCACACAACACAACACCACACAATACAACACATACACACACACGACACACACACACACACCACACACACACACAGCACAACACACACAACACACACACACACACACACACACACAACACACACACACACACACACACACATACAACACACGACTCACATCACACACACAGTACACGCACACTACACACACTACACACACACACACACTACACGCACACTACACACACACACACACACACACACACACACACAGCACACACACCACACACCACAGCACACGATACGCACACACCATAGCATACGCACGTACACCACACTACACACACACACGCACACTCACACACACTACACACACGACACGCACACACACACACATACACACACTACCGTCATACACACATCACACACACACACACACACACCACATACACACATCACTCACACACTACAGCATACACGTCACACACACACATACACACACCACATACATCACACACATCACACGCACACAACACGCACACTATACACACACTACACACACACACACACACACGCACATACACACACATACAGCACACACACTACACACACATACACACACACTATGCACATCACACACACACACACAACACACACACATACACACACATGCACGCACTCACACACACACACACACACACACACACACACACACACACACACACACACACACACACACACACAACACACACACACACACACACACACACACACACACACACACACACACACACTCACACACACTGACAACATACACGCTCACACACACACTCACACACACACACACACACACACACACACACACACACGCACATACACACACGCGCGCGCACACACTTTACGCATAAGTAATATCGCAAAATTGTTAATTTTTTGAGCATCTCCGTCTTAATAGTACGATACAGAACATCTGCTTGCTAGCGTAAAGCAAGCTTTTTTTATGTCGACTACGGATTTTAGCTGTTATCCGTCCTAAAAATATTGGTCTTGAGTCAATGTGGCGGATTATTTCATCGAATTCGTATGTTTTAGATTCACCCAGTGTTTCCATTTCATCATTTGACGTCACAAATTACACACTTGTGTGTGGTTTGTGTTTGACGTTATCGGTTTGTTCACTTTCATATTACAATTTCCCGCTTTAAAAGCTCCAATTTAGTGACGCAGAGTTATAAAATTATGCTTCACAATAAAAAAATGACCATCGCTTGTTTGGTTGTGTAATCTGTGGTTGGGACGACGATGGTAGGATGGCAGAGATGTACAAGCCAGCTAGTATAATCAGAATAAAATTAAACGCAAGTTATGTAGATGTAAACATTTCCGAAATTCCTTGTTCAGATGTGTTTTTATAGGGTTTTAACAGGTCGAAACGCTAGGTTAAAGTGGAACTTGTTTGTACGCATTAAAATCTTATTTGCCAAGTTATACAACTGTCGAGTAATATTATAAATGTGAAGACAATCTTTCACGGCTTCCTGAACGTCAGAAATATCGGGAATGTTATACATATTTAATATTGTAATGTAGTAACAAGTTATTTGTTCATAACAAAAAGTTATAATAAATAAAATATCTACTTTTTGCGCTACTAACCCCTATTAAAATATAAGCTAATTAATATACCTTTGTTCAATCCTACAATAGAAAGTTGTTGTTTCTAACTATTGTTACGCATCTCGAAAGTTTATGATTACCCCACCTCACAATATCCCTATGGCAACGCATCACTTTGCACTTTGCAAAACGTTTTGCACTCACTAGTGACTGTAATATACTATTATATAGATTATTAAAATTAAAATTAAAATTTATATTAAGATTAACAGTACAATTATTAAAAGTTCCGGCACTGTATTATCGCCGCTTCATTCCATATTTTACGGAACGGAATTAGAAAAGAAAATTTTCGTAAAAAACTGATTTGTTGTTGACTAGTGCTGTCAACGATAATACATAGCAACCAGACTGCTGCAGCCGTCTATATTTACTTAAATGTTGAAACGCGTCGGAAAATATTTCCAAAAAATACATATTTCTTAGAGTAGGATTGAACTAAATGTTATACAGCACAGTGGAGAAACGAATTGCACCACGGGCAGGTGCAATTTCGTACTTGCTCCACTTGTACTGTAATATACTATTACATATTCGTTTAAGCAATAAGAATTGTAGAAAAAAATTATTTGAACAATTAAAATTGCTTTCGATAATTTAAAAATTCGATGTAGAAAAAAAATTATATAAAGCGGTAAATCAGTGTTACCAACAAGTAAACATAAAACTCACCATTAAAACGAATGCCATTAACGAAATGGCTGCTGTGTCTGATTGTTTTTCTTTAGGAAGTACAGTATGGTGTAGAACATGTTACAATCAAGAAATTGAAGGAGAAGTACTCGCCTTTGATCCACAAACAAAAATTTTAATATTAAGTATCCTTTATAAATAAATTTTTAATAGTTTACCTAATGTGAAAGTAACCTTATTAAACATAATTAATTTTTAATGCTATTAAAAAACATGAACCCTTAAAAAATCATACAAATTTTCCTTAACAATAAACAGAATGCCCACCATCAAGTGGTTCAAATCCATTACACGACGTACATTTTATAAATTTATCTTTAGTAAGCGAGTTACAAGTAAAAAAAGAAGTTTCGGCCATTCCAGAAGTTCCACAATCTTTAAACTTGCAAAGGGTAATTATAGACAATTGGACAGGTGTGGTTATTTATGAATGTTTTAGTTAAATACACGTATAAGGAACCAAGTGGATGAAAAGCGACGTCTACTAACGGCTATGTCTGCAAATGTATCACCTGAAGGTCAAAGTCTTTTTATGGCAATCGCTAAAATATTTCAAGAAGTTAGATGGAGAAATTCAGATATTGTCCTATGGAATCATCAAGTACTTTTACTTTACATATACTATTACACTGTAAATTGTAAGCAATTTTTACAGGTTATTATTAGTCCACCTTATCGACTGGATGATATAAAAGGCAACCCAAATAGCAAAGATTATGAATATATAAAAAGTGGTAAGTTACGCATGATTTTTGAGAGATTTCGATAACTATATATTTTTAGGTTGAAAAGCATATAAAGGATAATGCCTTAAATAATTCAACTGTAAATCAACAGATTGTTCAACATAACTCAAGTGCGCAATAAATCAAAACACCAAAACTAGAATAATTCTCAATACCTCACCGGGTTTTGAACGAATAGTATTTGATATTTTATTCCGTTGCATGTTTAATTTCATTCAGTGTAAAAATTATTGTAAAAAAAAAGCAAATTGTTTTTTATATATTTTTGTGTTTACATATAATTTGCGACCGTATTGTGATTAAATAATATGATTTTTTCCATATATAATTTTTTTGCTATACCGTTTCGGAACTTTTTTTGTTGATCTATATTTTGAATGGCGAAATGTAATATATGAAATTATGAAAGAATAAAACAGTTTTCAGTAATGTTTTTTATTCATTTTGTGGTTTTAAGTATTATGACAATTTTGTTTCTGTAAAATTAGGGGTAAGACACTGAGGCAAACTTTGATTATAATGGTTGAATGCAGTAGTAAGTGCTAGTTACAAAAGGACGGAATGAAAAGATGTGGAACTCGGTGCATGAATTTTGCAGAAGCAAAAGATATGGACAAAATTGTTCATAGTAACTAATTATAAGACGCAAAATATGGTTTCTGTCCATCCGGTAAGTGAATGGCATGATAGGTATGTAGTCTCTTGTTAGTACAAAGTGATTGTGTATGTATGTATTATAGTAGGCGATCCACAGTTCACCTCCGACCATGACATTGGGGTAATTTGCTCAGGTCGATTTATGTATATAGTTATTTCAGACTAAGTTTTCTGTATTAACTATGAATGTCTACACCCTGGTCCAGAAGTAAACGTGCATTGACTTACCTATAATATACAAAGTTAAAATCACAAAGCAGAAAATGGTCACATTGATAAGTTGTGTCATTTGACCAAAAAATACGTTCATTTTCAATGTTAATTACTTTTGGTTCATCTACGCACATAAGTGTCCCATAAATCTTTGCCTTATGGTCTGAAAAGTGAGTAAACAGAGGTGACTTATAAGTTCAGTACAATTGCAACAAAATTATAATTGTAAAGTAATATCACACATTCCATAGTGACTGTATTAAGAATGTTTTTTTCTTCTAATTTGCCTTTTCAGATGTTGAGCATTGGACCTTTGACATATTCCATCTCTTGTTTCATCAACATTTTCAACTCTCAGGTTTTTATTGCAACAAGTGGTTTTGTAGGTGACCATTGGGGGGAGGTTGAAGTAGCCAAAATCTGAATTAACTTGATTTTTATTTCTGTAATAATTTTAAATTAATATTTATAATAAATGTGGAAAGTACGAGTTAGCAAATTGTATAACATAATTACGATTGTACACTTTGAAATTGTATTTTTTGCAAACCGTACCAAACTTAATGGAAATAAGTGTAGAGCACCATTTTTATTTTATGCAAAAATTATATAGTAAAGAAAGTAAGTTATGTGCCCGGAAATTGGCCAGTGCTTATTTCTATATAAGTTGGTTGAATGAAAGTAAGGAGTTCTACAGTATACGCGAGTAAACAACCACTACCTAAATGCTGTAAGTGGTACATTATAAAGAGCATCAAAACTTAGATGCAAATAAAACATTGCTACATGTAAATCTCGCCACCGAAGTTTAACTATACATGACTACCTGTGTACAAAGATTTAAGATGAGAATTGTTTGGTAGATATGATATGTCATTCAGCTGTCTCGTTATAATAACCCAAAAAGGGCAAAGGGTTACATCAGTATATTTGCAGTTGTGTTATATGTTTACGTTTTTAATAAGTATTGAGCAATATAATTTGGCTCTCCTACTTATCATTTTAGTGTCTTATTTTTTATGTGTGATTGTGCACTGCTTCGATACTTGTCGGCTGATAGTTTATGTATCTTTGCATCATGTGATATTTTTCTTTTCATTTATTCTCTCTGTTTAAATAGGTCATTACGGTTAATTGAGCAATACTTTGTCAACATTTTCTAGCTAGATGTACTATACCTACTCTTACTTCTGCTGGGACTGATTGTACCCCTAAGGTGACTATAGAGAGCGATTGAACACAATTTTTGTAACAGTAACACTTTTTGACTGTTTTTAGCCTTTTCATCTTTAGTGCTGTGGGTTCCAATTACCTTTCTATAAGAGCTAACTGTAAAACCACTACCAATCTTCATACGAATGTCTCTGGTGAATGTAAACAATTTATGTATGTTTTGTAATTGGATGTAATCTTCATTTACATGGACAAACAAGAGTTGTTTTTGGAACGTTTTCTTCCTAAAGTTGAACAGGAATTGATGCTCACAAGGTCCTTCTTGGTAAGTTAGGTTTTCTTGGGGTCAGACAGCTTAGGAGGTGATTTTTTAACCCTGTCTTCTGGGTTTCCTTATTTGCTACATCTTTTCTTAATGTATTTATTTAGCTATTTACAATATATTATATAACTTTTCGTTTTGGTTTTCCTCTTGAGATTTCGATGAAGAGTTGAATTTATGAAGAAACTTTTCGAATAGAGAACATGCGCCCGCAGTAGGTCAACGTACAGTTTCATTATATATTCCAGCTGTTTTAAAAGCATTCATTATACTTTTTGATATTTTTCACCGCGCCCGTTTAAATTGCTACGTTCTAATTTTGGCACTTGGTCTCTTCTGTTTACCAATAGTCAGCACTCATGCTTTAGCTTAGAAAACCAGAAACTGTTTTAAGTGGCCCAGTGTAACGATAATACGGTTTTATTCTAGTATAAATTTTAGTACCAAAATTTGATTACTTGGCAATGTTTAGTAATCAAGCTTAGAGAACACTTGCTTAGAAAACCATCAGAGAGCCATTTCTAGACCCAGTGTAACAATCCCCTCTTCTCTTGTTTGAATACTAACGCATTATCATAAAACGTCGCCTTTTGGCTTTGTGTATTTGTGTGTTTTTCTTTGCGCGGTATCTGTTCGTTTATGCGTGCACAGAACAGCTTGTTCGCGTGTTTACGCCTGCGTGTCTGTTCTACCATATAAAGCTCAGCATTAAACTGTGGTTCTACGTCATTGTAACATCTTAACGGCAAGGGTAGGTGCTGTGAGTGTATGTGTGAGTAGTGTGTACTGCGCGTGTGTGTGTTCGTGCGTGTTTTGTTATTTTTCAAGATGGTCAATTAATGTTGAGATACTTTGTTTTCACCTAAAAAGGAGTTTGTAATTTTTCAACTATATTTTTTAGAATGCCATAAAATATTAAAAAGTACGGCGTAATCCTGGTTACGGGTTTAACTTTGACGACAGAGTCATTCATGTAGAAAGGTTAAAGTGCAGAATGGCGTAACCCTCGTGAAAGGTTTATATGGATTATGATAACTGAACAGAAAGTGTTATGTACCTAATCCTGGAGTTAGATGTTGCCCTCTTGATATATATATATATATATATATATATATATATATATATATATATATATATATATATATATATATATATATATATACACATATATATATATATATATATATATATATATATATATATATATACAACCCGCAATAGTGAGTGAAAAAATAGATGAAAGGTGTGGCGACATGAATAAGTGTGAAAAATAGAGACCCGAAAATGGGTAGTAGTTGTAAAAAGGGATAGAAAGCTAGAGTGAAAGTGAGAAAATAAGGAATGAATATGTGAAAATAGGAGATAAAATGGGAAAATAGCAAAATAGATTTAGAAGTAGATGGCTTTTGCTAACATGTTTAGGTTTTTTCCAAGAAATTAATTAGTGTTAAACATGAGAATTGGAGAATAGCGGATGAAATGTAGGTTGAGGTGACGGTTTTACTATACGCTTTAGGAGATAAATTTGTCATTAATTAGTATTATGTTTGCTTACAATTATTATGTAATAAACATGTATAGAAGGGGAAGGAAAGTAACATGTTTGATTCCCTCCCCAAAGGGCTAGGCGGGCTGCTTATACTTTCCATACTCCTTAGCAACAGCGATGAGTTTCAAGTACATATACGGGATGTCCCGGGAACCGACGTACGCTCGAAGACGGTAGAGGACAATAATTGGAGATGTTTTGACGTATAATTTTTTCTGCGGCGTTTCGTAATGTGGTTAAGGTTTTTTTGCGAAATCAGTTTTTTTTTTTAGGTTTTTACAGAAACGATACGTGATAGCTGGAAGCTAATGACTCTTTTACTACTAATATGAGATGATTTTTGACAAATTTTGTTAATCAAAGGTATTACACACATAAACATTAATAGTTTTGTTCATTACAATATTACAGATTAATTCGGCACCGAAAAGACAAAAGTTGTCCAAAGAAAATAATGTTCGTTTTTTCACTGGTGACCATTACTATTGGTCCGTAAAATTAACAAAAAAACGACTGATTAATTTTTTTTTACCGAATTAAATATTAAAATTCTGCCATTTCTACAGTTTTAATTATTTTAAGCTGAAATTTGGTAATTATTGCTAACGATAATTAGGACTAATTGTCCACAAATGCGACAAATTTTTGGGCACTACGAGACATGCAGTTTTTCTTAAAGTTTAAAAATTTAATTTCTTTTTACTTTTATTTAACTGAACTGGTACGCCATTCCCCAAAAGTTACTAAATTGAGAAAAATTCTCCGACAACTTAAATTTTGATTGTGTTAGAATTTCGAAAAAATTGACAGCACTGAATTGCACCTATGATATTAGTAGTAAAAGTGTCATTAGTTTCAGCTATCACGTACCGTTTTTGTAAAACCTAAAAAAACTGATTTCGCAAGAGAACATTTACCACGTTGCAACACTCAAACGAAGCGCCGCAGAAAAAAATTATGTCAAGACATCTCCAATTGTTGTCCTTCGGACAGTCAGTTCCTGGACACCCTGTACACATTCGTATATATGCATGGTGGGATTAAGGATGGGTGAGGTTGGGGTAATATCGGAAGGAATGGAGTCAGAGTTCTGTTTGATGGCAGGATGGCTGATACAATATATGTGCCATGTATTACGATTTGTTCGTTGGGGAATGGTTAAGTAATGTTCCTGAGGGAATGTCATTGGCCTCAATCATTAATTATAGGAGTTGGGTTTGCTTCTAATATTGATAAACTTTCTGTAGCTTAAACTACGCACTAACTTCTTAACTACTTGACATCAATCAATCAATTGCCTTACAACTACTTTACAATGTTATTTGCTCCTCTCTAGTATCAGTATGCACAATCTTGCTTTTACGCTATAAATTTATTGCTACGAGATAGGTTTACATTATTATTAGGTTGGAGATGACGCACCTAACAGAAATCGCTTGCGGTTTTATTTATTGATGGAAAAATAGTGTCAAATCAGGGAAATAAATAGGTGATAGTGTTTATATTCTACAAATTTTCGACATACATGAAATTAAAAAATGCATTGCTTCATCTTTTCCATGAGTTATGGATAAATTGACGCACACAAAAATCTATTACAGTCAATAATAATGAAAAATACAGTAAAAACAAAATTTAGATTTAACTAAGTCACATATGAAACCTTTGAGTGAGTCAGCTATACTTCCTGTGTGCACAATAACCACAAATAGTGCACCTATACCAGGTTTTCTTTATTCAGTGTCTCCACAAACAAGACATTTGTCATGTTCAGAAGCATCGTTCATATAATCCTCTGCATCGTCGTCGCATATTTCTTTTTCATCGATACTGCTTATTTCACTGTCAGCGTCAGATTCTTTCTAGATTTTTTTTTATAACTTTTCTTCTTGATTTTCACATTTGCAATTACTCTCTTAACTAAAGGGGTATTTTCCTCCAAATTGCGTTTGTAAGGGATAGTAGTTAAGACTTCTGAATGCTGTTTTCCGCACATTCTCGTCTATTCTCTGGCCTGTGCTTTTGGTACCGGTAATATGTTTGAAATTGGAGTTTGGTATAAAATAAAGTTGTGGCTGGTGATACTGATTGCCTGCTTGTGGATGGTTGCTGCAACGCTCTTGGTCTGTGACTGTAGTGTCGATAGTTCTACTAGTTGTCGGCATGAATGTTTAGTTGATGCTAATCGATGCAACTGAATTTCTCGTATAGGTTGTTCATTCATAAAGTTATCGGTCGGAACAAAGTGGTCCTCTGCAAATTTTTCAGAAATAAGTGGATGTACGCTAGCGGCGGCAAAACCAGAAACCCCTCTTTCCACACTGGCCACTGGCTCGTATGCAACTTTAAACATTTCGGCAACATCATAATGGCACAATGTATTTCCTTCTTGCGGGTTGGAATTTTTTCTCTTCAAAAATAAATTACATTGCCTGCTGTACGCGTTTTTCAGTGTCCGAAAGATCATGAGGTCGAAGGATTGTAACTTATGCGATGTATGGGACGGTATGCTGACCATAATTATTCCATACCTCTTGCAGAATTCATAGATTTGCAACGAAATATAACTGGAATGGTTTTCCAGTTCAAGTAATACTTGATTCTCAACAGTATATGATACCTTAGCCGTAAAATGTTTAAACCACATTATAAACCTTTGTTCGTTGCTCTATCCATTTTTGTTGCAAGTATAAATAGACCCAGCAGGTGAGGAATCATCCTCAATAGTGGGAAAATAAATAAGGGCGGCACAAAGTTTCCTGTCGCACTGACAGCGCAAATCACCGTAATGTTTTTATCGCGTTCCCATGAACAAATAACACCAAACTCGCCGGAAACTCAAAGAAGCCATAAACATCGCACTGGCATAAAACCCAATAAGCCAAGCTAGTGTAGAAATAGAACCAATTTGGATCGTAATAATGCGCAAAGAGCTTATGCGCAATACACCTGAGCAACAGGTTAGAAATATGCGTATATATATATATATATATATATATATATATATATATATATATATATATATATACTAGTTACATGGAAATTGCAACACCAAGAAGGGGTAGCAATTTTTTGACCAAACTTAGCAGAAACGTTTAACTACTAAAAGGTAGCAATTAATTAAAATTTAAAAAAAAAACAATAAAATATAAACCTAATTTTTATTAACAATGGGTTGGTCCCCCCCCTATTGGTTACACACTCCTCCACTCGTCGTGGCATCGATACTAGCACATGGTCGATGTCCTCTTGAGGTACTTGTGCCAAGTAACCTGTAATTCGCCCTGTAGAGCAAGATTCTAACCCATAATCCCCAAACATGCTCGATGGGCAAAAGGTCTGGAGATCCGGGTGGAAATGACAAGAGATTAAAATTATCCTTTGAAAACCTATTGCACTGTGGGAACGGGCATTATCCTGCTGCAAAAGTGGGTCTTCCAACTGCTGAAGAAATATATATATATATATATATATATATATATATATATATATATATATATATATATATATATATATATATATACACCTCATCCATATATCGTTGTTCATATTGCCTCGGATGAATACCAAACGAGACCTACTCCCGTAAGTTATAGCACCCCATATCATAATCCCTCCCTGCCTATGATTCCTATCCAACCAAGTTACAATGTGACTTCTTTCACATTACATGCACTACCTGTCAAATTTTTACTTCTGCCGTCGTAGATAAATTAGCTGTAAAATTGTATTGTACAACTATACTATAATATAAATGTATAAATGAACAGATTAGACCATGATCATACAAGCTTATCTTCAAAAAAACTCAGAAATTGGTACGTAGTGCAGTGATCATAGTGGATGTACAGATTACAGAACGAGAGATGACAGGTGGTAGTGGGGGTTCTTTTACTTGCACGACTGGAGTCAGTGTTAGACAGAGAAAGTATTCGGAAAAAATAAATGCAAACAACGTTAAACCCTGCTTGCAGAGTACGGATTTCCTCCTCCCACTCTCAGTGTGTGGGCGTGTGTGTGTGTGAGTGCGGTGCTATATATATATATATATATATATATATATATATATTTAAATAAGACATTTTTCTTGAAAACTTGTGTAAATAAACGTAAAAATTAATTCAACGTTTCGGGAACGTCCTTTGTTCCCTTTGTCAAGAATTTATTTGACAAATACAGAAATTGAAATAAGGTAACTATTTTTAACAAGTACAAAATATGAAACAAGGTAACTAATTTAAATTTAATCTGGACGAGTGAGTTAGGCTTCGTAGTTGGTCTAGTATGTGATGTAGAATTAATTTTTACGTTTATTTACACAAGCACCTTCTACATCACATACTAGACCAACTACCAGAAGTCAAGCTCACTCGTCCAGATTAAATTTAAATTAGTTACCTTGTTTCATATTTTGTACTTGTTAAAAATAGTTACCTTATTTCAATTTCTGTATTTGTCAAATAAATTTTGACAAAGGAACAAAGGACGTTCCGAAACGTTGAATTAATTTTACGTTTATTTACACAAGTTTTAAAGAAAACTGTCTTATTTAAACATTAATACTTGTGAAATCTAAATAGAAATATATATATATATATATATATATATATATATATATATATATATAAGTAATCTTGACTGATAATGAATATAAGATAAGTTTGAATGCAGATTATAGGCAAAGTAAAAACCCTTTGTTAATGTGCCAAGCTTTCGAATGCTTTATTCCTTTATCAAGACAAGCTACTATAAATATAATTAAATTATAGCTTGGCACATTAACAAAGGGTTTTTACTTTGCTTCATAATTGACTGCATTCCAATAAACTTATATTATATATATATATATATATATATATATATATATATATGTGTGTGTGTGTGTGTGTGTGTGTGTGTGAGGTAGAGAGTGACAGGAGAGGGTATGTGTGTGTTTGAGTGTGTGGTGGAGTGATGCAAGTTGGTTATCGTTTTCGGCGTTTCTTGTTTGGTGCATGACTTAAAATAGAAGAGGAAGTGTGAATGTACGAGTTTTATGGTATGCATTTCTTTTATGAGCGGGAGAGTAGAACTATAGATTATGAGAGCTGAAGGTCAGGCTTTGAGAGTTGAAGTTGAGATGTCGAAAGTAAAAGAAATGTAGTTGAGAGCGGTGTAGGCCTGTGGACCGAAGCTAGCGCTGTAGGGGATGGTGTTTGTAGTGTGTAGTGGATTGGATACAAAAAATGGTGTCAACACAGGAAATTGTCGTGGCTTTATTTAATGTGATTTTCAATATGCGTATTTTGATTATTTACATTGTCAATAACCCGCTACTATTGTAGGGTATGAAGAGTTTAATGTATTTTGTAAATAGTGGAATTTACGGTTATTCATTTTTGGCCTAGTCTTTTGTATAGTTAGTTATGTATCCTCAACTGTTAATAAATGTAGAGAAGCTTTGCGAACCCGTATTCTGTTTAAGAATGTAATTAAACTATAGAAATTTAAGAACTAGAATTTATGTTGTCTAAATTTTATTTTATGACGCGAGAAATAATTTCCGTAAATTGTTGAATAGTACAGTAACATTAATGATATTTTCTAAAAACAAAATTAAGTGTAAGGTGAAGATAAAGGATTAAAGATGATTAGATTTTAAATAAAAGTGCAACGTTGTGTTGGAACTTGAAAGTTAAATAATTGGAACTAAGTCAATGTTGGATGGAATTTTCGTTAACGGAACTCATAAAGTAAGAACTGTCTTATTGCTTATTTGGTTTTTGTTTTCCTGTGAAAATATGAATTATATAAATAATTATTTTGTAGATTTTGTATATTTTAATGTGAAATTCCGTACTTAGAGATATGATTTGTAGTTTGAATTTTCAAGCCATTTATCCTTCCTTGTGTAAAATAATTTTGGTTTGTGCAGAACAATCTTGCATAATTTGACGGATTTGTTATATCAAAAGCATTGCAGTTTTCATGAACATAATACTCGGGATTCTGAATTAATAAGGATTGATAAAATCAGATTAAGTAGTAGTCGTAATGGCTGGAATTATTATGGAATTAAGTTTTATAACAAACTACCAGCTTCGATCAGACACTTCCCTAGGAATAAATTTTTAAAAATTATAAAAACCTATCTTATCCAAAAGACATTTTATAGCATTGGCGAATTTCTTAATGTAAATGTCAACTGTGATTTAAATTACTTGTGATACTTGATATCTTTATAACTTGTTATGTATTTATGTTGACCTGTGTAAAACTAATGTTATTAACACCAAAAATAAATAATAATAATAATAATAATAATAACAACAATAATAATAAGAAATCATTTTCAACTACCAGCACCCTACATGCTTTGGGTGATTTCAATGCAACTCCACCAGTTGGGGTTCCACAAACACAGATCTACGTGGTCACTTAATAGAAGACTTACTACAAGAAAATAGTCTTACCCTGTTAAACACAAATAAGTCAACGCATTTCAATAGCAAAGGAAATACATTCACTGCCATAGACTTAACAATATCGACCTCATCAACAGCATTAAACTTTAAATGGGATACATCGGATGATCTTTATAATAGCGACCATTACCCTATCATTATTACCACCTACATAGAAAAAAGAAAATTGGTATCCCTCAAAATGGTTGCTAAAACGTGCAAATTGGAAACCATACATTGAAGAATTGGAACATATAAACTACACAGACGAAACTTCTCCAGTTGATAAAAAGTTGAAACGTTTACTGAAGAAATCATCAAAGCTAAAAAAGCTATTCCAAAAAGCAAAGGAATAGCTAAATCAAAAACGTTCTGGTGGACTCAGAAATTAAAATGGCTGTCAAAAGAAACGAAAACTATTTACAGTTTTAAACAAACTCCCACGATAGAAAATTTAATACTGTTTAAAAAAGCCCGCGCGGAAGCTCGGAAAAAAATCTTATCGGCGAAGAAAGATTCATGGGCAACCTATGTGGGCAACATAAACTCGCAAACAGCTAGCGAAGAGGTATGGAGGAAGGCTAGAACCATAATGGGTAAAAAGGGTGCTCCCTTCACCCCATTATTGATTGTGAATGGGGAAAGATTAACAAACGACGCACAAATCGCTGAAGCTCTAGCGAAACAATTTGAAAAAAACAGTAACTCTATGAACTATTCAGAAGCCTTTCTGCAAATAAAACAACACAACGAAAAGGATACAAACTTTACCACCAATGAACTACATGAATATAATAAAGAACTTACTATGGCTGAATTACAAAAAACGTTACTGAATACAAAAGACTCAGCACCTGGAGCGGACGATGTAGTGTACTCTATGTTAAAAGAACTTCCTTCCTGGAAAAGAAAACTGTTAGAATTATACAACGAAATATACGAAAAGGAACTTACCCTAGACAATGGCAGCATTCAATAGTTATACCTATCCAAAACCGAGCACTGATGCTACAAAACAACAAACTACAGACCGATATCCCTGACATCGTGCATCAGTAAGGTATTCGAAAAGATAATCAATAATAGACTGACTTGGTGCCTAGAGAAAGAACCAATCATACCTAAATATCAAATAGGCTTCCGCAAAGGGCATTCTAGGACAGATGAACTGGTGTATCTCGAAAATTTTATCTTAAACAGTTTTTAAAAGATCGCACACTGTGGCAGTTGGATTTGATATTCGAAAAGCATGAATTAATGTGGAGGCACAGCGTTATAAAAAGCTTGAACAATGGGGAATAAAGGAACCTACCCCAAATAATTAAAAGTTTCTTGTCCCTTCGTACCTTTAATGTGCGGATAGGGAATATACATTCACAAACATACGTATCCCAAAACGGAATACCCCAGGGCTCAGTGCTGAGCTGCACACTATTTCTGATCGGAATCAACGACCTACTTGAATCGATACCAACCCCAATCTATAAATGTTTATATGTGGACGACCTAATCATTTTCTACGAAAACACATCTATGGAAAATATTGAAAGTCAACTAAATAAAGCAATTCAAGACGTAGCTACTAAAGTGGAAAGTATGGGATTACAGCTAGCAGAGAATAAAACTGCAGCCATACACTTCTGTCGGAAAAGAAAACCACATAATGAACCTAAGCTACTTATTGGGGGAAAAGTAGTTCCAATTGTAGAGCAAATAAAAATATTAGGAGTCATTTTCGATAAAAAATTACATTTTAAAGAACACATAAGTCATCTTGTCGCTAAATGTAAAAAAAGAATCAATTTCATTAGGTGCATGAGTAATATATCATGGGGTTCGGATAGGCGGGTACTTATCCAGCTGTATACAGCTTTCGTTTTGACTGCAATAGAATATGGTAGTGTAGTGTACTCATCTGCGAGACCGACACCTTTAAAACACCTAGACAGAATACACGCACAGGAATAAGGCTAGCAACCGGGGCATTCCGTACTAGCCCATTACTGTCAATATATGAAGACTCGGGTATCCCCCCACTAAATACTAGGAGGGATATTCTGCTATGTAACTATATGATAAAAATATTAGGAAGACCAAACAATCTGAATAACCAAATATTGAATGACATAGAGACAATAAATGAATATCAAAGGCGAGCAACAGTAAGTAAACCAGCCATCATAAGAGGTCTAGAACTAATTAATAAATTAGAAATCTGTCTGCCTACAGTCATCAATTACACTGACTGTGAATATCCACCTTGGTCAGAAATAAAGACGCATTTTGAACTAGACCTTGCAAAATAAAGAAAACAACACCCTACCGATACAGTATCGATTGCATGCGCGAAGAAAAATGTTCAAATACCCACATGCGAAACAAATATATACTGACGGTTCTAAGACTCAAAACGGAACTGGGAGCGCAATATTCTTCGACAAAGAAAGTCATAATTGGTCCCATAACTGTATCACCAGCATATACACAGCTGAATTATACGCCATTTGGCAATCTTTACTGTTTTGCAGACTTCAAGAGGAGAGGAATATATAATATGTAGTGATTCGCTAAGTTCCTAGTAGCTATCCGAAATCAAAAAATACACATCCATTATTAAACAAAATAAACGATCAATTACACTACCTGGAAAACCAAGACTCAAAACATATAACTTTAATGTGGGTACCGGGACATGCAGGAATCCATGGAAACGTGAGGGCTGACTTATCAGCAAAGCAAGCGTCAAATGAACATATCAAAGATGATATATGCGTGTCACCGACCGATTTAAAACAACATCTCAAAGAAAGATTAATGAAACAATGGCCAATCACATGGTGTCAAACAAATCTGCCATAAACCAAGAAAGATCCCATTTGAAGACCTGGCATAATAAATACAGACTTTCACGGAGGGAAGAAGTAGTCATAACAAGAATTAGGATAGGACACACCAATGTAACACACATGCATGTACTAGGCACAAGTGAACAAAACAAATGCTTTAATTGTAATGAAAACATAACATTAACACATATATTTGTAGAATGCCCACTACACAATGCTACAAGAGAACACTTAAAACTAAAGAACCGAGTAGACGACATAACAGCAGACAATCCTGAGGATATAACTAAAGCCCTAAATTACCTAAAAGAAATTGGTTTTACAATTTAAAATTTCATGTAATGGCAATAAGCTTTGGAGTTATTGCATTAAAATTAAAAATTAAAAATATAAAAAAAAAATAAAATAATTTTATAACGTTTTTTATATGAAACAAAAGGTAAACAAAATATTTCCTTTTGTTCGAATTATTTAGATTTAAAGTGATTGGAAGGAGCTTTTTGTGACCAAGATCACCAATCCAACAATTAATTTTTTTTTATCCTTAAGGAATTTATTTAAAAACCGATTTTAAGAAATGTGAATGGGCCAAAGGTTCCTTTGTTTAAATTTAGATCGATTAGGCTTTGCATTATAACGGAGGAATTTCCTTAGCTGAAATTTATTAAGTTTACGAAATTTTTGGAAATAATAAAATTATAAAATTTTATTTTTTTTTCGTTTTCCAGATTTTTTAATTTAAAATTTTGATCGAATATCAAAATTTCCTTGGTATAAATGTAATACAAATTTTAAATTTAATAATCCAATTTCAATAAAAAATTGGGTTTCAATTTGGAAAAAAAAATTTTACAAATTAACCTGTAAAAATTTAAAAAAATTTGCCGAAAAATTTTAAGAAAAATCGGAGGATTTTTGAAATTTTACAAATTTTATTTATCTTTATTTTTACGTTTTTCTTTCAAAATAAAATTGCGTCTTTCCCCGGAATTTCCCAAACACCCATAAAGCAATTTTTAATTCTTTTCATATTTTAAATTTAAATTTTTCTCTTTTTACTGAATACCTGAAATTTATTTAAAATTAACTAAAATTTATTCAAATCAATAAAAAATTATATTCCAAAAAATGGCAAGCTATCTTTAAAAATAAATGACTAAACATAAAAATGGTTGTAAGATTCGAAAAATAAAATTTTTAAAATGTTTTAAGAAAACTGAATCAGTGTTTGAAAAAAATTCAAAAATAATGGACCTTAACTTTTGGTAATTCTCATTTTTGGTTGGGGTTGAGCGGCCGCCGATTATAATAAATTAATATTTAATATAAAAAAAAAAATTTATTCCAGGGAACCAAGGGATGATATTTTAGAAACTGGTTTAAATTTTAAAAATATTGTTATTGGTTATAAGTTAAATTTTGTAAGAAAAATCCAAGTTCTATTAAAATTTAAGTGTCTGAAAAAATAAAATTTTGTTGAAATTTTATTTAAAAAAAGTTTAGAATAATTTTTGATATCTGTTATAATAACAACGCTAGTCTTACAAAACGAAAATGAGCATTTTCGGATTTTGTCGAATATCTCCGGCACTAGTCGGAAAAAAACAAATTTCTTTATACTCATGTACTACCCAACAAATTACGAAACTTATTTCTCATTTAACCGATACTCTACCTATTACGGTTTTCGATATCTCTGTATACGCAAATTAAATTCGGTTCACCTGTATATATATATATATATATATATATATATATATAATGTGTCCGCTAATTAATGGTACACAGCAAAACTGGATACCTTGGGTAAAAATATTGTTTAGCCAAACTTACCTTAGTCCAAAAGTTGATCATAACCGAGATACAGGGTGTTAAAGTGTTAATTTGCATTTCGTTTTTTCTTAATAATTGATCAACAGGGCACAAAATTAGATATGTGGGGGTTTTCGGGGGTGAGAAATTCAAATCCGTTCTTATTTTGGACGCCACTTGTAGAGGCCGCCACTTACAGTACATTACATCTATTAAAAATGACCTAATTTTTTTGTATCTCCCTGTATTAGCCTAAATATTAAAGATTATGAATTTTCCATCTTTTTTACAAAAAAAAGTTATACCTTGTAAATGTCTCTCCGAGTGACCGTTTTCAAGATATTTGCGTATAAATTATTCAGTTCAACTTTTCAAATTCCACATAAAAATATTGATTGAAGTAAGCTGTAATTAAATCAGATGCAATAATAAATGCTATAATTGTAAATGTCAAACTTTAGGGGTGTTGATATTTTGTAGGTTTTTTTTAATTTTTTGTAACTGTGTACAAAATGCCTAGACATAATGAGTTTTCAAATGAAGAAATGCGTGATATGATTTGTGTATACGCGCAGAAATTATTTAATGGACGTAGGGCGCATCGAAGGTATTTGGAAATGTATCCACGACGGAAACAGCCAGATTTTAAAATTTTCAAGAATCTCTATGATCGACTGGGAGAAAAAGGCTCGTTTCGTCCCAAACGAGATTCTACAGGACGCCCTAAGATTATAACTCCTGACCAGGAAGATGAAATTCTGATTCGTGCTGTGAGAACTGGCTTAGGTAAGTCCACTGTTCACAAAATTCTTACTGAAGAGGGACTGTATCCATTTCATTTCACGCCTGTACAAAATTTACTGCCAGCTGATTTGCCAGCTAGACTGGCATTCGCTCGTTTTTGTCGTATCCAGCACAATGCCGACCCATTGTTTTTAGACAAAATATTATTTACCGACGAAGCAATCTTTACACGTAGAGGCGTTTTTAACTTTAGGAATAAACATTCGTGGGATTTAGAAAATCCACATTTAGTAGCCGAACATCACTTCTAACATGAATTTAAAATTAATGTTTGGTGCGGCCTTATTGGTAACCATGTATTGGGTCCCTTCGAATTACCTACTAATTTAAACGGCGAAATCTACCTTAATTTTCTGCAAACTCAGTTACCCGAGTATTTTGATGATTTGTCCCTAGAACTAAGACAAAGCATGGTGTTCATGCAGGATGGAGCCCCTGCACATTTCTCTAGACGTGTCAAAGACTATCTAAATGTTCAATTTCCTCATCGCTGGATAGGTCGTGGAAGCCAGACGCCTTGGCCGCCTCGAAGTCCCGATTTCAATCCACTTGATTTTTGTTTTGGGGATATTTGAAATGGCTCGTGTATAAAGAAACAGTGAACACTCGAGAAGAATTATGGCAGAAAATTGTAAATGCTGTCGGAACAGTTTCGAAACGATCAGTTATTATTTAGGATAAGACGGTCGTTCAGCAGACGGGTTCTCAAATGTATTGAAGTGAATGGTAATCACTTTGAACAGTTATTGTCGAAAGATGCTCTCTTTTTTTATTAAATGTTAATATTTTTGTATTGTAGTTTTCTTGTTGTTATTTCTGTAGTAATTATAGCATTTATTATTGCATCTGATTTAATCACAACCTAGGTACTTCAAGCAAAATTTTACATGTGAGAATTTGAAACGGTGTAATGAATAATTTATACGCAAATATCTTGAAAACGGTCACTCGGAGAGACATTTACAAGGTACAACTTTTTTTTGTAAAGAAGATGGAAAATTCATAATCTTTAATATTTAGGCTAATACAGGCAGATACAAAAAAATTAGGTCATTTTTAATAGATGTAATGTACTAGTGGCCTCTACAAGTGGCGTCCAAATAAGAACAATTTGAATTTCTCACCGAAAACCATATCTAATTTTGTGCCGTTATGTCGCCCTGTTGATGAATTATTAAGAAAAAACGAAATGCAAATGAACACTTTAATATCCTGTATCTCCAACTTTTGGACTAAGGTAAGTTTGGCTAAATCGCAATATTTTTAACCAAGGAATATCCAGTTTTGCTGTGTACCATTAATTAGGACACCCTGTGTATATATAATATATATATATATATATATATATATATATATATATATATATATATATATATATATATACATATATATATATATATATATATATATATATATATATATATATATATATCTGTGTGTGTGTGGTGCGTGCGTGCGTGCGTGCGTGCGTGCGTGCGTGCGTGCGTGCGTGCGTGCGTGCGTGTGTGTGTATGTGTATGTGGGTATGTGAGTGATGTGTTTGTGTGCGTGTGTGTATGCGTGCGTGCGCAAGTGTTCGTGCGTGCGTATATATGTGTGTGAGTATGTGTCTGCGCGCCTTTTTGAATTTGTGTGCTTGTGTGTAGGTGCGTAGTGTGAGTGTTTGTGTGTGTGTGTGTGTGTGTGTGTGTGTGTGTGTGTGTGAGGTAGAGAGTGAGAGGAGGGGGATATGTGTGTGTGTGTTTGAGTGTATATGGTGGAGTGATGAAAGTTGGTTATCGTTTTCGGCGTTTCTTGTTTAGTGCATGAGTTAAAATAGAAGAGGAAGTGTGAATGTACGAGTTCTATAGTATGCATTTCTTTTTATGAGCGGGAGAGTAGAAATTCGTTATTCGCAATTAATCAGTCAAACTATAGATTATGAGAGCCGAAGGTCGGGTTTTGAGAGTTGAAGTTGAGATGTCGAAAGTAAAAGAAATTTAGTTGAGAGCGGTGTAGGCCTGTGCACCGAAGCTAGCGGTGTAGGGGAAGGTGTTTGTAGTGTGTAGTGGATTGGATACAAAAAATGGTGTCAACACAGGAAATTGTCGTGGATTTATTTAAAATAATTTTCAATATGCGTATTTTTGATTATTTACATTGTCAATAACCCGCTATTATTGTACGGTATGAAGAGTAATGTATTTTGTAAATAGTGGAATTTACGGTTATTAATTTTGGCCCAGTATTGTTGTATAGTTATGTATCCTAAACTGTTAATAAATGTGTAGAGATGATTCCGCGAACCCGTATTCTGTTTAAGAATGTAATTGATCTGTGGAAATTTGAGGACTTAAATTTATGTTGTCTAAATTTTATTTTATGACGCGAGAAAGAATTTCCGTAAATTGTTGAATAGTACAGTAACATTAATAATATTTTCTAAAAACAAAATTAAGTGTAAGGTAAAGATAAAAGATTCAAGATTATTAGATTTTAAAAAAAAGTGCACCGTTGTGTTGGAACTTGAAGATTAAATAATTGGAACTGAGTCAATGTTGAATCGAGTTTTCCTTAACGGAACACATAAAGTAAGAACTGTCTAATTGCTTATTTGGTTTTTGTTTTCCCTGTGAATATATGGATTATATAAGTAATTATTTTGTAGATTTTGTATATTTTAATGTGAAATTCCGTAGAGGTATCATTTGTAGTTTGAATTTTCAAGCCGTTTATTCTTCCTTGTGTAAAGTAATTTTTGTTTGTGCAGAACAATCTTGCATAATTTGACGGATTTGTTATATCAAAAGCATTGCAGTTTTCATGAACATAATACTCGGGATTCTGAATTAATAAGGATTGATAAAATCAGATTAAGTAGTAGTCGTAATGGCTGGAATTATTATGGAATTAAGTTTTATAACAAACTACCAGCTTCGATCAGACACTTTAGGAATAAATTTTAAAAATTATAAAACCTATCTGTGCAAGAAAATAATTGATGGTGTGGAAAAGACAAAATTTGGTTGATAAAAGATTGTACTTCGACAATTCTTCGTCCCTCCCACGAATTGCTCTTTACATTGTCTTCGATGTCATTTTTAGGTCTATCTTGGTTAACATTCGAAGATTCCGATTCATCATCATCAGACATGTTTTCAGTATACGAACAACCGGGGTGGAGAAATCGAAGTCCTAGAAGCACTATTGAATTCATGATCCTGTTCATGATGAAGACTATCGGCGTACTAGTGGAAGGTTCCTGTTCGTCCACCAGTGCGGCCGTTTTGGATAAATTTTGACACCGACGATCTTCATTCAGAAGAATTCTGTGTTTTATCTCTGCCAGTCTATAGAAATAGAATATGAATAATTTTGTAAAAGATAAAGTTTTGAAGCAAATCGGACCAATAGGTCCGTCGTACGGAATGAGATTACTTTGGAAATTAAGGGAAAGTAGAATGAGTAAACGATTTCATTTTGAAATAACAGCAGTTTCCAATGTTAGTCCCAGTAAATGTAGTTGATGTCTGATAACTTCTTTCTTTTAAACAATTGTGCATGTATTTGTTAAAAAGCATCTGTCACTATGACAACTCGTAAAGTATACTAGTTTTTTAGAAATGCACAAACCTACCTCCAGACATGGGTATTCCACCATTCACTTTGCAACTTTAGCTTTAATGTCACTTTTCAAACTTATTTTGCGTTCTACCATATTTTTTAATTTGTGAAAAGTTAAGGCAAAATTAAAGCTAGAATTTTCAATATTAGACTATCTTTTAAAAAAATAAATAAAACGGTGAGACGCAAAATACGTTTGAAATGTAACATGTCAAAACTGCAAAGTTGCAAAGCCAATGGTGGAATAGGGTCCTGGTTTGCAACTTGATTAAAAACAAAGGAAGGAATGATAAGTATAAAAATTAAACAATGATTTGTCATAAAAAAGATTGTACGACGAGCCACCTGTACGTAAACAGACAAAAAAGTTGCCCTTACCTACGCTTTACCAGCAATCTTTTATTTTTTTCGATGCTGGGTAAGTCCCAGCTTTTATTCTTACTTCTTCCCATTGTTAGGTGTATAAAGGTAAATATTAAACACTCACACAGGTATCACTTCAACTCAAATTAAACAACTCAAAAGTCCTACGAACAGTAGGACTGAAATTTTATGCAGAACAACAATAAACTACATAATAAATAATAAATGAAATTTGATTCTTACCATACGTATACTATTCTTTTTTCGATAATCAGTTTTATTAGCGTTCCGGGAACCCCTTGTAATGAAACCTGACTGCTAACGGAGACGGCACATAGAGACAGAATAACATTTAAAGCTGTTTTTAAAATCAATGCACGATTGTCTTTTAACTGAATTAACGGTCCCAAAAAAATTAAAGTAGTTTACGATGGTACCAAATCATTATTGAAATTTTGATGAATGTCGCTGCCTTTTTATTGTTTTTATGACGATATAATATAAAAACTGCATCAAAAATGCAGTTTTTTTACGTTTTTCCGATTTTTATAAAGAAAAACGAACGGATTTTTCACGGTTTCAAGTAACCAGCGACCTTCAGTTGGATGTGTTAAACATTCATGATTTTTTTTACAAATCAGTTGTTTACTTTACCTGTTATATTTATTTAAAATCGATAAATTATGCTCGATTTTACCCAGAAGAATCCCTTTAACGTAGTTTTATAAAGATTTGAAACCACATTAATTCTAAGTTTTTTAAGTTATTTGGACGATTAAGTAGAGATTTTTAGTGAAGATCAATTTTGCGATCAAGTTACGATATTTAAGCAGAGATTTCCAAAGTATTTTTTTATCAGTATAGTTTTATATTGCGAAACTTTTTAACATTTTAACGTAAATTTCTGGAGTGTAGGTAAGTAATTAAATTCAAGATTAATAATAACATTTGTGATGGAAAGAGTGTATATTGCAAATTAAGAGTGCGTTTAGCGATTAAATTATAACAGTAAATTTTGTAGTCAATTGTCAACAGATTGAGCCAAAAATTAAGGTGGTTAAGCACTGGAGTTCTGCAGATTATGTGCGTTTGTAGAATTTTTCTGACTCACGCGGGCGTTGAGATCTAGTTCATGACGTGATTAACTTAAAAATTGAAAGTCAGGTGGCGTCTTTGTGTCATTTTATTTAATTTTATTACTGATTGTGATTTTGAGTTGTAACGAGTGCCCTTTTTGTAGATGGAATAAGAACCACGACCCTACCACTGAGTTATGTCGTAAATTGCCTTTACGGGCTGATGTTCTAATAACAGTCTGTCCTTAACATCCTATACGAGTATAGCAATGAGTAGTTGTTTCAATGTAAACGGAAAAATGCCGACTGGAATTGAACCCATTACCCCCGAATGCTCAACTCTCTACTTTCATATATACCGTATAAATGTAGAATAGATGCGAGAGAAACAACAGGGCTTGTTATATACATGAAAGGTCAGATGAGCAAACCGATTCTGCAATGGATAATGATATTCTATAAATTAGATGCAAGAAATTAAAAAGAAAAGATTTCTGCAAAAAAGTAGGTGAATCGGACACATAAAAATAAACTGCCAAATTTAGTACGTTTAAATTGTAGAAAATTTATGTTGGTAATATGTAACGTACTGCGTTTAATTTGTGGCATGTTTCTAAAATATTTACATTAAATAAACTAAATTTACATAATAAATTAAGGATAAAAAAAAGTAATTGTGTGCATTAAAAGTTTTTTCAAATAAAATCAACTCCTTAAACTCGGTTATTACTATGAAAATTATCGTCAATAGTGACGCCATATTTCTAATTGTCAAACCAGAACATGGTTTACTGTCAAATTATCTATTTACTTTAAGTAAACAAAAATAAATTAATTAATATTAAAGAAAGGTACGAATCTAATCTGCGCATTTCAACAAAAATAAAAATTCAACCGAAGTTTCCTATATAATTTTTTTTATCACTAAAGACCTAATTATTTTGTAGGTCATGGTTGTTGCTTGCCACCAATATGGTTAGCTAATTTATTTAAAAAAAACAGAACAGAATGTGAGCCTTATTAATAACAATGCACCAAACAAGAAGAGTACCAATTGTAGAATTAAATAATTATTTAACATGCAAATTATGCAAAGGTTACTTTATTGATGCTACGACAATCATTGAATGTCTTCACACATGTAACAATCGACTATAACACAAAGTCAGTTAATAACACTTCTGTTTATAGTTTGTCGAAGTTGTATTGTACAGTATTTGGATAAGAATAAATATTGTCCAGTTTGTGATGTTCAAGTACATAAAACGAAACCGTTACTTAATATACGACCTGATAAAACATTACAAGATATTGTATACAAATTGGTTCCACGTTTATTTCAAAGTATGCATTAATTATAATAATTAATTAATAACATTCTTGTTTGTAGATGAAATGTGCAGGAGACGAGAATTTTATATATCCCATCCGGAGGTTCGACCATCTAATTTAGAACAGTGTGGTGAAGTTTCTTATCAACATATTCTTAGTCCAGATGAAACAATTTGTTTATCGTTAAATTATCATGGTGGTAATGCTCCACCTAGGTAAATTTGATGATCTTGTTGATCAGTTTTCTATACAAATTTTGTAGGTATTTACGGTGTCCGACTGCTGTTTCAGTAATGCATTTACAAAAATTGTTAAGATCCAAGTATGATCTTTCTGAACATCATAGAATAGATATTTTGCACAATCAAGATTGCCTTAACTCTCACCTTACTCTTATTGATATAGCATATATCTACCTATGGAGGCGGGTAAGTTAGCAATTTAAGGTATTTTAGTCATCTTTGTAATAAAATTTACTGTTGTCTCAATTTATTATTGTAAAATAGATGTGTTCGTTTATACGTGTATGGTCTATAAGTGCCTCCATCTACATCTTTCCACATCTACGTAAATGACATTGATAAATATTCTAATTATGTTTCAATTGAAAATCGATACAATGCTTTTAATATGTTATACTTTTAATTAATTAATTTTTTGGGAAAATAGAAATCAGCATAATGATTATGTATACTTTAGATGTTAGGTTAGAATTTATATCCATTTTTTAGTGAATTAGAACGTTTGTAAAACTAGGTAACATTACGGTATCCAACAGATGTTTCTCCCGACAACACTAGTTGGAAGTGCCAACCTAATTAAAACTTCATAGCTTACTAGGTTGCATAAGGAACACAAATGGATAAAATATGTGTTATGGGATGTTTGAGACTAATCAAGTAAAATATTCTCACCTGGAACGTTATCAAACTATTTTAAATAAAATAATGTCATCGTGAAAGATGTTGCTTTCGCTTAATGTGTTATGTATGACTATTGCACATGTATGTCAACCTAACCGTATGAAGCAATGAAATTACACATTTCAAATTTTTAACCAATCACATTTCAATTACACAACACTTATTATTTTCGTGTTATCAAAAAAGTGCAGGTAAATACGAATAAAAACAAAAAATGAATTATTTATTAAAATTAAATGTATAATTATTATAATATACTCGATAGACAAAATTACAAATATAAAAAACAGTACGGAGGCCAATAGCAGCTTACGGATGTGAAGTATGGAATACGGGTATAGTGAAAAGTGCAAAGTTAAAAATATGCGAAAGATTCTACGAAAAATCCATGGTGGACGAGAAGAAAATGGGGAGTGTATAAAAAAAAAATGAGTTAGAAGAGGTGGGTGTCTACTGCGTGGACGGAGGATTGCTCTTTAACTATTACAGATATTAAAACAAATTTTGGTGTGGTAATACACGATCATTGGACCTACATTCTAAAAATATTTCGGTATATACAGGGTTATTGACAAAAATATGCCAACTCAAAGCGGTGTTTTTTTAATGGAACACCCTGTATATTTTTGCATTTTTGGGTTCACAGATAATGTCACTTTAGTACCAAAATAGTGTTAACTTTGGAACCACGATGCGAGCGTTGTCACCACGATTGATACCACCGACTATTAATAATAGTCTACTAACAAACAAACATGTAAAACTATACAGAATGATTAACTTACGCGAAATGTAATTTTTCTCTATTTAAAAAAAAAAACACCCTGTATATTTTTTCACATTTGGATGGCAAATAAATTCTTTAACTGATAGGAAAAGTTAATTAATAATTAAACAATGAAATAATTCTCTACACCTAAAAATAAGTTGAACAAGTAAACATAAACGAATAAAACCATAAATTCAAATTAAATGTTCAAAATGCTGACCACGCTTAGCTAAACACTTTCCAATTCGCTCGTTAAACGAAAGATTCACTCGCAACAAGATTAAAGGCAAAATGGATTGAAACGCAGCTCCAGTTCTATTTTTCACATCTTCGCTTGTGGTGGGAGGATATTGCCTAACGTTGATTGCATAGGTGGAGGGGCGCCATCCAGTATGTATGTATGTATGTATATATATATATATATATATATATATATATATATATATATACATACATACATATACATATACATATACATATACATATGTATATGTATGCTGATCAAATTATTAGAGCCACCCTGCAAAATTTTAATTTTGTAATTTATTATTGTCATATAATGTCCGTAATCTATTTTTTTTAAGTGTTCTTTTGGGAACAATGAATAAAAGTAATAAACATAATAAAATTAGGTTTATATTTTATGTTTAGTGTAAAAATTTGACTTAAGGGATATTAAATCAATACTTGGTGGTGTCACCTTTAGCGGCAATGACAGCCGAACATCGTCTGGGCATGCTTTCTGACAAGCTCCTGCAGTTGTTCTGGATTTTTTCTGATCGATGCCAAACTGTAATTAATTGTTCGATCAAGTCACGCTTATTTGTAACTAATGTCTTGGCAATTTCTCTTTTCATTTCCTTCCAAAGGTTCTCTATAGGATTCAGGTCTGGTGAGTTTCCTGGCCAGCCCAGAACGTTTTCGCCTTATGGCAGGGTGTAAAATCATGCATAAATGTAAATCTGCCGTCCGGAAACCATTCCTTAGCATGAGGCAGCATGTTTTTCTGAAGAATCTTCAAATATTGGTCCTGCCTCATCGTACCTTCAACGATGTACAGCCGGCCTTTACCTTGCCAGTTCATAACTGACCAGACCATGATGCTTAGGGGATGTTTAACGGGTCTAACGAGGCAATCGGACTGGTACTTTTCCTCTGGTCGTCGCCTTACAAATTCTGATTTGTCCATAAGAATTTGTACCGTGGACTCATCAGAAAAGCAAACCTGGAAACAAATTATTGTTTGGTATCACTGTGTTCATTGTATTTTTTCAACTCGTAATACTATTAATAAACAAAATTAGGTGTTCTTACCTTTTTGCAGTCTTCTACTGTCCAATCTTTGTGATTCTTGGCCCATTGCAATCTTTTTTTCTTTATGGCCTGTGTAAGCAACGGTTTCTTTGCCGGCCGACAAGCTGAGTAACCCATTTCCTTTATTCTTCGACGGGTTGTCACTTCCGATATGTTGACCCCTTGATCTTGCATCGTTTTTGTTAGGATTCTACAGGGAGCCTTTCTGTTTTCCTTTACGATTTGTCTAATTTTCCTCTCATCCCGAGGTGTAGTAATTTTTTTTCTTCCACATTTACGTATGCGTTGAGGAGTTACCTCAATATTTGCTTCAATTTTTTTTTAATTCTGTCCACTGTGGCTCTTGACACGTTAGCAATCTTTGCTATAGCTCTATTTGAATGTTTTGTGTGAGCTAAAAGCGTTTTTATCTCGGATATCTTTCGTGGGGAAATGTCTTTTGCCTTGCCCATAACTGGTAACGTATGGCGAGCAAAATATTATAAAATAACAAAATGTACCACTAAAAAACCAACAAATCGTACTGACGCTACAAAACAATTCGAAACGCACATATAACCTCTTCAACAGATCAACGCTAACTAACCGCCAACGCGCCAAATGACTCACAATGGCAGCTACTTTGGTATAGAGGGTTGCCAAGCCACTACTTTTTTCAGTATTTGGTGTGGCAATAGTCAACCAAAGTAATAAGTAACAAACCACTGTATTTTATTATCATAGTGATAGGGTTACTAAGTGAAATGTAAAATATTATAAGTGGCTCTAATAATTTGATCAGCCACTATATATATATATATATATATATATATATATATATATATATATATATATATATATATATATAAACAATTAGCTAACCCTGCATCCGTTACTATGTAATAGTAATAAATTTGTTTTCCTGTTTTTCGGATAAAAAAATAGAATTCAAAAAATATATTCAAAATCCCCAAGGTACCAAATTTCATTCAAATCAGTTGAACGATTTCTGAGTATTCAACCTCACACACATAAAATTTTCTCAAGTAACAAGCTCGAATGCATCCTTAGCCAGCATTATCAAAGCAAAGGAACTATGCTCAAAATAAATTTTACTTCACTAACTGTGTAAAAAATTAATCCCCATGATGATTTTCCTCCATTATTTTTGGCTTCTCTTCTCCAGTTTACTCACCTTTTCTTTCCACCTGTTTCTTGGTCTTCCCCTCGCACGACTCGCTAGAGATGTGGTTTTCATTATGATCTTGTTCATTCTGCTGTTTTCCATCTGATTCGCTGTTGCTTTACGAAATGTACTATTCATGGCTCTTTATACAGGGTGGGTGTATACTGCGTGGGCGGAGAATTACTCCTTAACTATTAGAGATATCAAAACCAATTTTGGTGTGGTACACGATCCTTGGACCTACATTCTAAAAATATTTAGGTATATACAGGGTGATTGACAAAAATATGCCAACCCAAACCTGTTTTTTAAATGGAACACCCTTTATATTTTTGCATTTTTGATTCACTGTTAAATTTAGAATAAAAGTATAGAAATTTGTGTCTACATCACTAACCGTTCTGCAGATATCGTCACTTTAGTACCAAAATAGAGTTAACTTTGGAACCCTGATTCGAGCGTTGTCACCACGATGTTGTTAATCTGTTTATACCACCGACTATTAATAATTAATAATACTCTACTAACAAACAAACTGGGAAACTTTTCGAAGACATGTAAAACTATACAGAATGATTAATCTACGAGAAATGTAATTTTTCTCAAGTTTTTCAAATGCAATATCCTGTAGCTTTTTTCACATTTCGATTCCTCGTGAAAAGTAGATACTAATTGATAATAGGTTTTATAGCCATAAGACCGACCCGTCTTGAGATATTGACACTTTTACGTAAAAATATTCTAAAATACAAATTTACCAGGACAATAGAATTCAACAAAACAAATCAGGTAGGCTAGCCGCTCGTAATAAAGAGGAACAATTGCATCTATTGTTTTGACGTTTGTATAATCATTAAATCCATTAGTTTGTGTGTTTTTGGATTGTTTTGTCTTTTTTTGTATAACATGAATTTTTCCAAAGAAGAAATGGTCGATATGATCCTTATTTATGGCGAAGCTCAAAAAAATGCTTTGCTGGCTACCGGTTTGTACTGTGAACGATATCCAGAGAGAAGACAGCCGCGGAAAGAATTGTTTATGAATGTAGCTGAGAGATTTATAAATTCTGGAAGTGTGTGTTTTCCCAAGCGCGCAAAAACAAGCCCAAATAAAGAAATTGAGCTTCAACTTGTGGCATCTCTTATGGAAAATTCGCAAATTAATACCAGAGAGCTAAGTACACATCTAGTCCTACATAGAAATGCAGTTCGCAGCTTTATTAAAAAAACAAATTGCATCCTTATCATATCGAGCAACATCAAGCTTTAAGTGAAATAGATTTTCAAAATCGTGACTTTCTGCCAATGGGTAACTACTAAAGTCAATGAAGAACCCAATTTTGCTAATAACATTCCATTTACGGATGAGGCAACTTTTCACAATAATGGCAATATTAATACACATAACTATCATCACTATTCAGATACTAATCCACACATCTTAAGAGCTGTTGATAACCAGTATCGATGATCAGTTAATGTATGGGGTGGTATAATCAATTTTAATGTGGTGGGTCCTTTCTTCTTTGATGGGAGTCTTACTGGAGAAAGATATTTACAGTTTTTGGAAAACGATCTACCCGAGCGTTTGGAAAATATGGAGGTAGATAATATTCGTACGATGTGGTTTCAACTGGATGGCGCCCCTCCACACTATGAAACCAATGTTAGGCAATATCTCGATAGAAATTATCCCATGAGGTGGATCGAACGAGGTGGTGTGCAAAACTGGCCAGCCAGATCACCGGATCTTATACCCCTTGATTTCTGCCTTTGGTGCTACGTTAAAGAAAAAGTTTACCAACATCCTCCCACCACAAGCGAAAATGTGAAAAATAGAATTAGAGCTGCGTTTCAATTTACTTCGCCTCTAATGTTGCGAGTGAATCTTTCGTTTAACGAGCGAATTGCAAAGTGTTTAGCTAGGCGTGGTGAGCATTTTGAACATTTAATTTGAATTTATGGTTTTATTCGTTTATGTTTACTTGTTCAACTTATTTTTATCAGTGAAAGAATTTATTTGCCATTCGTAATTTCTTATTTGCTTTGGATTTTGTTTTATTTGTTCTTCTCTATTTCAATATTTTCAAATAAAGCGTCAATATCTCAAGAAGGGTCCGTCTTATGGCTTTGAGACCTATTATCAATTAGTATCTGCTTTTCACGGGAAATCGAAATGTGAAAAAATATACAGGGTGTTGCATTTGAAAAAATTGAGAAAAATTACATTTTGCGTAAGTTAATCATACTGTATAGTTTTACATGTTTGTTTGTTAGTAGACTATTATGAATAGTCGCTGGTATAAACAAGATCGTGGTGACAACGCTCGCATCGTGGTTCCAAAGTTAACTCTATTTTGGTACTAAAGTGACGTTATTCGTGAATCCAAAAATGCAAAAATATACAGGGTGTTCCATTAAAAAAACAGCTTTGGGTTGGCATATTTTTGTCAATAACCCTGTATATACCTAAATATTTTTAGAATGTAGGTCCAATGATCGTGTATTACCACACCAAAATTGGTTTTGATATCTGTAATAGTTGAAGAGCAATCGTCCGTCCACGCAGTAGACACCCACCCTGTATAGCTCTTCTAACTCCTTATTTTTATTTCTCATACACTCCCCATTTTCTTCTCGTCCACCATAGATTTTTCGCTGAATCTTTCCCATATTTTTAACTTTGCACTTTTAACCGTACCCTTTTTTCCATCCTGTTATTTGTACTCTTAAATTATTTAAGAGTAAAGGTGTTCACATATTTAAGTTAAATATGTGTACACCTTTACTGTATCCATTATTAGTGTTTCTTTCCCGGGTCTTAGACTTTTAAGTTCCACCTCTCACTTTTTCGTCTAGTTTTTGTACTAGTGTTATCAAGCCTTCCTTTTTCTGTATTAAAAAGGGTAGACCATCTGTATAAGTTATACATTGATGTCCTACACTTATTACGCTTCCTGTTCTGTTGACCTTGCTCTTTCTGATCACTCCCTCCAAAGTTAGATTAAACAGAGTTGTGGATAATGGGTTCCCCTGACTGACTCCTTTTTCTATTTTGAAATCTTTTGATAGTCTGCCTTTCCATGTAATACTGGTCTCTGTATTCTGTAACGTCATCCTACTAATTTGATAAGTTTCTTAGGTGTGTTTAGTTCCTCCATAGTCATATATCCTCCTGAGGTCCGACTGAAATGCATGTGCATCAGGGCGTAATCAAGTCAAAATTTATGTAGGTAAACAAAAAAAATGTTCGGTATTGGTTAACATTTACTTTACAGAGAGACGGTGATCATAAAAATAATTATGTTCGTCGGTAATACATAGATAAACGTTACATGTTGCTCAAAAAAATTGTTTTTTTTGTGGCAATTGGTGAATTTGCACCTCATTGGATTTTTCACTTTACTTAATTTCGGTAAATGCTTCATTACTTGTTTTGTTGGGGTTGATCGTGGCGATGGAGTATAACCCTCAAGATTGTGTCTTGTTAACCGCAACCGCAAAAAACAATTTTTTTCCTCAAGGAAGTAGTTTGCCACTTGAATTTTAAAATCAAGGAATTTCAAATGTCCGATGTCTTGTCAGCCAGTTTTTTTTTTGTGCAAAATCGTTTTCACCGTCCATTTATTTGTTCTAAGAGACATCCGGTAGTAACTTATCATCCTGTCTATTAAATCCATTCATCCCATGAAGTCATTGCAACTCTTTATTATGTTAGAGCGAGGTACCTGCACATATTTAGAATCTTTTTTAGACCATCTCAAGCCTGTTGAGGCTATTAAAATGGGTTTTTGAACAAACCATTGCACAATATTGACTTTTCCGTCATTTCTAAAAGTTTGTTCTATAAAACCCCTAGGCATTTTTTTTATTACTTTTTTTGCAGTTAAATGTGCTGCCGCTGGTATCTTAGATTTCATTATTGTTCCCGTACACACGATTTAGTAAATATTCCAAAAGTGGAATTGTGTTAAAAAAAACCATCAACAAATACCTGGATACCAGGAAGTAACGACCTTGTCAAACGTTTTACAGCAGATGGTCCAACTCCTAGATCTACATCGCAAACTTCGAGTAAAGTTCCTTTACCCTGATATATTTCAAAATCCAACACCAATCCTTCTGGTGTGACACCTACAACATTTTTTAAGCCCTCTGGGTTTAGCTTGTCCCTTACAAACTGTTTAACGTTGTATACACCTGTGAAAGGGATCATCTGCTCATCGACAGCTAATATTGGGTGGCGATCTCAAGGTAAACAACCATTTCAAATTTTGTCTGCAAGCGGTGTGATTCTCCACAGTTTTATCTTTATTTTTGTATCCTCCGGTATGTCATTATCTGCGACAACTTTCAATTGGCATCTAATAGCAAAAAACCTGTGCCGAGCCCCTGACAATACATTCTAATTTGAGGAAACTTGAGACAAGACATCAAGATGGAAAGTCCAAGGAATGTCCTAACTTCATCTGTCGACAAATTCATGGGTTTATCGTGTTCCAAAAGTTATCTTAAATTGGTACAGGCTTCAAAATACATTGCGATGTAGTCTATTTTCCAGTCTTTTCGCTCCAAGTGTCTATCAGTAGGAGCTGGTGCATCAAATTGTAGTCATTAAATCTGTCAGATTTTTTCCAGGAGTTTTGTCGATAACAGAGATTTCACATTAATCAGAGGAATGGTAAGTTCTGGATCGGAATCCGAACTTGAACTTGCGTCGGCAGATGCTTCCTTTTCTTGTTCATCTGGACCTCTTTCAGATTCTTCATTTGGACCTTCACCAAAGTTTTCATTTTTTTTTAAATTCTTATTTTCGGAATCGGAATTAATACCGTCGTACACGTATCCCTCGATATCCGAATTGTCTGCACATGCCAGCAATAATAAATAAAAAACAATTGATTGGAAGGTTAGAAAAATAATGTAGGTAGAAAGACTCCGAGTCCACTTAAATGTACATGAATTAATTCGGACTGTAGAATGTGTAAATTGTTGTGAAATGAATAGAAATACATTATGAGAGTAAGATCAAACCTTGCTCAATTTTTTTTTTATATTTTTAAAAATATCTGAAACTTACCATCAAGGGTTGTCTTGCCGAACTCACTCATTTTCATCAGTTAACAGCTGATAACTAGTTACAAGTAACCCTACTTGGTCAATCCACCGATAGATGGCACCTTATGAATGTCTATTTCAATGGACTGCGGGTTTTAGTACAACAGAAACGAATTTCGCTCTAATATGACTCAAAACTAATATGTCTATTGTAATGGACGTTGGGCCTCGGGAGGATATATCTTCTCTTTCTAGCGAGTCATATACTTTGGCAAAGTTGATCTGTGACTGAGCGATCCAGCCGGAACCCTACTGTGTCCCTGTAATTGTGTATTGGGATTAATATAGCTTTTGTCCAGTCTTTTGGGATGTCTTCGTGTTTCCAAATCATTCTTATTAGGTTATATAATTTTTTACCTAGTTCCTCTCCTCCGTATTTAATTAATTCACTTTTTATCCCATTTTTTCCTGGCGATTTTCTGTTTTTTAGGTTCTTTAATACGTTCTCTATCTCTTCTCTTGTCGGTTGTTCTATCTTTTCTTCCTCCTATTGTAGATGTTCTGGAATCTCCTTTTTCTTGTCTTTTTTATTAGTCATTTTGTGGTTTTTCTTTGTTTCTATTTAGAAGATTTTGGAAATAACTTCCCCATCCTTCCAGGATTTGGTCTTCTTCACTTACTCTTTCCCCTCTCTCGTTTTTAAAGGCAGTTGGTGCCTCCTGGTAGCCTCTTCTAGTTTGTTTTACCTCCTGGTAGAAATTTCTTACCTCTCCACTTATATAATATTCTTCCATTTGTTCTATTCGTTACTGCCAGAATTTCCTCTTGGCTTCTCTTTAACTTTTCTTGGTGCGTTTTCTTTATTTACTGTACTCTTATGTCTGTTGGTTTGTAGTATTTTCTTTCTTGCTCCAATGTTCTCTGATCCTCTTCTTTCGTTATTAGTGTGTGATCTCTGGCCTTTTTACGCTTTCTTCAATGGCTTTCCAATAACTCTATATTTAACTCTTTTTTTGCCCTTTGTTCTGGTAACCTTGTTTTTTAGTTAGCCCCAAATATTTTCAATTTGAAATAACAAACAAAAAACAACGAACGTGATAGAAAACTTATGTGAATAAAACAAACAAGTATTATAAATAACAACAAAAGTAACTAATTAATACTGATCTAAATATACTCAGATAAATAGTAACAGTAAAACGCATGTAAAAAACAATTTATGTTAGTAAATGTTCAAATTGTCTCACATTTTGTTTCAAACAGATTCCACACCTTTTCCTTATCCCATTTGCAGCATTTATTAATTCCAAAGGTGGGATTTGGTTAAATGCACCTAGAAACACCTCTTCTAATTCTTTTCTGTTATTAAAAAGGCTGCTTGTATGCGAGATCTCTGATTTTAGCCCATCCAGTTTCCTCCAAACTGCCCATTTAGATAATTGTTGATGATTCCTGCACAATGCGGTGGTGCCCCGTCGTATTTGAAAAATACTCTTTGTAATAAATTAATAGGTATGTCTTCGATAAACGGTTCAACTTGGTCCTGTAAAATTTATAAATATCGCCGAGAATACAGCGCTCCTCATGTATATATATATATATATATATATATATATATATATATATATAGGGTGCGACATTAGTGCGTCCAAGCACGATATATCTGTTATTAAAGGAGATATTACAAAAATTATAGGCAACTTCAAACTTCACATTATAAAATTATTTTCGTATTTACAGGGTGTTACATATTACCAGGGTGAACAAAAATACTTTTTTTTTAATGGGACACCCTATATATTATTTCAAATTTAGATTAAGCTCATCTCCCCCATACTTCCAATATAGGGTTCCATTACGTTATGGTCAATTGTACATGAAAATCATTCTCATTTCAACGTCTTTTATACCCTAGACAGAACAACCTAACAATAATTTTTTCGAGGCATAACTTTTTGACATTGGTACAGTGTTATGAGAAAGTGCTATTTCTTTATTATTGCATCAATTGAAAATAGAGCGAGCCAAAACCCGAACACATGATTTTTTCAATTTTTTCAAATGAATCACCCTGTAATTTATTTTAAAAAGTGAAAATACACTTTATGTTCTTTCGTTTTTATTAAGCACTCCCTATAGCTAAAGTCGTCAAAAGTCATTAGAAATGTTCAAAACGAATTTCGATCGCGTTTAGGATATTGTCAAATAGTCAATGGACAACATTATGAGCGTTTGCTTAATTGAATTAATTATATTCAATATTGTTTTTCATAACTTTGTTACTTTTTATTATCTTGTAATTGGTAAGGAATAAAAATTTGATATTAGGCAGTTATGTACAACTTTACACACCCTACATAAATAGCCATCAAAATGACAATGTTGCCGTTTAACAAAATCATTGATGACGTCATATCTCTAAATTGGGACACCCTTATACATTATTAATGCATGTAAAAATCGCGATTTGAAATACTAATCGACTATATATATATATATATATATATATATATATATATATATATATATATATATATATATATATATATATATATAGTTAAAGAGAAACTATAAACTAAAAACATCTAAGTGCTAATAATGACAAAGACAAATTGTGAATTATTAAAACTAACAACGCACATACAGTAAAAGATTGCCTCTAGTGGGACTCGAACCCACGACCACTACTTATCTGTAGTAGGGCTCTTAACCATCTGAGCTATCGAGGGAGCTAGTCCCACCCGATTCAATCCTAAACTGTATGCACCTTATTAGCTTTGATGTTATATAATTCATATATATTTATGTAACCAGTCACTTTTGTGGCAAGGTGTCAGTAAGCTTGAATTTTTCAAGTTTCATACAGACCCACAAGACTGGAATATAGAAAAGTTGCTATAAACAGGTAATTTGTATAAATTCAAGAGAAACTATAAACTAAACGCACTTGTGGGCCTGTATATATATATATATATATATATATATATATATATATATATATATATACAGGGTGTTTAAAAAAGATGTATTAAAGGGGGTGATTGCCCAGTTATTTTATACAATAAAGTTCCTATAAACATAGGTCCGCAAACGCTTCGTTACCGATCTACAGCGTGTTAAAGTTTAATTTAAAAAAATAGTCAAAATTAGATTTTTCCAAAACGGCTTGAGATATCATAATGAAATTTTACGCGTGTATTATTATTCAAAGACTTCATGTTTGCCACCAACAAAATGGTAGTCACATTGATCATTTATTATACTTTTAAGTGTTTGTATTTCAGTTAATATGTTTTTTAGTTTCTTATGTATTCATAGCTTGCTTTGACCGACTAATTTTACTCTCCTTCAGTGTTATCAACGAAAAAAAATTAACAAACTTAAATATCTCCGAAACTATTAGAGATAGGTATAGAACATGTTTAATAGAAATGAAAGCCGATTAATAGACGAAGACAAGGCATTAAAAAAATATAGGGTGTGCCATTTAAAAAAATGAAGATATAGCATTTTCAAATTTATGTTATTGAATTAATTTTTGTGATCACTCTGTATATTGAAATCCAATTTTGACAATAGATTAAAGTAAGCTCATGTATGAATAAATTCTACACCAAAGATTATTTTTTTATCTTTAAAAATAACTGAGATACGCCTACTTGAATTGTTACATAAATATGTCAGTTTTTAGTTAACTTTGCAAATATCTCAAAAACTGTAAGATTTAGCTTGTAAGTAATTCTTATAAAAAAAGATGTAAAATTATAAGGAGAATCGAAAAATAAAATAATATATAGGGTGTTCTATTTAAAAATCAAAAGTTCTATATTGTACCGCTTTTATATTACACCCTGTAGAAATCAAACTATTTTTAGATTATGCAGCTTATAAAAATAGACAACTTTCGTATTTAAACTTATCTTCTAAGTTTAATGGCTAAGGAGTTATCGACCGAATACGCACTATTGGGACACCTGTATATATATATATATATTATATATATATATATATATATATATATATATATATATATATATATATATGAACACACACGGTGTTTCAAAAATGTCTAGGACGTATTCTGTATGTGAAATTAAGCCAATTTTGTCTAATGAACATATGGTCCAAAGGCCACTAATTTCGAAATACATCATGTTGAAGTTTCGAAAAAAGGGATGTTTTTTTTTATTTGTCAGGATCTATACACACAGACAATCTGATATTATGTAAATTACCCACACTCTACTCGAGTCATACACTGTTGCTCGCAATACTCAATTATTCGATACAGTAACGGAGATACCGCCAGGTCAAAAGGGTTTTTCAGGTTGAACTTCTACGACTCTGGGTGCACTAGAACTTTGTTTCCATTTCCGTATTTGTCAACTCAATATACACGAATAAGGTCACTTGTGATTTAACGGCTCGTTTCCAAGATAAACAAAAAAAAATTATTTCATGTACTTCATATCGTACGCCACATGTTCACTATTTCGATCCGAAAATCTGTGAAGATGAGGAAAACATCAAGACAAAGAAAATCTCCAAATAAGATTTTTCTTTAACTCGCTTCGTTTCAGAGATACAGGGTGTTGTACTTAAAAATAAAACATAAAATGAGGTGTGATAATCAAATACGTATACACCCTGCATCTCTGAAATAAAACGATTTAAAGAAAAATCCTATTTGCCTCTGTGCCTTGATGTTTTCCTCATCCTCACAGATTTTCAGTCGAAATAGTGAAGCAGTGGCGTACGCTATGAAGTACATGAAATCACATTTTATTGTTTATCTTGGGAACGAGCCGTCAAATCACAAAATCGCAAGTGACCTTATTCGTGTACATTGAGTTGACAAATACGGAAATGAAAACAAAATTCGAGTACATCTAGCTGTGTAGAAGTTCAACCTGAAAAACGTTTTCGACCTGGCCGCCACTGTATCAATAATTGAATATCGCGAGTATCAGTGTGTGACTTGTGTAGAGTTTGGGTAATGTACATAATATCAGATTGTCTGTGTGTATAGGTCCTGAGAAATCAAAAGGAAACGTTCCTTTTCACGAAACTTCAACACCCTGTATCTCGAAGATGGTAGCCTTTGGACCATATGTTCATTTGACAAAATTAGTCTAACTTTACACACAGAAATACGTCCTAGAAATGTTGGTAGACATTTTTGAAACACCTGTGTGTGTATATATATATATATATATATATATATATATATATATATATATGATATGCCGATACTGGAGTTGATTCTACATAAAAAATAGGACTGTTTTTCTTATCTCCTCAATCGCACCGTTTTTGAAATACAGGGTGTCAAAGTTTAATTTTTTAAAAGTATTTGAAAAATTCAGTGGCGTAGATTTTAGGTACATTGTGAGTTTTAATCCCCCTAATACGTCCTAGAAATGTTGGTAGACATTTTTGAAACACCGTGTATGTATATATGATATGCCGATACTGGAGTTGATTTTACATAAAAAAAATAGGACTGTTTTTCTTATCTCCTCAATCGCACCGTTTTTGAAATACAGGGTGTCAAAGTTTAATTTTTTAAAAGTATTTGAAAAATTCAGTGGCGTAGATTTTAGGTACATTGTGAGTTTTAATCCCCCTAACTTCTAAGCCACTGAAACAAATCAGATTTTGACATGCGTATTTGAACCGCCAAAGTTTTCTACACAAAACAGGTACTCTTGGTTAAAAGTGCTAAAGTTAACCGTTTCTTGAGAAAAATGACCGTTTAAGAAAATAAAACACTGTTTTTTAGAATGTTGTATTAACAATTTATTGAGACTACAGTTAATCCAAAAATGTTAACAAAAGATAAGGTTCATTTTGTTGAAAAAATCTGAAAAGAGGTTCGTAATGGGATTTAAGCCGAATTTGTACATTTTTCATATTTGGAAACTGAAGTAATGACGTCATCAACATTTTTTTCTCAGAAACATACCTATATTTTGGCATATTTTAAAAGAGCTAATTTTCTGAACAAATTTGCTTATAATTTTTCAACGGAAAAAGATAAATTTTTTTCTTTACCAAATTAGCTTTTTAAATATACCAAAATATAGGTATGTTTCTGAAAAAAATATGATGACGTCATTACTTCAGTTTCCAAATATGAAAAATTGTGCAAACTCAAAAAAATTATAAGCAAATTTGATAATCCTTTTTTATTTTTAGAAATTTGCTTATAATTTTTCAACGGAAAAAGATATAGGTGTATTTCTGAAAAAAATATGATAACGTCATTACTTCACTTTCCAAATATGAAAAATATGCAAATTCAGAAAAATACTATATTATGGTATATTTAAAAAGAGCTAATTTTTCTCAGCAAATTTTGTGAAGAAAAAAATTTATCTCTTTGAAAAATTATAAGCAAATTTGATACTTTTTTTTTACAAATTTGCTTATAATTTTTCAACGGAAAGAGAGAATTTTTTTTCTTCACCAAATTTGTTTAGGAAAATTAGCTCTTTTTAAATATCCCAAAATACAGGTATGTTTCTGAAAAAAAATATGATGACGTCATTACTTCAGTTTCCAAATATGAAAAAATGTGCAAATTCAGAAAAATATCTATATTCTGGTGTATTTAAAAGAGAAAATTTTTCTGAATAAATTTTATAAAGAAAAAAATGATCTTTTTCCGTTGAAAAATTATAAGCAAATTTGATAATCCTTTTTTTTTACAAATTTGCTTATAATTTTTCAACGGAAAAAGATAACAAATTTTTTTCTTTACCAAATATACCAAGATGTTGGGTGTATTTCTGAAAAAAATATGATAACGTCATTACTTCACATTCCAAATATGAAAAATACGCAAATTCAGAAAAATACTATATTATGGTATATTTAAAAAGAGCTAATTTTTCTGATCAAATTTTGTGAAGAAAAAATTTATCTTTTTCCTTTGAAAAATTATAAGCAAATTTGATACTTTTTTTACAAATTTGCTTATAATTTTTCAACGGAAAGAGAGAATTTATTTTCTTTGCCAAATTTGTTCAGGAAAATTAGCTCTTTTTAAATATCCCAAAATATAGGTGTTTCTGAAAAAAAAATATGATGACGTCATTACTTGAGTTTCCAAATATGAAAAAATGTGCAAATTCAGAAAAATATCCATATTCTGGTGTATTTAAAAGAGCTAATTTTTCTGAATAAATTTTATAAAGAAAAAAATTATCTTTTTTCCGTTGAAAAATTATAAGCAAATTTGATAATCCTTTTTTTTTACAAATTTGCTTATAAATTTTCAACGGAAAAAGATAACAAATGTTTTTCTTTACCAAATATATCAAGATATAGGTATATTTCTGAAAAAAATATGATGACGTCATTACTTCGCTTTCCAAATATGAAAAATATGCAAATTCAGAAAAATACTATATTATGGTATATTTAAAAAGAGCTAATTTTTCTGATCAAATTTTGGGAAGAAAAAATTTATCTTGTTCCTTTGAAAAATTATAAGCAAATTTGATACTTTTTTTTTTACAAATTTGCTTATATAATTTTTCAACGGAAAGAGACAGCAATTTTTTTCTTCACAAAATTTTAAATAAACAAAAATATAGATGTTTCTGAAAAAAAATATGATGACATCTTCTGTTTCCAAATATGAAAAAATATGCAAATTTAGAAAAATGATTATTTTGGTATATTATTTAAAAAGAGCTAATTTTTCTGAACAAATTTGGTACAGAAAAAAAATTCTTACCATTTTCCGTTGAAAAATTATAAGCAAATTTGATAATACTTTTTTTTTACAAATTTGCTTATAATTTTTCAACGGAAAAAGATAAGAATTTATTTATCTTTACCAAATTTGTTCAGAAAAATTAGTTCTTTTTAAATATACAAAAATATAGATGTTTCTGAAAAAAAAATATGATGACGTCTTCAGTTTCCAAATATGAAAAAATATGCAAATTCAGAAAAATAATTATTTTGGTATATTTAAAAAGAGCTAATTTTTCTGAACAAATTTTGTAAAGAAAAAAATTTGTTATCTTTTTCCGTTGAAAAATTGTAAGTGAATTTGATAATACTTTTTTTTACAACGAAAAAAGATAAGAATTTTTTTTCTGTGCCAATTTTGTTCAGAAAAATTAGCTCTTTTTAAATATACCAAGATATAGGTATGTTTCTGAAAAAAATATGATGATGTCATTACTTCAGTTTCCAAATATGAAAAAATATGCAAATTCGGCTTAAAATGGACCGTACTGAATCCCATTTAAGAACCTCTTTTCAGATTTATTCTATCATTTTTCCTGTTGTTGTAATAGAGCTGAGACATCGAGTTTCGCTCATCCTGTACAGCTGTCAAATGGTAGATAATTAAATTTTAGTCCAATTTTCATAGTGGAAGTTTTTCGTAGGGTCTTAAAAAATTCTATAAAGCTATTTTGAAAAAAATCCCTAACATAAGTTGAGTATATCGAAAGCCATCAAATTTGGAGCAAAAGAAAAGATAACTCTGTTTCAGTGTTCTGCATACGTTTTTCGTAGGCTAATAATCCTTAAAAAGATTCTTCACAAAGCTTCTATCTAATCTTATCTGAATATGTAAAAAACTATTAACTTTGGAGCAAAAGTATATAAACGCTTATTTTGACAAGTTTTCTATATAAATGATTTTTTTTGCTTAATGAAGGAATTCATGTAATACTATCTCTAAATGAAATCACAAAGTTCTCCAAATTTGTTTATAATTATTAATTGGAATATTTTCGTATGTACAACTGCATTATGATTATTATTATTATTAATGTTATGCGTATGATAAAAGTGTAAGTTGGAAAGATGTAGATGAAGTTTGCATACCACAAAATCCAATCAGAGAGTAACCATTTTTTTATTAATTTTATCGTTGTTTTTACAGAAAGGTCCGTTGGAATTAACCTACCGAATTTATGAAAACACAATAAAGAAATTGAAATTGGATACTAAAGAAGAATCAGTTTCATCTGAGCAGAAATCACAAGGTGAATGGAAAGAAGTGCAATTACGAATCAGTGAGAATGGAGAGATGTGTTTTACTGGTATCGATGATTGCTTAGTGGTGAACGAACAAGTTCCAAAGACGGCGACAACAACGACAATAAGCGCTTGTGATAAAAAATCTTCGACAGTTGATCAGAAAGAAGTAACAGACCCAAAACTGAATGCGCTTCCACTACAGTCGAGTGATGATACAAATAAGGATGCACCAGCTTTAAAATTGATAGGTAGAGAGGAAACTGCTACAATTACGCCTATACAAAGTACAATTGCCCCAATTAAATCTGATGTTAGTCTCGAAAGTGTGGAAACTGTTACAACACCAGTAACTGGTTCCAGTACACAATCGAGTTCTGAACGTTTAGCAGGTAACAAGCATAAGTTATCAACCCCAGCTGAAGGTGAACCTGCACCGAAACAACCAAAACAAACAATATTAAATCACACATTAGGTATACAAAATTTGTCAAATAATCACCCATTAAAGAGACACTCACAAATTAGGCGAAGTATTGAAAACTCAGGGCCCACCGACTTAAAAACTAGCACCATTGCAACAATCATTTGTACCGCACCCTCCATAACGACACTTAGTCACAATGCAACAACTGTTACTGTGAATTCCGTTCCAGTTCCTTCCATATTTCCTAAACAAACCACAACAAATAGACTACTTAATGCAACTTCACAAAAATGGGCATCGAATCGAAGCACTAACTTACCTTGTTACGCACCTAAAACTAATTATAATCCAGTGATAAACGTACCTAAAGTTCAAGCCAGTACAAGCACACCGAGAATTGAACAGAAAGTGCCAACACCTCAGGTACTTCCTTCAACACAACCTCCGACAATACTAAACAATAAAATGACTATAAAAACAAAAACGAACAGTCCAATCGGTTATAAAACACTACGAGATCCACCGAAAACCTGGAACCCACAGATTTCTCGAGCAAGCTTACTCAAATCTCCTGATCCCAAATATGCAGATTTAAAAAACGTTAGACCAGCGAAATTCTTCAAAATGCGTAATAACATGCCAAGATATTTAGGAAATCCAGCATCAGGTGTTAAACCTCTCTATCAGGTTCACACAAGCCCTGAAAAGGATAAAAATACTGAAACGAAACCTGAAAAAACTGAAATAAAAAAACACTCTATCGTTAAAATAGATCCAAAAACATTAAAACCAGTCTCAGAAAAGGCACCTGAAATTTCAAATCTCAGTAATCAAACCGATTTGAAGATAAATACAAGCTCTGTACCTATCTTCAACCCATTAAAGCTGCAGAGTTCACCGAAGAGTGATCGTAAATCTCCTAAAAGTCCTCATTCACCTAAACCTAAAAGTACATCACCTCCAAATAAGCGAGATAAACTAAATTTAAGCTACACCCCTCCCAATCCGTTCATTCCAAATCTAGCATCACCAACGCTTAGTCCGAATCAATTCTTATATCCACCCGGCCCTCCTGGATTTCCAACATATGATCCACGAATAATGGCAGCTTATCACAGTTTTCTTTATGGTCAACGTTCACCATTTCCTCCAAATGCACTACCAAGCCTTAGTTTAGATTTAAATCAACGAAAATCGTTCGAATTACCTCCACCGAGTCAACAATTTAGTCCAAAATCACCAAGTGTCTCTGAAATAAATTCTAAAAATGAAAAAGTTCAAAATAATACAACAAAAATAAATTCGATGAAACGTACAGGTAAAGATTCAGGTAAAAATGAGAAAAGTTTAGAAAATACTGTTGAGAAGTTAACGCAGAATCGAGTTAAGGAGTTAACGAAAACGGAGGAGAGTGTGAAATCTGAAAATGGGTGTCGAACGCCTCAGCCTGATTTGAAGCAGGAGGAGGAGGTGAAAGAATGTTTGAGCAATAGCAAAAGTAAAAGTGATGTTGAAAGTACTTTAGATTCAAAACAGTTATTTGTGACGAATGATTTAAAAATTAAAGTTGATGCAGAGTTGAGTGATAATAAAAATGCGAATAGTAATAATAATATCGCTGTTAGTGTGTCTTTGGTGGCCGATACAAAAAAGTGAAGCTCATTATTGACGATAAGCTTAATAAAAGTGATATGGTTATAGTAGTCATAATTATTTTTATTTTTCCTTTCGGGAAGGTTCTATTGTGTGATTGTTTTTTCATTTCTCATATCAGCAAAAGTGCCTGCATTTGTAGACAATTATAATTTTATTGGATAAAGGTTTTATATAGCGCAGCTGTGAGGTGCCTTTGCTAATCACGGATTTTTAAACTTCACACACCAATTTACTACTAATCAATATTTTTGAATAATACTCTCGCTTTTAGTTAATAAATAATTCTTGTTCTTAAGTTGTTACAGTTGTTGATTGGCATTAACATTTTTTTTATGCAGCCTAGTTTTTGAAATATCATAGCAATCGCTCTCTACGGGTGAAATTCTATTGTTATTTCGTATACAGTGTTTCATGATTTATTAATTTGTATATAAATGTTTATATAAACTTTCCTGTTTTGTATATAATTTTTAGATTTTGTTTTTTAATGTGTACGAGCATGAATCTGATTTTATTTTGTAACTTATTGTACAAAAAGTGGGCTGTATAAACCTCAGAAGGCTTGTTTTATTAGTCAAGTTCAATTTTATAGTATTGTAGAAAAATAAAGAATGTTTTAATAAGTTGTAAATTGAAGATTTTATTGTACATTGTATATATTTCAGCACAGATTTAATAAATATTTATAGTTTCCCTATTTTTAACTTTTAATAATTGTTTATTAATAACCAGGGATCTGAACTGAATCATAACGGCCGCTACACATGATCAAGTTTACCGTCAAATTTGCATGAGACTTGACGCTTGATCAAGCAAACTTGACCATATGTGGGATGTCAATTTACATGACAAGTGTACTGGGATACGCAATCGATTTTCAATTCTGCTGACTTGATAAGTCTTCAAGCGTCATGTACACTTGAACCTATGTGTGTGTTTCGCGTCAGCAAATGCGGCGCGGCCTGTCCAACATGCAGTGGCGAAACTAGGGGGGGTGCAAGGTGTGCCAGACAAGCCGTGACACACCCCAGAAAAACGGGAGCACTTCCCCATTTTTCATTCTAATCTTAAATTCCATCTAACAACTTAATTCGTTAAATCTTAAACCATTGCGATAAACAAACGAGTAGTAATAGTGACATAGTGATAAGTACAATTATTATTTATTATGTAAGGACATTAGAATATTCGTCATTCGAGCATAAGTTGTATCGGTGAAATAATATTTGTTTAGCTAAGCGGCGCGGCGGCGGTAGACTGCTGACTGTGACTGTGCTGCTCTTGGAATTGTTTTGGTTCATGATACTGATATGCGTAGAGTGTTGATGCATAAACAATAGCATGCTCCTCTTTCACGATGAAGTAAACCCAGCAAGCATAAAGACGCCGCAAAGATTAGTAGATTAGATTAGTTTACATACAGTTTACATTAACATTCTAAAAGATAACTTTTTATAAAGGAAGCGAGGCTTGAAACTTAAAAATAGTGTAACATACCGGAAATGGTGACTCATTATTCCGAACAGTCTAGATGTATGAATCATAATTACAATGCCTCGGCAGACACAGACAGCAGCTTACGTAAATTATTAGTCATTGAACTTCTAGAAGATTCGAGAAGGGTTGCTTGCGTATCGGTACCTATATAAGCAACGCTGCAACGCACGATGAATTCATGGGGTTAGTACTTGTTATAGTTATGTTTAATGTTTTATGTAATATTATTATTATTATGAGCCAAGTGCCAATATACCCTGTGTTCGGTGTTCCATGTTCTGAGTCTTCTGTGCTGACAGCACAGTGCTGTGTAAAATAAAACATCAAAGCAAACAAATAGCCACTGCCAAGGCCAACTGCCACAAACAACTAAGGACTAAGGTAATTTTACTTATTTGTATGTTTGTTTTAGCGTATTATAAGATGTTAAAATTTTGATGGGTGAAAAAAAAAGGAAAGATTGCATCACAAGTTTCAGCTAATAATAATAATAGTTTAAAGTTAAAACTGCAAAGGGATTTTGATTTGTACTTTCTTTCACGCCTTTTACTTGTTTCCCCATCAGTGTCCGAGCAGTTAGCTTCGGTGTTTATAAATTTGTTTTTATTTATTTGCGTTGCAGATTGCAGATTGTGGGCGGTTTGAACATGAAGAAATTCAAAGACATACGATCGTTTTTCAAATCTGCCACAAATCAACCCGACAAAGATGAGACTGAGACAAGGCAAACGTCTACTCCAGTATGTGACTCAACAACAAATATTGAGATAGCTTGTGATTTAACACAATCTTCAACTTCAAATATAGAAAATGTTGGTGGAGGCATACGAGAAGATGTAAATAAAGCCGCTGAAGAAGGGCAAGGTAGCAAAACATCCGATGTTTTTACATCTGCCGAAACAAATCAAAGAGGACGAAATGATCCAGAAAATCAAGATCTGGCAATTCTTGATAGTGGTTCTTCGCAGCCAAGGGGCCCAAGGGTTGTTTTTCCAAAAAAGTTCATTTGGAGATAGACGGAGATCGTTTTCGTCTCAATTCTTTGATACTTATCAGTGGCTTGAATATAGTGTGAAGTTAGATAAAGCGTTCTGCTTTGTCTGCAGACATTTTCGGCATTCTGCAAATATTCGAGATCAAAATGAAAAGTTTTCGATTAATGGGTTCAGTAATTGGAGGAAACTAAGTGAGTCGCTGAAAAAACATGACACCTCTTTGGCTCACAGTGACTGTATGCAAAGGTTTGTAGGCTACAAGCATTCCTTGAAGGCCGGAGATGTTCATAAGAAGCTAACCATACAACATGAAGAAATGATAATACAGAACCGAGATTATATGATAAAATTAATCGACATGATTTTATACTTGACACGTCAAGGGCTGCCACTCCGAGGACACCGAGAAGACACAACATCTACTAACCGAGTAAATTTTCTGGAGTTGGGCGAACTTATGGCAAAACATGACACGAATTTTTCGATGCATCTAGACAGACATATCAGTTATTGCAGTTCCAAAATACAAAATGAAATAATAAGCATCGCATCTTAACTTGTTATTGAACAGATTGTAGAAGAAGTGCGGCAATGTGGTTTTTTTTCGATAATGGTTGATGAAGCTAGGTGCTACAAACAAGAACAATTGTCCGTGGCAATCAGATATACCGTAGGCTTGGAAGTTGAGGAACGTTTTCTTGGTTTCGTAGATTGTTCTTCTTCTAGAGGTGCCGAGAGTTTAAAAATACTTATTAAAAAGTATTTAAGTAAATGCAGTTTGTTGAATAACGCCATATTAATTGGCCAATCTTATGATGGAGCCAGTGTTATGTCTGGGAAACACCAAGGACTGCAAGCCAAAATAAGGGAGGATCATCCACAAGCCATTTACTTTCATTACTTGGCACATAGGATGAACTTGGTAATTGTCGACAGTTGTGCTAAGGTGTCTACTGCAGCTGCATTTTTCAACACTCTGGAGGCAATACGCGTCCACTTTTCTCACCCCGGTCATCACTCTCATCTCATAAACGCCCGTGATGTTCTAGGTATAAAGTCGGGGGGCGAAATGGGAAGTCTTAGCAGTACCAGGTGGAGTTGTCGATATGAAAATTACAAATCCCTTTTGAAAAATTTCCAAGCAATTCGAAATGCTCTGGATGAGGAAATTGAACAAGGGCGAGACAAAAATTCTGTAGAAGCACTTGGAATACAGGCATCAATGATAAAGCCACAATTTATCGTTTGTTTGTTCGTCTTCCATTCAGTGTAAATGGTCGCAAATGTGCTGAGTAAATATTTTCAGAGAAAAGATGCCACACTAGGTCAGGCTAGTGATATCATAGCACTATAAGTAGCTTTGAAGAGAAGAGGAACAAATTTGAGGACCTGTGGAGTGAAATAGAAAAATTCTCAGGAGAACAAGACATTTGTTTGGAGCCTTTAAGGATTTAAAAAAAAAGGAAGCAACCACAAAGGCTTAATGAATATCTGTCTGACTCAACCCTGGGTCTCTGATCGACATACCTGCAGGAACTACAGCTCCCGAATACTGGAAAGTCAACATTTACTACCAAGTCATGGACAACGTGATTGGCAATATGAAAAAGCGATTTGAAAATCTTCCCCTTGCAAGATCGATTGATGCCTTTATGAAGCTAGATTTGGATCAAGCATTTGAGTTCGTCGCCAATTATCAGAGGGCCTTCGATATCGAAATCTCAACACTTCAAGCTGAAGTTTTAGTGATACGAAATTTATTCAAAAATAAAAATCTTGAAATCACGTTGGAAAATCTAAAAGTTGAAGTGAAGGGGGATCTGACTCCAAATCTTTACAAATTACTACAAATTGCTGTAGGCCTTCCAATCAGTTCAGCTGGTTGCGAAAGAAGTTTCTCCGCTATGAGGCGGATAAAAACATGGCTGAGAACCACAATGGTACAAGATAGATTTTCAAATTTATCACTTCTCTGTATCGAAAATGCTTTAGTTAAGCAGAAATTGTCGGCTGAACAAGTTCTCTCTGTTTTTATAAAAACAGATAGAAAACTATAATTAGTTTGAAGTTTTTTTTATTCATACTTATATGTTATATTTCCTAAATAAAATGTGAAAACAAGAAAGTCTTTTACTTAAAGCAGGTATATGACAAACCATGATGATGAAAACCAAAACTGTTTAAAATTGAGAGTGAAAACAAGATTGACGTAGTTTTCATGTGCATGCATCTATAAAAAAGTGGTGTGTACGTCCCAACAAAATTTTTATACGCACCCCTCCCCAAAAAGAGCCCGTGGGGCCTGGCCCCCCCCTGAAAAATTTTGTAGTTTCGCCACTGCCAACATGTCACAAAATATACAGCATTACCATAAGGTGCTCGGAGAATTGAACCGTGTGGCAAGTCAAAAATAAGTATTATCATAACAGGTATGTATATTCGTTACTAGTTTCTTTAATAGATATTGATGATTGACCCACACTCTTCCTCTAATTTAAAACACACCTAGCTTTTTGATCACAGCATAATACGCACGTGATCGCGCACAAGCCCGACTGCTATTGGCCAGCCGGTTGCTACGGTTAGTGGAGTTTTCTACAGAGACGCATTCAATAAGCAGTATACCGCTGCTATTACAGCGGTCTTATTTTGTGGTTTAGGACCGGTTTTACAAATCAAGTATATACCAAGAAAGTTGCGTTTTACAATCACCGAATAACGTTATTCCCAGTATAACGCCTGGGATAACATCCCTCGGATCTGTGTCAGATATACTACGGAATAAGATATTCCTAATTCCCATTGGTTGGCCGCATAACAGTTTTCGGGAAAACATAACCAAGCTTTTTGAGAAAATAAAGAATCTTTCATGCAGCTTGTGTTCATTTTATTTAAAAATGGCTTACAGAAATCTAGCATTGTTTGATTCTGATGACGAAGATGATATGTTCCTCTTTAATATGTATGAAAATAGAGGGGCGGCAGCTACCCCACGGAGAGCCAAAGTATTTAGAAACCGGTAAGGTATTTCTTAAATATCTTCTTGACTGGCATTTTCAAAACAGTTTGTTTTGCAGGACAAACTATTTTGAATAATATGCAGATGTGGATTTCTTCACTCGTTTTCGTATGCAAAAAAGAACATGTGAAATGCTATTGAATTTAATTATAAATTCAATTAAGCCCCTTACAGAACGCAACCAAGCAATTTCACCTGCAACTAAACTACTGGTAACATGCTCATAGCAGTTAGAGATTATGTCGGCGTTAGTAAAGCATCGGCTTGTAAGATAGTACGGCAGGTTTCAGATGCTATTGCGCGGTTGCATGGTAGATCCATCGCATTTCCTGAGACTGAAGCTGCTCGGCAAGAATCCAAAGAACTTTTTTATCAGATTGCTAGATTTCCATACGTGATTGGAGCCATAGAATTTGTAACAACCCTTTTTGAGTTGTATTAAAATATACCATAACTTAGGTCTTTCGTTCATTCAGTTGTAAATATAAGAAATATTTTATTAATTAATGATTTGTAAATATGTGGTAGGCAACTTAATTTGCATTTCGGTGTAACTTAAGTTGCATTTCTTCTTAAGGGTATATATTTCTTAATGGTTTATACTCCCTCTTCAAATTATTTTCCTGCTCAATACGTCATCGTTGACTTAATTCCTTGCGCAAATCTCTTCGCGCACGACTACCTCGTCTAATTTCAAAGCATCCATTTTTTCACTTCCTGATGACTGTTGTGTGTGCAGGAAGCATTTTTTTGGTTTTCCACCTCAATTTTAGTGTAAAGTGCCATTGATTTGATGGTAAGATATTTTAACGCATTATATTAAAAATTAAAACATTTGCTCTTTTCAGGCACTTTTACTTTCCTTTGTTTTATTTTTACTTTGATTACATTTTAAATACGCATTTAATTTTACTGTTGCGTATGCTTTCATTTTATGATTGCAATTTTTATTGGAAAATTTCAAGATAATGCATTAAACGGATTATTCCATTTCATGAAGATAAATTTATAAGAAATAAAATTCCAGTTTGGGTGTGGCTTACTACGTAAAGCATTATTACAAGATATTGCGCAATATTGATGCAAAGATGGCATCACCTTGGTTGACAATTCCGTAATCATTGAAATGCCAGAGCGTATTAATAAGTTTGTGTACAAGATTTTACGAACAGGTATTTGATGTTTAATAATTTTTTAGTAATTTAAGGCTGGTTTTAAGATATACTTTATTTAACCCTATCATTAAGTGTTAATAAACATAGTTGTATATATTTTATTTTTTTTACATTTTGATAAAATTTTTAGCGTAAAACTCGGTTTAGTTATTCCGAGCATAATTAAAAAATGACTTGGCGTCCGAGATCATTTTTATTAGTGTTACATTGCAATTTTTGTATTGATGTTCAGTGGAAATAACAGCAGAAATTGTAGTAATCAAGCAAATCAAAAGACTGGCCCTATATTAATTTACCGACTGGGACCAAGGCATTATTTGTGGTGAATGGTTAGTATCTCCAGTTAGTTTAGCGATTTGTGTTTTCGGAGAACTTTTTACTCTTATTTCTTTATTCATTTATTTACAACCAATTTATTATATTATTACGATTACCAGTTCGACCACAATTATTATAACTGTACTCATATTAGGATCTAAACCCCCGGCGGAGACGATTCTGAACACTGTTGCGGCAAGCAAAACATTCAGCGTTACAAATAGGGCCCAGTACATCACAAATAAAAAAAACAAACATGTTGTCGCCTCCTCAGCAGTTGCAACACCCAGTAAGCATTTGAAGTCGTTATTGCTATAATTAAGTTATTACACACTAAATACTACTTTTAGTTAAAAAATTCCGTAAGCGACCAAAAAACGGGCAGCCAAAACATCTTCACTACACAACAATATGTATAGTGATTTTTTAAAGAAGAAGCAAGAATTTGTGGATTCTCAGAAAGCATTAATGGAGGAAGAATCCAAAAAAGAAGGAGAAGCAGAGCTTCACTCATTAAAAATAAAAATAATGTTAGAAGAACATAATCTTAAAATGAAAATATTAGTTTTAAAAAATAAAACAAAGTAAAAGTTATAGTGTTTTAATTTTCATAATTCTCTAACAAATTCGCAAAATGGTTATTTATGTTTGACTTATATTCAAATGTATATTATCTTGCAATGGTTGCAAATTAGCAACACCATTTTCAATTCCTAGTTCAATTGGTGGATTTCCATTATTTTCTTTAATGCAAATATTATGCAGAACCGCTGTTGCAACAATAATTGTTTTTGATAGTTCTGAACTCGCGCATCCCTAAAGACAAAATGGGGAATCTACATTTCCACACGCCATAAGATCTTTCCAGACAATTTCTTATGTGTGCTGTATTGTATAAATTTTCAGCAGCAGTATTTGGATTAGGTAATGGTGTAAGTAAATAATAAATTACTGTTAAACCACTGTCGCCCACAATAACACAATTTGGGAAATTGTTATTCTCAAATCTTCCCTTTATCCTGCTGTTGTTAAAAATTGTTTGACCATGGCATGAACATTGCCACGGTACTACTATATTAATAATTCGCAATCGTGAATCGTAAATTGTTTGCACATGCTATGAAAAGTATCCTTTTCTGTTCTAAACTGATGGGTTCCCAGAACCCCACTTTTGGCTTGACTACACCAAAAAAAGGGCATTAAAATTAAAATACGGCACAAGCCAAATGATCTTACCATATCTACAATTTCAATATCTTTAATAGTAACTGAACCATTCGTTACTGAATCTTCGTGTGCGAGAGTTTGTAGGTTTGCCTGGAATAATCAGAATAAATATAAAAAATTCTGTCTAGTGGCTGCTATTTAACTACACCATACAAAGGGCATTAAAATAAAAATATGACACAAGTAAAACGAGGGAGAGGGAGAGATAAAAATACGTAATTTTACTATAGAGTTTTACATCGATGAGTCATACCCAACTTTATTTGAATCAAACTTTATTTACAAGCAGAAATTCACAAATAACTGAAACCCTATTTTTTGCTCAATCATTTTACGGTCGTTTCTGTTTTTCTAGATTCCTAAAATTTATTTCCTGCATATATATATATATATATATATATATATATATATATATATATATATATATTATTGTGTTAGTATCCATACTTCTAAGAAACACTTAAAAGAAAAACTGACTTCATCTCAAACATTTTTCACGTGATGACTTCACGGAAAGATTATATAATTTAAAAACTAACACCAGATTAATTAAAAGAATACAAAATTTGATAGGCATTCTGTGGGTAATAAACTTGCATATGCAATTAAGAGATGTGTTACATACTTTAAACAATGAAGATTCATGGGAAGAATTGTTTTTGTTTGCATATCGTATCCTTCATGTTACTACTAAGGAAGTTAATAAGAACATTTCCGTGGCACAAAAAAAAATTAAAAATAATGTATGCATTTGTTTGATACCGTCGGATTCAAAAAGGAATTCCATCTCAAAATCAAGAGCAATTTTCAAATTAATTGAAAAGAAGACTAGAGGCGGAGAAATTCGAAATGCTGTACAAATTCTGTCATCTAATGATACTCTTGCTCCAAACGATAATATTACTTTAGAAAAACATCCAATTCCATCTCGTCCACTTGAATTCCGTACACCTCAATCTGAGAACCATGAATGTTTCTCAGTAACTCAAGATCAAGTTCTTAAAGGAATTACATCATTTCAATGTGGTTCTGCAGCTGGAATGGATGAGATTAGTCCGCAGCATATCAAGGATTTGATCAGTAATTCTGCAGACGATTCTGCTGTTTGTCTTTTATCTTCAATTACTGATCTATGTAATTTGATGCTTTATGGAAAAGTAAACGCAAACTTTACAGAATTTTTATATGGTGCTTCTCTTTATGCATTGAAGAAGAGAGATTGTGGATTTCCGAAGACTTGCTTCCAAATTAGGTTGTTGATTTGTTTCTGGTGATCTTGCCGATTACTTCAGTCCAATACCACTCGGATTTGTTATCAAAGCTGCAGTACACTCAGTGAGGACATTTATCTCTCAGAATAATAATTGTAAAGTTCTATTGAAATTAGATGTCAAAAATGCCTTCAATTCAGTTGAACGCGACGTTTTATATGATAGAATCAAAGATAAAATTCCTAAACTTTATCCATATCTCTGGCAGTGTTACTCTAAGGCATCAAAATTATTTTTTAATGGGCACACTTTACAATCTTGCGTTGGCTGTCAAAAACGTGGCGCTCTTGGTCCAGCCATATTTAGTTGGTCGTTCATTGTATTCCAGAAAGCCTTAAATCTAGTCTTAATATCTGGTATCTAGACGATGGTACTTTAGCAGGATCTAAATTAGACGTTTTACATGATTTTGAAACAGTGATTCGTGAGTTTCATAAATTAGGTTTAATTTTCAACTTCTCTAAATGTGAATTTAATTTTTGCCCTTCTTTCGCTTCAGATATACAAGAACACAACAACAAAAGATTTCAATACACTGGCTCCGAATATACACATTATTTCAGACGAGCATTTAACTATTCTCAGATCACCCTTATTAGAATCTGGCAGGTTTACCTTTTTTGACAACCTTTTCGCCATTGTTTTTGGATTTGAATTGACTACTTGACATACTGCCCGTTTTGGAAATATATTAATATCTGCCAATCTCTTGATGATGCCATTAGATTAGTTTTAGAAAATGTGGTAAACATTATATTTTCGCAAAGTTCATGGGATCAAGCTTCCCTTCCAATTGCTTTTGGCGGTCTTGGCATTAGAAGGATTTCGGACGTATCTCTTCATGCTTTTTTGGTCCTTATTTATCTTCGTCTCCTCTTTTCAATTCGCTTCTTTCTCCTTTCCTATTCGAATTTGAGTGCGAATACTTGAAAGAAGCTAAGAGTTTTATGGGCAATGAGAATTCCTGATTCGTCTATACCCATTTCTCCAAATCTACAAAAAAGTTGAGACTCTTTGATTGTTCAATACAAACATAATTCAATTTTAAACAACATTGATTTTCATGGAAAGGCTCTTTTTAACATCATGAAAAATCCGGAGTCTGGCTTGAAGCTTGGTACCCTTGTGGACAAACATAATCTTCAAATACCAGTTGCTCTCATGGCCAGGTCTCCAATTTGTTATCCTCATGTCTGTGTTTGTGGCTCAGACGTAGACAATTCTAGATACAATGGTTTAACATGTCTCAGGAGTGCAGGTAGAATCTATCGTCACACACCTCTAAATAATATCCTTATATAGCATTTAAATCAATTCCATGCATCTTGGAGCCACCAGGTCTTTTTCGAGAAGATCGAGAACGTCCTGATGTTGTGACTGTCACCGTGGAAGAAAGGGTAATGTCGTTCGATCTCATTGCGAAGCCTCACTTCTTTTGTGTTTGCTGCCGAAACACTTGGATCTTGGAGCAATGATGCTAAATATCTTATAAATGAATTGGCGAATTTATTACGGAGAAGTAGCGGTGTCCCAATGGCAAAGGCGTTTCTTAGATAACGTATAAGTATTGCCATCCAAAGGGGTAACGCTGCTAGTGTTTTGGGAATTATTTTGTGTAAAATCAAAATAAAATATAGTACATTATATTTTAATACTAATTACGCGTCCCATTTTTTAATACTTTCATAACGAAAACAGGAAACTGTAAAAATAAAAAACAATAATACATGTCAGATGGACGTTTGAAACTTCACGTCAGTTTGACGTTAATAGACGTATAGATGCTAACTTTCCAAAGCCGCCGGATTTTATAAAATACCAATGGTACAATTTTACCACAGTCCTATTTAATTCATTTTTAGACTTAGTTTGATTTATATAAAGAAACTTCATAAAGAAAAGCTATGTAAAATTGAATGGTCACTTTGCTTGATCTAACACACACCTCCTTTCTTAAGAAAACCTTTAAAAATGATTAGTCGAAAAAAATATAGTGAAATGCAAATGTATTCAACAAGTATTTGATAAAAGACTCAAACGAGAAGATAGCGATATTTGACCAATCTAGACAAATATGGTGTATTCTAAATTGTTTAAGAAGACAATCTGGGTGTCAAAAATCTGGACCGTCGATAATCGGGATTCAGTATTCCGGTGAAAAAGAAGTTGAAGTTAATACATACAGACAATAGGCTGTGTGGGGTCGTCTTGCCGCTACAAAAGAATGTGTGGATGTTCTGCGCATAGTGGTGGGTTGGAGGGAACGGTAGACAACAAGTCTCACTCCCTCAACACCCACCATTTTCACTATAGTCGCGTCCCTTGAAAACACGCTATTACTCCCTGTATTGTATTGTTCCCTGTGCGTACTCAAAACTTTGGTTTTTATAGCAGATCGTTTGTGTCCAATAGTATTGTTGTGTGTCTGTATTTAGAAGTACTGTATCGGCTGTCCCAAATTCGAGGGCAAGCATGGGGATCTCGCTTATTATAAGAGATAGGATATAGGTTTAAATTCGGCACTTTTGTTAAATTCGATGCCGAGTAATAATCTGAAAAGAAATTTGAGCTAACTCGAATGGATTTGGTTTTATGCTCAAAAAACTAAAAATTTCGATTTTCGTTTTTCGCGTTTGGCCACCTTATTATTAGGAATTTTCAAAATTCGATTAAACATTATTAAGGCACCTTTTTACGCACAATACTAATACGGTATTAAAAATATTATGGGACGTTTCGTTTATTCTGAACCATCATCAGGTTTATTTTTTCTTATGGGGGTTAAGATATATTTTTATGTCGTTGGATGGAGAATGTTATGCTGATTTTAGCAATATATAACACTTTATGGTTTGATCGACTGCGAACTAAAATAATGAGAAAAATACGAAGAACAAGATTCCGCCTTCTTGGATCCAGCAAGGAATAATTACAGTAGTGCTACTTATTTAATTTGTTAAACTCGTTAGGACATCCAAAAAAATATAAAAACAGTTAAACAATTAAAAAAAAAACATTAACAAACAACTCAAACGAGGAGGTCTATGTAACACGGTCATAATAGCGACAACGCAAATTTATCGATAGGTAACAACCAAATAATTACACAGACAAACAAACAAAAATTATTATAATAAATGTTCGAACAAGTTTCCTCCTTCTTGAATACCGTAACGAATTCTTCTTCTACAATTGTTTACGCTTCTTTGAATGGTTCGCCTGGGAATTTGACGAAGTTCATTAACAACCCTATTCTGGAATTCTTCTATATTTTGCGGTGGCGTCTTATAAATCATATTTTTTAAATAGCCCCAGAGGAAGTAATCTAAAGGGGTTAAATCTGGACTACTTGCTGGCCACCTAAGTGGTCCCCTATTTCCCATCCATTTATCAGCAAATTCGCCGTTAAGATATTCACTTATTATCGTAGCATTATGAGGAGGAGCTCCGTCCATTTGCCACCAGAGAGTCCATCTTTCGTTTAGCGGAACATCATCCAAAAGGTCTGATATTTCGTTTGTTAGAAATGCGAGGTAGCGTTGAGACGTTAGGATACCTTCGTAAATAATTGGCCCAGATTCCAACCCACACATTAAAGGACCGCTGGCCTTGTCCTCGCATTTGCCTGTTAATTCGTGGATTTTCAACGGACCAGTAGTGATCGTTATTACGATTAAACATTCCATTAGTGGAAAAATTGCACTCATCCGTCCAAATTATTTGATTGAGAAAGTTGCGATTTTCTAGCATTTTGGTATTAAGTTGGTTACAAAAATCCAACCGTCTCATATCGTCCCCAGGCCGAAGAGTTTGACTAACGTGTAACTTAAATGGTTTATAACGGTGTTGCTTTAACACTCGCCAAACTGTCGTTTTTGGCACTTCAATAGTTTGCTCTATTTCTCTGGTAGATGTTGAAGGATTTTCTTGAACCTAAGATGGATAACATAAAGTCATAACTCTCCAAAAAGAATGTCTGCTGAAATTAGCAGTAAAGTGAGTGGAAATTCTTATAATTAGTATAATACTAACAAATAGTACCTGATGTAATATTTCTTCTTCGGCATCTCTGTCTAGTCTGCTACCATATGCATTTCGAGGTTCCTGAAAACATCCAAATTCTCGCAAATTTTGGTCTAATTTTAAAAAATATCTCTGGTTTGGTTGCTGCCTCTCCGGATATTCCTCTAAATATCTTTGTTCTGCTCTGACACTATTTCGCAGTCGATCAAACCATGAAGTGTTATATATTGCTAAAATCAGCATAACATTCTCCATCCAACGCCATAAAAATATGTCTTAACCCCGATAAGAAAAAATAAACCTGATGATGGTTCAGAATAAACAAAACGTCGCATAATATTTTTAATACCGTATTAGTATTGTGCGTAAAAAGTTGCCTTAATAATGTTTAATCGAATTTTGAAAATTCCTAATAATAAGGTAGCCAAACGCGAAAAACAAAATTCGAAATTTTTAGTTTTTTGAGCATAAAACCAAATCCATTCGAGTTAGCTCAAATTTCTTTTCAGATTATTACTCGCCATCGAATTTAGCAAAAGTGCCGAATTTAAACCTATATCCTATCTCTTATAATAATATCCCCATGCTTGCCCTCGAATTTTGGACAGCCTGTACATATTTTGAGAAGCATTACATACATATTTTCTTTACATGTGATGGCGTCAAGTTCGAATAAAAAGCACACTTTCTTAAATGTTAAAACGAAAGTTTTAGAAAGGTTAACAAAGGGTAAAGGCAAAGATTTATGGGATAGGAACATCCACTATAAATAATATTAAGGCGAAAAGAGCTCAGCTCGACCAATTTGCTTCAAAAATGGACTCAGAAGAAGGGACGCTAAAAAAACTGCGCGTTCAGTAAACAACAGCATTGGTGGATGCAATGTACATGTGGTTCACCCAAAGGAGAGCAAATGTCAGGCCCACTGATCTACGAAAAAACCCTACAACTGAATGAGCAGCTTAATGTAACGACAGATTTTAAAGTCAGTTCTGAATGGCTTAAAAACTTTAAGTCTAGACATGGTATTAGGGAGCTGAACTTTCAAGGAGAGAAACTTTCATCGGAGTTAGCGGCTGGGTGTACCCTTATTGAAAAGCTGATAAAAGATGCACTTGCAAAAGGTTATTCTAGGGATGACGTGCACAATGTAAATGAGACTGAGTTAAACTGGTGAGCTCTTCTACGCAAGTCACGGGCGTCAAGTCGTGAACAATCCGCTCCCGGGTTTAAACTGAGCAAAGAAAGGATTACTGTAAAGATATGCGCTAATGCAAGTGGGGAATACAAACTAAAATTGTGGGTAATTGTCAAGAGCAAAAATTCACTCAGTTTTAAAAATTGCTGTACTCGTCCGGTTTCGTACACGTAAAAAAAGCGCATGGATGAGTTCAGCCATTTTTCTTGAATGGTATAAGAATGAATTTATTCCTAGCGCAATAAAATAGCGTGAGGAGAAGATTAAAGATGGGAAAGTTTTGTTTATCATTGATAACGCACCCACACATCGCGCTCTTGAAGTATTCATTGCAATCAATGGTAATTTTGAACTTAAATTTCTCCCACCCAACGTCACAGTCACTATCCAGCCAATGGACCAGGGAGTAATCTAAAAAATGAAAAAAATCTACAGAAAACAGCTCCTGCGTCGACTTTTGCTGGTAGTAAAGGATGAAGAACGTGTGGCACAGTTCATTAAAAAATGAATATTAAAGATAGCGTTTACTGCTTGGGATGCTCTCACCAAAAGTAAGTTGCAAAGAGCCTGCAAAGAATTTATGGCCTGAAGAACATAGCGCTGGTGGAGAAATTGCAAATGACAACGAAGACTGCGTAGTAAAAGAAGTGGCAGAAATATGCAGCACGATCATGGGATTCGAGAGGTTGGCTGTTTACAACAACGATTCTGGGTACCAGGTTTTGAGCGATCAAGAAATAGTTTCCATGGTGTCTAAAGGGGACGCAGAAACAGTTGAGTCAGATGGGGAAAGTGAAGATGAAATTGAAGAGGTAGGGCAAACACATTCAGAAGCTTTAATTGTTTTTAATTTGATTTCATTTATATTATCAACTTGTGATTATCTGAGATTTACCGCATATATTCTCATAATTTTTATTTATATCTGTCTCTCTGCCACATTTTGTTACACCCACTTACATGTATTTTTTTAAATTTAAATTAAACTAACTAATATTTCACAACTAACTTAAAATTAAAAACTAACTAATTACAATGATTTTTCATTAATTTTTAACGTTTAACTCTCAACAAAAATATTAATACTACTTATTTATTTGATAAACTCAATATCATTTTAAAAATGTTATAACAGTAAATATATATATATATATATATATATATATATATATATATATATATATATATATATATTGAGATGGTTAGAAATAAGATTAATACAGGGGCAAGAGTTAACAAGCTTATATTCTTTATAGTGGGCAAATTTAAATAGATTGGAGAATGTATACACTGCGTTTTAATAAGTAAATTAGTAGACGAGTGAGAGAATATGGCTTTAATTTAACGAAACAGGCTTTGTGGAATTTGCACAAGTTTGTTTATTCATAAAAAAGCAATGAGCTATACCAGTAGCATGTGAGGAAAGTCAGTACGATTGATATTTGTGAGTGCGATTTGTTTCGTAGAACATATTTCAGTAATTTTACAGTTTATTCAAATTATTTAAGCAATTTAGAAACCTTTCAGATATTAATCACATGAAGTAGGTTAATAATAATAATATGTAGAACATGTATAGATTAAGTTACAATGCAGGAACTATATAAACTTTAAGAAAGGGTTATGATACGAACACTGTATAGCTATAATTCGCAATCAAAGTGTACAAAAAGCGCAGCAGAAGTGGTAGTGCGTTATAAACATTAACTAGAACATGAACAACATTTTTACAATGGGATATTTTATATAAACTTACATTTTATGTATAAAATTTACATAAATGTGTTAAACATTATGGATTTCTGAATTGACAAAGTTTTAGACCATAGAGTGAAAGTAAACAGTATTGATGTTAAAGACAGTTATAAGAAGATCATAAAGTAACATTTCAAGTGATATGGACGTTTTAAACGCAAGTTGCAATGAGTAAAAGTGTAATAAATTAGGTTAAGTATTAATTTTAAGAATTTTGCAAATTTATAGTTTTTGTAGGATAATCTAAGCTTAAAATAAATTATAAAAGCAATTAATAGAAGATTTCCCTCGTTTTCATAAAGAAATTTACAATGTACAAGTTATATGAACATAAAATTAGAAAAGTGGGGTTAACTACCTAAAATTCTAATATGAAAAAGGAATTTCTGTTAAAATTAAGTTATATGGTTTGAAGGAAATGTATTCTGATACAATTTTTCATGTAGATTACGAATATGTAATTAGTTTAGGTGTAAAATATAGAATTTCTTAGATATAAGTAAAATTAGATTATAATTTGTCAAATTGCAAAGCTTCGAAGCAAAATAGGGCTTGTGAGGCATCTTTTTATGTGGAATTTTGCCCTGATTCCAAATCTGTTTTCAAAAAGTAAATCCGACTTATTTTAAGAAAGTTATAGCATAATTTGTATTTTAGTGAAGTTAACAATTTTGTTTAGACCAATCAGATGCTTGGATCTTTTGTGTGTATGGAACAGAAAAAGTTGAAATTTTGGTATCTAAGAGAAATGTATAAAAGGAATTGCTCTTGATTTCTCGCCCTTGTATACCACACTGCTCCAACTACCTCTGAAAACATGAAAATACGCATTAGAGAAGCATTCGCGACAATCACACCCCAAATGCTATATAATGTAAAATGCTCATTTGAAAAGAGGATAATGCTGTGTATTCAACAAAATGGACATCACCTTGAACATTTATTACAAAATGAGTCTAGTAGAGTGATTTTTAATGTTGTAATTATGTTAATTGTTATTTGTTTTATTGTTTAATTTGTAAAATTATAATATTTTTAATTTATTTGTTTTAAATTTCAAGGCCATCTTGCCAGTGTTTACTATAAAACCATCAATATTTATGCATACTGGTAAAATAATGGAAATATGTCGGAAAATACTGAAAATTGGGATAGGGAACCCTATATCAGTTTAAAAGAGTATTAAATTTCCCTTTTCAGGAAGGAATAAAATACAGGGTGTTCCATTTAAAATAACAAAGTTATAGCACCAAATACTTGGAGAAAATCAAAGTTGAAGTTAGGACCACCCTGCATATTATTTTACTATTGTAATTATTCTGATAGATAGTCCAAGAAGTGTAGGATCGAAATCTAAAAGCAAATTAATTAAAAAATTTCTGTTTAAGTTGTAATTAATTTTTTTCAATTACTCTACATTTTTAGAAACAATTGAATAACTCGAAAACTATCAAACTTAAATATAGGGTTACTTGAATAAATACATATTATTTTTTAAAGTAGGATTCAAAAAAGTAATAAAATACAGGGCGATCCATTTAAAAAAACAACTTTGATATGTAACTTTTTTTTGAGTAACCCTATATATTCCACACTAATTTTAATTTGTAGACCAAATAGACCTACATACTTGTGACAAACGATTTTTGATATTATATTATATATATATATATATATATATATATATATATATATATATATATATATATATATATATATATATATATATATATATAATATAATATAACACACACACAATTAGATATGAAAATAAAAAGGAGTTATTTCCTATAGGTGAGACAAGCTACGTCGAGCTGGTCACGCAAGTTGGCATAATTTCCACAAGCGGCAGTGTTTTACCTCCTATCTTCATTTTTTCACGCGTACGTTTCGATGAAAATCGTATGATGGCTGGGGCTCCACCAGCAGTACAGGGCTTAGTTCATGAATCAGAATGGATGACAGTGGCCAATTTCATCAATGTGTTGTAATCCTTCTAAGCCAATATCAGATGTCATAAAGATAGACCGGTCTTATTAGTTATGGACAACCACGAATTGCATCTTAGTTTCGAAGGAGTAAACTTTTGCAAGAATAATGGAATAACGTAATTTAACCCTCCCAATGCTTCTAATTGATTGCAACCGTTGCGTATTCGATCCGTTCAAGAAGTATTTTAGTGACAGATTATCCAAATAAAACTATGACCATATATTCGCTTTCTGCCTCGTGTTCCAAGGCGTGAGACGGAACCGAACCCCTTCTTATGTTTTCCAGTCTCGCACCGTCCTGATACGATAAATTCTGCTAAACCAATACCACCATCAAAAGAAGACGACCCCATTCCTCCTGCTACTTTGACACCTACGCTGACCACTTCTGTCTTGCGTGATCAGATTATCCCCTATGCCAAGGCTAAACCTAGGAAACTTGTAGAAAGCATGGAAAATTGGCACCGATAGTCCAGAAATGCACGAACTTGAAAAAAGGAATGAGCAAAGAAAACCAAGTCTGAGAAGAAACAGGAGGTGAAGCAGCCAAAACAATTTGTTGATAAGATTCCGATGAAGAAGACGACCAAACAGAAGTCATCACCAAAGAGTCGTTATATGAATGGAAGAAAATGATTATGGAAAGCAACATATCGAAGATGTAGGTGAGGGCGATCTTGTTGCGGTCAAAATTTTGTCAAGAAAAGGCAAAAGTGGGCTAAATTACCTCGGAGAAAGAAGATGCGAGATGGTTTCGAAATTAAATTGTACAAACGACTGTTACCGTCAAATTGTTTTAAAATTACTCCTGAAAAGCACTGATTTATGCCATTTAATCAAGGTGTGTCCGCTTTACCTGCACCAATAAGCACACGTGCGCAGTTCAGACATGTCGTATTTTAACATCGACCCGTCATTGTATCGCAGGGTATGAGGTTATCTTGTAAAAATTCATGTCCTTAGAATATTGGAATTTTTACGGAAAGTACAGAATTATCAGGATTGATAACAATTTCACATATACAAAACCCTAACATACACCGTAACTTGAAAATAGTGTACATGGGATAGTCAGTTTGTGTATTAAAAAAATTATATAATGTTAGTGTCAAAACTAACCCCGGCCCAACTTTTCTTTTAGGTTTCAATATGTGTTTCGTTTCGGTTAGGAAAAAATTATGCCTTCAGTTAAAACTGTATTTCTGATTAATAACATAAAACTAAATAAAAAGGAAAACGTTAGAAATGAAGTCCTACCTTATTCTGCTCAAATCAAACTCCTCGCCGGCCGGCTATTTCACTAAAGTTTCCTTCAATAAACTCCACAATTTATCAGCGGCTTCAAAACCTTAATAACGCGTACACAGTAATTTAACGGCGCTTCCATACAATACCAGCAATGCCTTTAATTTCGAATGTTGACAGGAAAGTGCCTATCGCAGTGCGGTTTCTCTTAAGCGCGAAATGTTTGAATAATTAAAAGAAGAAAAAATGCTTAATTTTAAATTGATTAAATTTGAAAAAAAAACGGGCTCAACAATGACCATTTACATGCTATATATATATATATATATATATATATATATATATATATATATATTAGAAAATTCAACATTGTTGCCAACTTTCTAAGATATCTGAAAATAACTCAAATCGTCCAAATTTTCAATCAGCTATATCTTTTTTAATATTCAAAATACGAAAAAGTTATAAGAGAGACTTTTGATAGTTATTTTTACGCAAAATGGGAAAATGCGAATAAAAATTTTTTTGGGTAATTATTTTTCGAGCCACAACCCAAACATACATTTTTTTAATTGGCAACTATAGGTGGTTATGGACTCAATCGATGGGTTATTTTTTTCTGATTTCAAAAATGTATAGCTTTGTATGTTTAGTATTATTATTTAACTCACAGTGGGGCTCTTCCATCTGAGCTATCGAGGAGGCAAGTCACAATCGATTCAAACTTGAACTGTATGTACTTCCCTAGTTACGATGTATTATAATTATTATACACAGAATGAAGGATCACAGTCAACTTTTGTGAATGTCATGTGAGCCCGCAATTCGCTAAGGTTTCGCACATGACAACACGTGACTGATTGTTAATTTTTATTTGCTGTATGCAATAGTAATAATAATAGAAATTGGTTTAGTGAACGAACAGAAGTTCAATTTAATAATCATTAATTGTAATGTATTTAAAATTAACTTTTAAAGTACATACAGTAAAAGATTAACTCGAGTGGGACTTGAACCCACGACCTCCACTTTGCTAGAGTGGGGCTCTTCCATCTGAGCTATCGAGGAGGCAAGTCACAATCGATTCAAACTTGAACTGTATGTACTTCCCTAGTTACGATGTATTATAATTATTATACACAGAATGAAGGATCACAGTCAACTTTTGTGAATGTCATGTGAGCCCGCAATTCTAAGGTTTCACATGACAACACGTGACTGATTGTTAATTTTTTTTGCTGTATGCAATAGAATAATAATAGAAATTGGTTTAGTGAACGAACAAAGTTCAATTTAATAATATATTGTAATTTTTAAAATTAACTTTTAAAGTACATACAGTAAAAGATTAACTCAGTGGGACTTGAACCCAGACCTCCACTATTGCTAGATGGGGCTCTTCCATCTGAGCTATCGAGAGGCAAGTCACAATCGATTCAAACTTGAACTGTATGTACTTCTAGTTACGATGTATTATAATTATTATACCAGAATGAAGGATCACAGTCAACTTTTGTGAATGTCATGAGCCAATTCTAAGGTTTCACATGACAACACGTGACTGATTGTTAATTTTTTGCTGTATGCAATAGTAATAATAATAGAAATTGGTTTAGTGAACGAACAGATTCAATTTAATAATCATTAATTGTAATGTATTCTAAAATTAACTTTTAAAGTACATACAGTAAAGATTAACTCGATGGGACTTGAACCCACGACCTCCACTTTCTAGAGACTGTGATCCTTCATTACTGTATATAATTATAATACATCGTATAGAAGTACAAATTGAACAGTATTCTGAATCGATGAAGCATTAAGAGTTTCAGTACTGAGTTAATCTTTTATCTGTATCAAAGTATTTAAATCAATTAATATAAATTGATTCTGTGTTATAACCAATTCATTATACTATTGCATACAGAAATAAAATTAAAATCAGTCAGTGTTGTCATAGTAGATAACTGATTGACGCTGCATTCAAAATTGACTGTAGATCCTTCATTCTGTGTAATAATTATAATACATCGTAACAAGTACATACAGTTCAAGTTTGAATCGATTGTGACTTGCCTCTCGATAGCTCAGATGGAATTAAAAAGTGTGAGGTCTTCAATTCAGTTAATCTTTACTGTATGTACTTAAAAGTTAATTTTAATACATTAATAATATATATATATATATATATATATATATATATATAAACACAATTAGATATGAAAAATTATTTATAGGTGAGACAAACGTCGAGCTGGTCAAAGTTAAATTTCAAAGCTTTTATTATCTTCATTTTCACGCTACGTTTCGATGAAAATCGTATGATGGCTCCACAATACATTATTCATGAATCAAATGGATGATAATTTATCAATGTTTAATTTCTACAATATCAGATGTCATAGATAGACCGGTCTTATTTTATGACAACCACGAATTGCATCTTAGTTTCAAGTAAACTTTTGCAAGAATAATGGAATAACGTAATTTAATCAATGCTTCTAATTGATTGCAAGTTGCGTTGATCCGTTCAAGATATTTTAGTGACAGATTATCAAATAAAACTATGACCATATATTCGTTTCTGCCTCGTGTTCAAGGCGTGAGACGGAACCGAATTCTATGTTTTCAGTCTTACTCCTGATACGATAAATTTGCTAAACCAATACCACCATCAAAGAAGACAATTCCTCCTGTATTTGACACGACCACTTCTGTCTTGCGTGATCAGATTATTATGCATAAACCTAGGAAACTTGTAAATGGAAAATTGACGATAGTCCAGAAATGCACGAACTTGAAAAAGGAATGAGCAAAGAAACCAAGTCTGAGAAGAAACAGGAGGTGAAAGCAAAACAATTTGTTGATAAGATTCCGATGAAGACGACCAAACAGAAGTCATCACCAAAGAGTCGTTATATGAATGAAGAAAATGATTATGGAAAGCAACATATCGAAGATGTAGTGACGATCTTGTTGTCAAAATTTTGTCAAGAAAAGGCAAAAGTCTAAATTACCTCGGAGAAAGAAGATGCGAGATGGTTTCGAAATTAAATTGTACAAACGACTGTTACCGTCAAATCGTTTTAAAATTACTCTGAAAAGCATATTTATGCCATTTAATCAATGTGCTTACTGCACCAATAAACACGTGCAGTTCAGACATGTCGTATTAACCTCGACCCGTCATTGTATCGCAGGGTATGAGTTATCTTGTACAATTCATGTCCTTAGAATATTAATTTTTGAAAGTACAGAATTAAGATTGATAATTCATACAAAACCTAACACTAATTGAAAATATTATGATAGCCAGTTGTATTAAAAAATTATATAGGCTGTTTCTGAAATTTCGTGCAGGATAGTATAAATCTTGACCAATAACGCATTTCTTTGGCATTCTCAAGAATGAAAGTCATGTCGATCAACTCTGTAAACAACATTTTAATGGAAATGTCTTGAAAATTAAACTGATACAAGACAGCAAAGCAACAAAGCTAAATGACGTTTCTTATCAGTTGTTTAAAACAATTGACAAACGTTTTCCAAACACCGTGGCAATGTGCAATAAAACTGATATTAGATAAAAATGTGAATATCTGAAAACTATCTAAAATATGATAATGTTACATCAATGGAAAGGAAATTTAATTTCCTATCTGATATAAGAAAATATGGATTCCATTTAAAAAATCTATATTACTATTGAGAAGAGAATCAATATGCTTTTTCAGTAAACGTTTGGTGCGGTATTATTGGTACCAAAATCCTTGGGCCGTTTTTTTATGAATACAATTTAAATTTCGAAAGATATCTAACTTTTTTACGAAACGAATTTGAATAAATTTTGGACAATAGCTTGGCCGCCGCGATCTCCAGACTTAACCCCCCATGGCATTTTGAAGCACTTCTATGATTGTGTTATCTGTTTATATTTTTTGCTGTTACTCTTCGTTGTAAGTTAAATTTATTTAGAACTTTTTTATTTTAATAATGTAGTACATTATTTCTTGTTTCCACAAATTTAGTAGTAGAATATGAGCTTATTTTGTTATTTAAATATTCACGGCACACTTTAATTTATTTAATAAATATTATAATTACCTTTTTTTTTGAAAATTGTGAGTTAAGTAATAATATTAAATATACAAAGCTATACATTTTTGAAATCAGAAAAAAATAAGCCATCGGATGAGTCCATAGCCACCTATAGTTGCCATTTAAAAAAATTTTTGGGTTGTAAATCGAAAAATAATTAGTAAAAAAATTTTTTATTCGCGTTTTCCCATTTTGCATAAAAATAGCTATCAAAAGTCTCTCTTATAACTTTTCTGTATTTTGAATATTAAAAAAGATATAGCTGATTGAAAGTTTGAACGATTTTTAGTTATTTTTAGAAATCTTAGAAAGTTGGCAAGAATTTTGAATTTTCTTATCGGTATTTGAATTATCATGTAATGGTGCCCAACTTTGCTAATGTAACCAACTCTGTATCTCTTATAATAACAAAGATAGATAAACTGGGTAGATTCTAGACTATGATATATATATATATATATATATATATATATATATATATATATATATATATATATATATATATATATATATATATATATATATATATATATATATATATATATATATATATATATATATATATATATATATATATATATATATATATATATATATATATATATATATATATAATATATATATATATATATATATATATATATATATATATATATATATATATATATATATGTGTGTGTGTGTGTGTGTGTATATGTTGGTTTCAGGTTTCTGCCGAGGGCTGGATATGAAGATGTTCTTCCAGGTTCGGTCTCATGTAGATTCTCCTCCACGGTTCTTAAAAGAACCGGTGTTGAAAATAAGCATACAAATACCACCCACCATCAGCGAGGACCTCAGTTCAGTTCGAGTTACCAGGGGCAGAACACAGAGAGTTGAAAATGGCATAAGAGATTCTGCCGAAACGCCGTCAGTTCACCACCAGTTCTTGTAAGAACTGTGGAGGAGAATCTACACAAGACCGAACCCAGAAGAACAACAACTTCATACATATTTACATATACATACTTTAACGTTAAATATGCAATACATCACATAAATTCTGTAATTAAAATGTCTACGTTAAAATTTAAGCAAAGGAAAAACCATGTTTTATGACCAAAGTAGTCAAATAAAAAATCAAAATGTTCCTATAAAAACATTATGACATTTAGCATCTTACAAGTCATTACTGTAAATGAAATAATTTCAGTAGAAGCAAAATTTATCTTTTACTAACATGCAGCTAATATTCATAATTGTAAGTTTTTTTTTAAAATATTTGTGGTTCTAAACAGACTAAGTAAGTGACCAAGAACATGTTATACTTTCATTTACTTAGTTCACAAAAATAAATAAGAAACCTTATGTTCATCCTTATTAAAACATACAAAAAAAATTTAAATACATAGTTACAATATAATACAACTAAAAAACTACTCGGTAATTAAACGTTGACAATGTCGAACAGCATCTTTTAATTTATAAACCAAATCCTGCAACTCTTGACTATTACAAGTAAAATAAACACGATCAGTTTTCCTTTTTTTCGAATCTTCATCCCATTTACTTGTTAATAAAGCTACTCTAAAAACAGGTCCTTCTGATTGATCTAAGTTACTAGCCTGAAAAAAAGAATTAATCGCTTATAACCACTATTACTAAAATGTTACCTTAACAATATAGTCAATTTTCCACTCCACATCTATAATGTGAGGTAAATGACTACCTATATTTCCTAATGCAATTTGCAAATCTCCCTTATTCCTATCATACAAGTCGGCAAACATTCCAGCCTTACTTGAACTGAAATTACTATCAATTAAAAATAATCGGACTTCATCCTTACTTAAATTATTTCGAGCAAATTCTGAAGTAATTTTAAGCATAATTGCATATACTTCTTTAATTAAATCTGGCTTTGAATTGTATAGAGAGCTTAAATCTAAAAAAAATGAGTGAGTTCGGAGTTTGTGTTAACACCGATTAAGTTACTGTTTATTTCAGTCTTTAAGGTTAATGCAGCAAAAGTATTTTCTAGCAGTTTTTTGTAAACATCTTCATTTATTGTGGAGTTCCCAATAAATTTTACACAATTTTTTAGTTCATCGCTTATATTCATTTTTGAGGGTGGATAATATTATAACCTCACAAATTTTATTATGATTTGATACACGGTGTTGCAACGTGCTCGAAAAAGGTGTAATCTTGGTTGCCTTCCTATCAGGAAGTGAACCCAGATTTTAAAATTTGCTTTTGCATTACGCACGTGAAAAATAGAAGTTTGCGTTTGTTACCGTGTGCAAAAGCACACGGTAACAAACGCAAACTTCTATAATTATGGATTTAAGCCGGTTCAAGTCATGAAAACTGGAAACTGGCACTATTTATAAAAAACAGCGTGTGTGTTGTCAAAAAGTTATTTTTATAATTTTCCCATGTATTAACCTCGACTCTTGTTTTTTTTTACCTTAATTACATCTATCTAGCTCTTTCATCTCAACTCAATATCTCGTATTCAGAGGTAGCGTTAGAAAAATTTTCAAGAGGGATTCTTTAATTTACTCTCTAAAAACTTTATCTTATACAAGGTGTTAAATTTATGGTATGTCACAAATGCAAGAATCTTAAAAGAAATCAATGTAGTCCAACTGCTTGTATCGGAAGCTTTTGGTTTCGGAGCCACGGGCTTTTATCGGGCAAGTTTCTGAAATTTTTATAGTCGAATGCGTAGAAGAACGAAAACGTTTGAAAAGATTAATCTTTTACAGGAAATTGTTCCTTTTGTAGGGTTTTCTCACAGTGTGCGTAGCCACCAACATGTGATATTCAAAATGGCGGCTATAGAAAATTTATGGAATTAAAATTGTACATTCGAAAGTTTATAAAATTTTTTTTTTTAAAGTTAAAATTAAACAAAATGTCTAAACGCACGCCTTAGTTGCACAATTTTTCTCTCGGGCGGCCCAAAATTTGATGATTGGTACATAATATTAGAAACAAGAAAATGTAACCCGATTTGTTTAATTCAAATGAGAACCGGAAATCCCTAAACGGCCACATAATAAACTTTATCAGTGCAAGGTAGTATGGTACTCTAATTCCACAACTACAACTAGATCCATTACCTGACCTAGGCGTGTAGCCAGGCGAAAATCGTTTCAGATATTGAATACGCGGTACTTTATGTTGAGTTTCTCACTTTCATGATATTAATACAAGTAACGAGTTATCTAGTCGCTTTATTGTACATTCTAACAGCAAGGAGTGCTTTGAGAATAGTTATTATTGTTTACGTTTGAATTACGAAAGCGTTAGAAACGAAATAATTACCTATGAAAGATTTATCTTTATAGATTGTTCCTCCCGTATTTAATTATCAAAAAATCCAAAATTTGCACGAAAAAATACTGTACCTCAGAAACGATACAAGGAAGTTGGGCTAAGTTGGCTTCTTTGCATTTATGACATACTAACGACACAGTATAAATATATAGCTAACGCATATATATTTATACTGCGCTAACGATTGACATGCAGTAGGCGGGTATCTAAGGCAGCATTCAGATCTCTTGTTCTACACTAGCGTCTATTTTCTGTGCTCTACAAATGAAGTTTATGCATCAACAATATTGCGCATGTCAAGAGAAAAAACAAGGAATAATTTGCTTTATTTAGTTGCCTGAAGATCGGGCCCATATACTTAATACTAATATGATCGGGCCGGGTTCATTTGTATAGCACACGAAATCGGACGCTAGTGTGTTCTACCCTTGTGGAATATACAATGATATCAATAATTGTTGACACAGCCGCTCTTATGAAACATGTTAGTCACCATTTGTTGCAGCATATGTGCTAGTACGCCCATACTAAATATAAACCTCAAAATTGACATTTTATGTTTAATGTTTAAGAGTACCCAAATTATGCAAAGAACAAAAAGCATGATTTAATTTATTTTAGAAATTGTTACTAACAATTATGGGTAACACTACAATTATGTTATGTTTAATATTGGTGTACTATGATATGTGTTGCGGGAAATGGTTACCAACGACTTGTTTCATAGGGGCGGCGCCAAATTTCTTTCAACTCATAAACATTAAACGTCAAATGTCAATTTTGAGGTTGTATATGGGCGCACTATCACATGCGTTGCGGCAAATGTTTATTAACGTCATGTTTCATAAGAGCGGCTATATCGGATATTTTTTTATCGCGCCGTACAAGTGAGTATGGAAAAGAGTCAATTATCAGAAAATAAATCATTGTGGCGTTATTTGACGTTGTCTTTAGCTGACGTATTCGTCTTACTTGACTGGTGCGGATTTAAGCTATTTTGCATTTGGATGGTGTTGTGTATGAATGGTGGTGGATGGTTTATTTATGGGTCATTGGATTTTAGACTGATTTGGTTTTAATCTAGCTTCATTTCTATTTTTTGCTCAATTGGATTATGGTCTTAGTAGTTTTCCACACAAGGCGGGTATTTAACATATTGATTTTCGATCTGCAACTTTTTTTTCGTATATAAACGACTAACGTCATTAATCACCTTCATTAATACACTTGATGGTTAAATAACTATTTTCTTGTTTCCATTTGGGTTCTTTAATAGACATATTAACAAATGCGACGTCTTTATCTCCGATGTCATTATAGCCATTAATTCACGGAACATTTTGCGAAAATTTTTAAGTTGGCAAAGCTTGATCCGGAAGCATGTCATGCATGTTACTTACAAAATGTGTCAAATACAGCGGAAAGCTGTGTTATGAGCAAATTCGAGACCTTATGTTTGGCAATTTCACGTATTTCAGGGGGCGTACATGCAAGATTATCTCGATTATCTTCCATTTTCGTGTTTTATGACAGGATTTGGATAAAACAAAAGGCGACTAGACTAAAATTTCACTTTTAAAATTAAAATATTACCAACCGCCATAAAAATCCCTAAATCAACTATAGCAAAAATGTTTGTTTAAACAAGGACAAATTACAAAAAATAGCATAAAAAACGTGTTTTATAGGACCTTGAAGCACTTATTCTTCAAAAACCTTTAAACTTGAATTCGTGCTTAAAGACTGGTTTTATGAAACTTGTTTTTTAATATACTATTCACAGATGAAAAGTTATAAATATGATCAATTCCTTTTAGCTCGAAAATACTCGCAGAGACTTGGCAAACCCAATTTTGTTATTATTATTTAATAAAAAATATACATTGCAAAAACATGTTAACAGCAATTGTGATTTTTAATTGACTCGAATGCCTGCTTCTTTCCCATTAAAAATGTGACTATTATTGCTTTCAAAACAAATATTTTTATAAAAATATATTATATATATATATATATATATATATATATATATATATATATATATATATATATATATATATATATATATATATTATGAAATGTTGAATTGCAATAGCATGTTATAAACGCGTGTCATTTTAACTACGGTATTATAAGAAGAAACATTCACGTTTGTGCAATTGACGTCGATGCTTCAAAATTCACTTCCGATTTTTTTGTCTATGACGTGGAAGCATTCAATGATGTTACTAATAATCTGTGTTTTGGTGACAAAACTGTGAAACGGGTATAAGAACATGGTGGATTATACGTGTGGTTCTGGGTTATTTTTTGTGGTAATATAACATCTTTGGGTGCCATATTGTTCTTTTCACGAATTGCAAATACACATTTACACTTGTTTAAAGTAGATTCTGTGAAAGTTATTAGCCATTACGCACTTTTAAACAAAAAGGTTTCGACATTTTCGCACATAACACTAATATTGTCTCAACGTCCCAGTTTCAAGCCAAGCAGATGTTTGAGTAAGGCACATGTTTTTCAAACGGAACATTATGGGGAGAGAGTCCAAGTACCACATTTTTCAGAGTACTTTTGAACCTCAGAATATGGAAATGTTAGTATACTATACTATCAGAAAACATTAAAAATTATTATTAATTTTATTAAATACATAAATAAAAAGTTTACCTCGAGTAGGATTTGAACCTACGAACTGTACTTTGCTAAAGTACCGCGCTAACCAACTGCGTCATCAAGGTTCAAGCCACAATCGATGTAAATTTTGTCTTTATGTATGTAGAACTGATATAAATTCTAAATATAATGAGATTACAATCAGAAAACATGTTCCACACTGTTTAAAATAATATTTTGGAATTTAATAAACGTACAAATTGTCAAGTACACGGTTATAACGTATTTATAATGTAATTATATAGCCCAGTACACTTGAGTTTTTTTTGATCCACTTAGAACATTTGTGTAGTGGGGCGAAAAGTTGAAATTGGTAGTATACGCATAAGGGGCGTAATCTATCAGAAGTTTGACATAATTAAAACGCCCAAACTTTTGATCATACTTCGAATACAAATTAAAAAAAAATGGACCTGACCGCTCACAAAAGGTATATTTGTTGAAAGTGCTCAAGTATTTAAATATGAACAATTTTGGTTGATTTTCAAAGTATATATATATATATATATATATATATATATATATATATATATATATATGTATATATAAAGTAGCTCGCGCGCGTGTGCGTGTTTGTGTTTTATTTGGGGCATTGTAACACATTGCAAGGTTGGGGAGAAGGAAATTGCGTGGGTGAGTTTGCATTTGTGTGTTACATGTGGGAAAAATAGGAATTATTGAAGCTCGACAAGACGCAGTCTGAATAATTTTGTATTAAGGCTGGCACAGTACGGCACGAGGTCACCGTCTCCAGCCAGAAGCTTAGTGTAAATGTTAAATAAGCATTTACGTAAAATAAGAGATAATATGCATTTCTTCTATGACGATAAGGAAAGGTCTGTAGGCCCGGGAAAAACTTCGGCAGCGTGTGTGTTTGTATAACATGCATGCATGTACAACAGGTGACCCGATTTTGATGCGATACATGCTTAAAGCGATAGGTTTTGTCCATATTTGATAGAGATTGGTTTGTTTTAATGCAAGAATGTTTCAGATTATACATTATATTAAGGATTTACCATTATCACTTTCCTTTGTCTGCTTAAATATAATTTGTACTGTCGTAGATGTACATTTGCAAATAATATAATGTGGTTAGTTCCAAACAAAGGAATATACAACGCCTTTAATACAAATTTGCTACTCTTGTTTATGTACCTATAGATTCGGTGTCCATAAATTAAATCCACGACGTATTAACCAGATTTCCATTCAGGAAGGCTGAAACGATTCCTTTCGTGGCAAAACTCAACTTTGATTTTTAATTACAGTGCAATACATTCTCATCACTACGGGTTAAAAGAAAGCATTGTCACATTTTAGGCTCCCCATATCCTGCACCTCTCTCATCCTATAAAATAACTGATCTGTATATAAAGCTTCACCGATATTTATTAAGGCACTGATTGGTCTAACAGGAAACGAAAAAGAAACTTTATAATAGAAATGTTAAATACATGTGTTAACCGACAATTATTGTTGCATGTTAACATTTTATTACTTAAACTTTTAGGGAAGTAAATAAAAAAAATGTTTTTTTATATTGAACGATTCGTTTAAATATAACACATAATAACTACGCTAATTATTTTATTTTAATTAACACAAACTATAGCGTTCCTGAGCGTAGTGCTAGTTTTCTGGATTTTTCGTTCTCTTTACTACAGTTATGTACCCAAGCTATATAGGACAACCATACTGAGTTTCTTGATCTTATTGCTATCCGAAATTTATTTACAGTGCTTCTAAAATCTCGATTTAATATGAGGTAAAGTTTGACTTTGCGCCTTTACATAATTAATTACTCCCTCTGGAAATAATATTTAATCTCATAAAAACTGTTAGTGTAAATTCTACCACGGCTGTGTAACCGACAGTAAGCACCACACTGTTTTAGTTATGTAAACGCCCAATTTTATTTTATTGAAATATTTACTCAGTGTCATTCATTATTTCATCATTTCTACCGTTAACCTGGAACAATATTTGTGAGAAATTTAAATGAGAAATTTTAAAACAAATAACTGGGTAGTGTTCTCATTCTTAACCTTCCATCCTCCACATAAATTCTGATTTTAGAAACATCTTCGCCACCAAACTTTGGAAACAACTTCCGTTACACCTGCAGAGGACCGTGTCTGGATCCGAGGTGGATCAGAGTCTAAAATGCAAATCATTAGTTGTTGCCAACTATCACTCTATGGTGACGCTTAATAAAACCTGTAATAGTATCGAACACCTACGCTTTAGTGTAGAAAATTTAATAATATTTATAACTTAGATTATCTCAGTTAATAGACGTATATTTTTATTTTGCATAATTTACAGAGGAAGGTATAGTTGCTAAACGTAGCTTCGAACATAACAATTAAAAAATATTGAAATATTTCTGAACACGTATTTCTCACTTCTGTGAAGCGATCCCTTTGAAAATTTTCTTGAAGAGTCGTTGGCAATGAAAATGTATTTTTAATTAGTCAAAATCTGCTTTATGTATTTTAGAGATCAAAACAGGGCGACGTTCATGATAATTAATAACCAAATTTTTCCAACCCACATTACTGAAGGGTGTTGTGTGCACTATTTG
>JARFJB010002108.1:1435000-1517500 GCA_036346205.1 Vesta saturnalis | reverse complement strand
TACGCGTGTACGTGTGTACGTGTGTACGGTGTACGTGTGTACGTGTGTACGTGTGTACGTGTGTACGTGTGTACGTGTGTACGTGTGTACGTGTGTACGTGTGTACGTGTGTACGTGTGACGTGTGTACGTGTGTACGTGTGTACGTGTGTACGTGTGTACGTGTGTACGTGTGTACGTGTGTACGTGTGTACGTGTGTACGTGTTTACGTGTGTACGTGTGTACGTGTGTACGTGTGTACGTGTGTACGTGTGTACGTGTGTACGTGTGTACGTGTGTACGTGTGTACGTGTGTACGTGTGTACGTGTGTACGTGTGTATGTGTGTATGTGTGTATGTGTGTGTGTGTCTGTTTGTCTGATAATGTGTGTGTGTGAGTATGTGAGTAGTATTACTAGGCCAATCCTAACTCACCGTGCACGTACTCGTTCCCAGTTTCAAGGTCACAGGATGTTATCAATACCTTTGGCGGGAAGTTTCAAGGTCACCACTTCAAGGCCACGTGGTAGGAATGGTTGGTAACCCTGATAAGTCTCTTCAAGGCCACGATGTAAGAAAGATTGGTAACCCTGCTAAGTCTCTTCATGGTCACCGCAAGCCACGTGGTAGGAAAGGTTGGTAACCCTGCTAAGTCTCTTGAAGGCCACGTGGTAGGTTGGTAACCCTGCTTCGTCAAGGCCACGTGGCAGGTTGGTAATCCTGCTTTTTCAAGGTCACCTCAGGGCACGTTGTAGGAAAGGTTGGTAACCCTGCTAAATCTCTTCAAGGTCACCTCAGGCCACGTGGTAGGTTTGTAACTCTGCTTCTTCAAGGTCACCTCAGGCCACGTAGTAGGAAAGGTTGGTAACCATGCTAAGTTTCTTCAGGTTGGTAACCCTGATTCCTCAAGGCCACGTTGTAGGTTGGTAACCCTGCTTCTTCAAGGTCACCGCTTCAAGTGCTTATCCTCAAGATCATGCTTTGCTCGAGTCCTTCAAGGCTAGTAACTAGAAAAGTCACTAGAAAGGTTACTAGATTTCTGGTTGTTGATTGTCCACGTCAATTGTAGGTTATCGTACACATTACCTGCATCTATTCCTCAAAGTCATCACATTGCCCTCGGTCTCAGACCAGTCGGAATAAGCTTCATCTTGTTTCTCTCCATTTTTGCTACTACTACTACTACCATCACTATTTTGACAGCATGAATAACAAAATGTTAAATTATTATTCATATTGTTACTATAGCAGTATGAAGCATCCGGCAGTGAACTTCGTTCCAGGAGTGATTTTATTGCTTTTTTCATGACTTGTGCACAACCGCACTACGACTAAACACTATTTTCGAAATGAGCATGTTTACATATGGTTGGAGGCACTAAATGTTATATGATCCAGCAAAGATATTACAAAATGTTAAGTGACTGTCACTTCCAATAATATGTATATTTACTTAAATCGATTTCTTATCTGTATATAGATGAATATTGTGGTTAATAAAGTTTTATAAAAAATATTTTACTTGTTAGATGACCTAATCAGTCTGAACAATGCATCGTCTTTGTTCTTGATTTCTCAGAATTTCAGAAGCATAGACTTTGAAGCGTCGGCTTGAACAATGGATCCCCATTGTTCTTGATTTCCTGGAATTGAGATGTATTTAGATAACAATCTATTTTTATAACTCGACCATAGTAAACATTGCTTAAACCTTGAAACATGTATAGACCTCAGGGCTTGAGACCGAGGGCAATGTGATGACTTTGAGGAATAGATGCAGGTAATGTGTACGATAACCTACAATTGACGTGGACAATCAACAACCAGAAATATAGTAACTTTTCTAGTGACTTTTCTAGTTACTAGCCTTGAAGGACTCGTGCAAGCCTTGAACCTTGAGGATAAGCACTTAAAGCGGGGACCTTGAAGAAGCAGGGTTACCAACCTACAACGTGGCCTTGAAGAAGCAGGGTTACCAACCTGAAGAGACTTAGCATGGTTACCAACCTTTCCTACCACGTGGTCTGAGGTGACCTTGAAGAAGCAGGGTTATCAACCTGAAGAGACTTAGCATGGTTACCAACCTTTCCTACCACGTGGCCTGAGGTGACCTTGAAGAAGCAGGGTTACAACTCTACCGCGCGGCCTGAGGTGACCTTGAAGTAGCAGGATTACCAACCTACCACGTGGCCTGAGGTGACCTTGAAGAGATTTAGCAGGGTTACCAACCTTTCCTACAACGTGGCCTGAGGTGACCTTGAAGAAGCAGGGTTACAACCTACCACGTGGCCTTGACGAAGCAGGGTTACCAACCTACCACGTGGCCTTGAAGAGACTTAGCAGGGTTACCAACCTTTCCTACCACGTGGCCTGCGGTGACCTTGAAGAGACTTAGCAGGTTTACCACCCTTTCCTACCACCTTGCCTTGATGAGACTTAGCAGGGTTACCAACCTACCACGTGGCCTTGAAGAGACTTAGCAGGGTTACCAACCTTTCCTACCACGTGGCGTTGAAGCGGTGACCTTGAAATTTCCCGCCAAAGGTCTTGATGACAACCTGTGACCTAGCTATACTACTTATGTGTGTCTGTTTGTCTGATAGTGTGTGTGCGCGCGCGCGCGGGTGTGTATATGTGTGTGTGTGCGTGTGTGTGTGTGTGTGTGTGTGTGTGTTTGTGTGTGTGTGTAATTAATATGATTGATTATTGTTTAAATGATAGTGGGACAAACATTTTTGCAAATTCTCAAAGCCAATTTGTTATTATTACCACCAACTGCGTATAAAAATTCTTTCAGGGCGTACCATTAAGATCAATTACTGCGTGGTAACCAGAAAAGTTCGCTAGATTGAGGCTGTAAAAAGTCTTCTCGTGGTTTGGTTCCAATTCCTACATTAAATGCTCCTTCCCCACAAGAACTGTTCTAAAAATTACCGATAGATGCGCAAAAGGTTGTAAACTGGCTTGCAATTGTACAAAAGCTGGATTTCTTTGTTCATAAATTTGTAGAAATTGTCGAGCCCAGACACCTATCAAATACATGTTACTTTCTGTTCGTATACTTAAAAACCTTAATCAACGTTTTTACATTGTAACGAAATACACGATTTTGAAAGCGCGCGTTTTTTGAAATTCTAGAAGCTCATAACTCAATGATATAATAATGCGACCAAAAATAAGTACGGGATCCTTTTTGTCAAGAATTTTAAAGGTAAGATTTAATTTTGTGGTGAGCCACTTTTCCCTGCTCTTCTTCCTCCTAGGAGGGAGGACATAGTTCTCGTTGGAAGGGGAAAACTTCACAACTTATTGGTAAGACGTCGTTAACTTCTACTTCTCGTCATTTTGACAAATCTGAATACCATTACCGAAAAAAAATCATAGCCCTTAAGCAAAATAAGTTGAAATGGAATGTAGTTAATATTTTGTTAACCAAAACGCGGATACGCACTCAACACTAACACACAAGTTCTTAGGTACACATTAAAAGATATTCTGGTTTGTCAGTTTAATTAAATAAAAAAAGGTGCTAGTGTAAAAATAGATTAATAGCTTCAATTGAGAACTATCATTAAAAATATGAATGACAGTAGCGATGAAGATTTTTTTAACACCTCACTAGAAATTAGTGTATTGGCCGAAATGTTTCGTTGCGCACGTCGGGAGCAATAAACACACTTTAAGAGATTGATATATAAATAACTATTATTTTATTATTCGTAGGACAACTGCCGTTATTTTCTTATTAGCCGGGTGATGCACAAAACATGAATATTATTAACAAACTATCGAACATTTAAAAATCACGATGATATACTCAGAAAAAATTGTTTGTGTTCGTTTGGACAGCATCACTGTGGTTTTTGAATATTCGGTGGTGATATAACAAGCTCAATTATTTGCGTATCTCACAGTACCTAACAAAATAACTGCAATTGCAACCATCGTATATGGACGATTATTTTGAGGGGTGCAAACCCCTATTTGCCCGTACACAACTACGTCTATGTTTTTAATAAAAAAATAAGCTCCAAAAGTACAGCAAAGGGTGGAGAATTTCTAGCTTTATGATAATTGAGCCTAAAAATCTAATTTAGAAATAATAAATGTTTATTTATACCCATCGAAAATTTGCCAAAAAGTGGACAAGAATTTAGAATAAGGTAGAAAAGTGGGATACGCGATTATATTTTTGTTTGACTACGTCATTTAAACAGTAGACATTTGGCAACTGTGTTAATTTTTTAGGTGATTTTTTTTAAGAATTATCAAATTTTGAAAAAAACAGAAAAAATGTTATCAATATATAGGAAATCATTAAATTATAGTTTACATAGGTCAGTAATGATAAAGATAAAAGTTATCATACCAAAGTCATTGATCTTTACTGACCTATTCATTCGATTTTCCTTGCAGAATTCCATTTAGACCTATATCATCTGTGGTACCACAGGAAAACTTAAAATCCAGAAAAGTAATACAAAATGAACATATATTATCATATTGTAAAGGATCAAAAGAAAGATTAACATTAGAAGAGAACTTGCGATGTATTCAAGGTACAATCGAAGAAGTTCCTATTGTAATAGGTGATAAACAATTTAAATCACAAGATGTGCGATATCAGGTTTGTTGATTTAACACTGTTTGATTAAATACTAAACAAGCTTATAGGTAAATATGTATTTACTTGTGCATATATTCCTTTATCATTATGTTTTATGTCATATCTCCGTACATTAAGTTTAGTTGAATATAACTAATATTACAGTTTTTTTTTGTATAAATATTTCACAAATGTAGATCATTTTGTGTTTTGCAAATGTGAAAGATTTTTTTAAGTAAGCACTCGTGAATTATATAAATTTAAGAATTTTTTAGGTAATACCACATAACCATAGGGTAAAGATTGCAAAGTATTATTATGCAACTGAGGAACACGTTAAAAATGCAATTCATCAAGCCACTGAAGCTCAAAAACAGTGGGATAAGACACCAATGTGTGAACGGTAATGTTAAAGGTAGACTTAATAAGAATAAGCCCTATCATTTTATTATTATTACATTGACCTTTGAAAATGATAGTGAAAGACCTTGACCTTGACAGTTAAAGTAAAATTTTGTAATTTCTAGCCTGGAAATATGGGAGAAAGCTGCAGATTTAATGGCAACAAAATATCGTCAAGATCTAAATGCGGCCACAATGTTAGGGCAGTCTAAAACTGCTATTCAAGCTGAAATCGATTCAGCATGTGAACTAATTGATTTCTTCAGGTATGGTTATATGGAGCTTGTAAACCTAAATTTTGCTATATAAAGAATTTTTAAAGTTATTAATAGAACAGATGATGACACAACTAAATCTGTTCATAATGCTAAATTGTACTGAATATAAAAATTATGAATCGGTTAGGTTTCAATTTTGTTAAAACATTTAAATTTATATATATATATATATATATATATATATATATATATATATATACCCATAAGATCAAAAAAATTATACCGTGAACAAACAATTAAGTACGTTCCCTCATAAAACACAAAACTTAGTAATTTAAGACTATGCCCGAACTAAGGAATTATAGAATTGGATAAGTGCGTAGATTTGATTGCTTAGCATCACAGAGTTTAGTCCAATGCAAAAGGTGCTTTCTTTTTACAAATAATGCGAGAATCTCAGATTAGTTTATAAGTAATATTTAACAACCTGTAAAAACTAAAATCGCATATAACCTGTATGTTTTTGATGTGACCCACGTTTTTTACTATAGTACATACTTGAGAGGTCCAGGCGGAGAAATTTCTGTTTACTCAGTTTACAAATGTCTAGAAACATTGCTAAATTTTTTTGAGGTGATTTATTATTATTTGAGAAAAACGATAAGAGGAAAATGTCTATAAAGTGTTATATATTATTCTCATGGCAATCTTTGATCAATTTTTTTATGTTAAAAAATTATAACTAATTTCTGATTATAGATTTAGTACACATTTTATGAGAGAGGCTTTAAAGTATCAACCAATTTCCGAAACTCCTAAAGTTACATTAAACTCAATGAGGTATCGTGGTTTCGATGGATTTGTTGCAGCAATTTCGCCATTTAATTTTACAGCAATTGGAGGGAATCTTGCCTATACACCTGCACTCATTGTATGTAAATGATTAAAGAATTATAATTCTGAATATCAATTTAATAGGGGAACGCAGTTTTATGGAAACCGAGTGATACTGCTATATTATCAAATTATAAGATTTTCCAAATATGTCTGGAAGCAGGTGTACCGGCTGGTGTTGTTAATTTTGTACCTTGTGATGGACCTGTTTTTGGTAATGTTATTACCAAATCAAAATATTTAGCTGGAATTAATTTTACTGGAAGTGTTCCGTAAGTGCTTTCGTAAACTACATTTAAACTTAACCTCAAATTTGTTTACAGAACATTTAATCATCTATGGAAGAAAGTTGGTGAACAAATAGGTAATTACGTTAACTATCCACGTTTAATAGGAGAATGTGGGGGGAAAAATTATCACTTTATTCATCCATCAGCTGATATTACAAGTGTTGTTAATGGTACAGTACGTGCTGCCTTTGAATATTCGGGACAAAAATGTAGTGCTTGTTCAAGAATATATGTACCGGAATCTTTATATTCTAAAGTAAATTTTTTAATTTCCAAATTACTATTTTACAACTAGATGTATTTTAGATTAAAGAAGGTCTCGTCGAAGAAACTCAAAACTTAAAAATGGGTGATGTGTGTGAATTCGATACTTTTACCGGAGCTGTCATTGATGAAAAAGCATTCACTCGAATACATTCTTACATACTCCACGGACAAAAGCATCCGAATACTATTTTAGTAGGGGGAAGAACGGATAAAAGGTAAAGTTCGTGTTTATAATTTAATGTGAAATGGTGGACATAATTATAGCTGTGGATATTTTGTGGAACCTACCATAATACAGACGCAAGACCCATGTGATAAATTAATGACTGAAGAAATATTTGGGCCTGTTTTAACAATGTACGTATATAAAGAAAACCAAATGGACTCGATTCTGAACTTAATCGGTTCCTCTACACCATATGCCTTAACAGGTGCTGTTTTTGCAAATGATCAGTATGTATTATAAACACAGTTACAAGGGTTTAAATGTAAAATTTTAGGAACTTTTTACTGAAAGCTTTAGAAACGTTAAAAATGAGTGCTGGAAATTTTTACATCAATGATAAGTCAACGGGAAGCGTCGTTGGACAACAACCATTTGGAGGTGCTAGAATGTCGGGCACAAATGATAAAGCTGGCGGACCAAATTACATTTTGAGATGGGGAAATCCTCAAGCAATCAAAGAAACTTTTGAACAATTGCAACATATTGATTATCCTTACATGAATGAATAATATATAAAGTTGTGATAGTTTTAATTTTAAATGAATACTTTTATAGTTTTAATCAATGTTTGTTACTCTTATCAGTTTTAATGAGTTAAATATTTTTATATAAATGGAGGTGATAGAAAATTTGACAATATTTAATGCATTTGTAATAGAATTAATTTAAAGTCGGTGTGATTAAAAATAATCAGTGATGTAAAATACTGTTATGGAAGTTATGTCATGTTTACATTTTATTTTATGTATTATCTTTGTTTGTCATAGTTATTAAAAAATGCTTTAATTTTTATGTATATTTTTAATTAAATAATTTATTTGTAAGCCTGCGTTTTTTTTGTGACAGTGTTTATGGAAATTAACAAACGTTAATAATTGCTAACACATCACAGATGGTGTGCATTCATCCTGTTTTTACGTTCCAACCTACGTATACATATGTAGCTGTAGAAGGTTATGCAATCAACTTTTTTTCACTATCGCTAAGTCGACTTGGTTCATTTTACAACTTTTGGCCAAGGTCGGCCATGATGTCTGGATGTGTGTGTGTCTGTATGGTAGTATCCACAATAACTCCAGAACGAAAACACCTACGTATTTAAAATTTTGCATTTAAGCTTGTTTTCATTTTTGCTTGTAGCTGATTAGATTTTGGCAGAAATCCGACTGTGGTGAGGGAGGTCTATTAGGGGCAGTTTTTGGTTTTTATCAAATATTTCTAAAACAGCTGCATATTTGAAAGATATAAAAATACCTGGATTACAAATATTGATTAATTATGTTCTATGCAATTTTTTGATACGACGCGTAATTTATCAGTAAAAAAGTAAAAAAATTCCTAAGGTAGAATTTAAGTGTTTAAATTTTTTCAATATCGGAATAACGATTTAATTTTATATAAATTTTCTTTATAAAGTTTTTTTAATGTAAAGTGAAATAAATGTAAAAATTAAATATGATTAAAAATACTGAAGCTGTATTATCGATACTTGAGTTTTTTTATGTAATCATGTATTTATATCTATGAATCTCTATCTGATATGAAGTTTTAAACGACATTCTGTTATAGATTATTGTTTTTTTGCACTTCGTAGATTAAAAGGACTATTTGGTTCCCCCATTTCAGGGACTGAAGTGTTACTTTTAATCTCTAGGGATTAAAAAATAATTTAATCTTGTTATGGCATTGAAACATCTGGGATTTTAAAATAATTCATAAATTTCATTAGAATAGTGTAGCTTCTTTGTCAAAGTGACTTTTCTAATAATTTAATTTATCATGGATGTAATATTTCAATTTTCAGAAAATAATATAATTATTTCTATTATTACTCCACGATGTGCAAAAAATAGTGTAGATACTACGGGACTGAAGTTCCTTAATCCCTTGTATAGTTGTTGGTCTCGGGCTAAACTCTATTCGCGGGATTAAATGAGTCGGTTCAAAAAAAAAAGGAAAAAGGAAAGGGCAACATATTTCACTCCCTCCTCAAGGGGGAGGGCGGGTTGCTCGAGCTCCTTCAGCTACAATCATGGATTCCCAGCATACATACATACATTACGTATATATGCATGGTGGGATTAAGGATAGGTGTGGTCAGGATAGGATTGGAAGGAACGGAGTTAGGGTTCTGAGGGGGAAAGTACTACCCCAACATTCGCACATGGTGTGCATATACGCTGTGACCATGCCGCTACATGTGTATGAGGAAAACCCCCTGAAAAAACCTCATACAAGGTAGACGGTAACGGGAATTGAACCCATTACCTCCCGAATGCTAAGCAGGTCGCTTCAATCCCTTGTTATCTAATATACTATTGTTCTTACAATGTTGCCTGTTTTCGTTATGAACGTATAAAAAAAGGTTGCATAGTTATCCTAAAAAAATCGAAATTATAGTATATTGAGTATCAAGAAAAATAAGGGACGTTTACCGGTCGACGGCCATGTATGGCCGAAGACCGGTACAACTCTTAATGTTCATGATGCTCATACTGTTTTTTACACGTTTTTATAAAATTTACCACAATTGAGATTATTTAATTTCTACTAAATAAACGAAAAGTCAAAAGTGACGTTTTAAATAGAAATGTCAAAATTTTTTGTTCTTGTTGTTGTGAAATATAGTAACTATGCACGGTGTTTATTAAATAGTGTTAAAGCTTCAGCTAGCGTTATAGCCCGTGCGAATCTGAGAAGCCTCATAAAAGAATTAATGCTAGGCGATGCGCCGTTTCTTCTAACGGGCCATCCAAAAGTGACATTAAATTGCAACGTTGGAAGCTACATGTAAACAAATTCACCACATGATACGTGACACAAGGCGTCAGAAGCATATTGGTGATCAAAACAATACAAAAAGTACAGAACACATTTTTTATTCTTGGACATATTGTTCAGCAGCAGCCACAGAGTTCCCTTCACAGAGCCCGTACATCATCTACATATCTGGGTACTCATTGAATGAGTACAAGATCACCAGTGAAATATGAAATCGACCGACGCAATGGGTGCAAAAATGTCTGTCACACTGATGTATACAAACGTCACCACAAAATTGGCCTAGTTGCCAAGCGTATTTTTCTCAAATTCTGCATCTTTTAAAATCTTAATCTGAGGTTTTAGAAGGTGCGGGATGCAACCAAAAAATTCAATATTTTGTTTGAAAATGAATTTTTCATCGGGTACTTTCCCAGATAAAAGCGAATGAAGTCGGACAAATTTCGTACTTTGGATGGCTCGTGAGAAGAAATGGCGCACCGCCTAGCAATCATTTGGGTTTCTCAGCTTCGCCTGGACTATAACGCTACCTGAAACTTTAACACTAATTAATAAACACCGTGTATATAATTTTACGTTGGTAAGCAAAAGACGTCTGTAAGTAAAATCTTACCGACGAGTTGGGCCTCGCAACCAGCAAACATATCCTACTGTCTTGGAAACAGGTATGGTAAATAAACGAAAAAGCTCAATCGTGCAAAAAAAATATTTCATCTCTTTTAATTTAAGTTAGCACCTACATGTCTATTAACCTCTATCTGTTTGACATAGATTATTGTTTTCGTTTTTACAATGTTGCCTATTTTCGTAATTATAAAAGAGCTTGCATGATTATCACCAATACTCTAATGCTTCTGTCCTCTATCATTTATGTTCTATCATTAAACACCAATTATCTAATGCTTCTATCCACTATCACTTATGTTCTATCAATCAACACCAATCCTGTAATGATTGTATCATCTATCATCGATTCTGTATCATTTATGTTCTATCATTCAACACCAATTCTCTAATGCTTCTATCCTCTATCATTAACGTTCATCATTAAACACCAATCCTCTATCGTTTACGTTCTATCATTCAACACCAATCCTCTAATGTTTCTATACTCCATCATTTATGTTCTCTCAATCAACACCAATCCTCTAATGCTTTATCATGTATCTTTTATCCACAATCGCCAATTCTATATCATGTATGTTCTATTATTCAACATCAATCCTTTAATGCTTCTATCCTCCATCATCAATTCTCTGTCATTTATGTTTTATCATTCAACACCAATCCTCTAATGTTTCTATACTCCATCATTTATGTTCTCTCAATCAACACCAATCCTCTAATGCTTTATCATGTATCTTTTATCCTCAATCAGCAATTCTATATCATGTACGTTCTATTATTCAACATCAATCCTTTAATGCTTCTATCCTCCATCATCAATTCTCTGTCATTTATGTTTTATCATTCAACACCAATCCTCTAACGCTTTATCATATATCTTCCATCATCCATTCTATATCATTTATGTTCACTCTGGAAACATTAGATTAGGCTTTTTAGGTTCAAAATACTGTTACAAGATATTCGCACTCGATATGTTAACCTACAATCTACAGACCGGAAGTTACACGCTTGGAAACATGAGATTTAACTTCTTCAGTTCAAAATACTATTCAGCGATATTCACACTCTATATCTCAACGTAAAATCTACAGACCGGGAGTTACACGCCTGGAAACGGCAGATTTGGCATTTTCAGTTCAAAATATTACCTGTGAAGGTGATAGGAAGTACATATAGTAGAGGAAATTATAGCGTAAGTACGTAAGCATATTTTAATCATTTACTCATTATTACTTTTTTTAGATGGATAGTATAATCTTAGACCTTGAAGTGATGATTGAGAAGACTCGCGGAATAACAAGATATGAATTATTACAATTAAGCGTTGAAAATTTAATTGCAATATAGAATAAGTTGACTCATCACCATCAGCATGATAGACAACTACGCGCCAAAATACGACGTATGAAGCATTGGAATAAATGATCTGATGTTGGCCATATAGATGGACCAGTCCCTTTAGTATTAGATTGTTTTCAATGCAATATATAACTTTTTAATTATAACGATGTATGTTTTATTTTACGTACACAGTTTTACCAAACAATTAAAAAGAGACAGTAAGACAAAGACAACAAAATTAGAGAGAGGTAGGTAGTGGGGTCTAATTTAAAGGTACAAAATCACGTGACATGTGAACAGCGTCGACGGTCAGGTTCGTCATTTTGCATTCCGATAACCGACGTTTGAGGAAGTATTTTTAGTAATTGCGATTATATTTTTTGAGCAAGTTATTATAATTATAGTTATTTTATATTGTTAGTGCAGTTTAGTGTTTTGTATAACATATCTTTGTTATGCGTTTCGTACATACCAGTGATATGAATTGTTTGGAGGATATTCATGCAAAGAGTAAAAAATAATCATGTTTATTCTTTGATTCATGTATGGTAAGTACTCAATTTGCCGTTCATAATCGTACATTAGACAATTCGAATTTATTTATACATTATAAAGCTTTTGTAACAAAAACTTCAGTATTTGTAAGAAAATTAAGTATGTACATCCCTGTCCCAATTTTTCAATAGACTTTTACTTCAATTGTACATAAGGTTGCGTATTTATTATCTTTTAAAACGCAATAATGCCGAATTTAAAACGACCACTGATAAAAATAGAAAAATTAATGTTTTAATGAATATGTAGATGATAATTTTTTAGTTTGTTAAGTGCAATTATGTTACATACTGTTTTAATTTAAGGAATTAATGTATACCATCTTATACATTTCGTAAGTAAGAGATAATAAAGTTAAATCGGGCAACGTCGCAGACTCCAATTTAAATGCCCGAAGTCGCAGAAACACCTAGCAAAAGATCAAAAGATTTTTGCCGGCTGTCCTCTGTTATTACTTTTTACTTTTTGGTTTTACATTAACTCCTATAAGTTGCAGGAATAGGTAAACAACTGCAGATATTGCAAATACTTTTTTATTATAATTTTTTATGTATAATATATGAAGAGAAATTTAATTTATGTACAACAATAGCCATTTCTAATATTATTTTACCATACAGGATTCTTTCGATTTTATGATGTTTAATTGTGTCATGTTCTAAGTATCCTACTTTTGATGTATTTACATCGTAATAGGGCAATTACATTTATTTGCATAATATAACCTCCGTAAGAGGTGACCACACCCCCTTAAGCTGAATAAGTTGCTGTATTCACCCACGCGGGAATACACTGGATATCACTTTCCAAACTCAAATAAACTTCAGCTGGTGATTCGAGAGTAAACGGTCTTTATAACTCATAAAGTCATATATAAATTAAAGAAAATAACTGTACAAGCTCCAATATAACATCCCTGATAAATTATTAAATAATAAAAGCCTCCACCTCTTAGCACCGCATCATCCACTTTTAAATTTGATACATAGTATGTCATGTTTATCTAACGAGATATTATTACAGAACCTCACGTTCTAACGCCAAATATTTCTTTCAAGAGATGTCATCCGCTGTACCAAAGAGGTTCGTCACGGCAAGTAATTTAAATATGTTGAAGATGTAGTACTTTCCTCAGAAAGTATTTTGTAACAATAAATTGCAATTATCGTGTTTATTTACCCGTATGCTATCATCCCCAACGTTTTTACCCCTATCCAGCTATCCGAACGCGACAATCCACGCTCAGTCGTCCCCAATGTGCTGGTGCCGTCTTAATTTTGATAATAAATATATATTGTTTTAGGAAAATCGACTCCTTAGAATTACGGAACATCTGGGTGTAGAAATATTATTTATTATTGCGCAATTATTCATTCATCAGTATTACTGTTTTTTAATTTAAGATATAAATCAACCGGAAGCTATCTTAGAGGCGATAGAAGTACTTAATTTAAGGTGTAAATAAAATAATTATCTTCCTTAGAATATCTTAGAATGTACTATACCAGGTATTGCTTTAGAGATAATTATATTAATGCAAATAGACATTTATTAGCAAATTTGCTGCATTTTACGAGTTATTTGGATAATATTCAATAATTTAATTGTTACAATTTTTTATTTTATTGAGTACTGGATTTTAAAAATATTAGTTTGCGTATTGTAAATATGATGATAAGAATATATGGTATTTTAAAATCTGGATATTTTGCGGCTTCTATAGTTAACACTCATCTGTTTGCTTCTTTTAATGTACTAATTTTCATAATAAATTTATTTCTATGTACAGGAGCTCATGATTTTTAACTAGTTATGTCACGCCTGATGTTATTTATGATAGCTTGATGCGAATTATTTCATATATTGTAATATTTTGTGTGTGTTTGGATGAATGTTAGCATCAACGATAACTCCAGAACGAAAATACCTACGTATTTAAAATTTTGTATTCAAGCCTTTTTTCATTTGGCTTAGAACAGATTCCACTTTGGGAGAAATCCAGCGGCCGAGGGGGTTTATTAGGGGCAGTTCTTTGGTTTTTATCAAATATTTCTAAAACAGCTGCATATTTCAAAGATATAAAAATACCTAAATATAGGCCTTAAACATAGAGATTAATTATGTTCTATGTAAGATATGACTAAATTAGCGGTAATTCTTAGATTAGTTCATTATCTGAATATCGATTAATTTTATAAGAAAAAGTGTAGACGTATTTTTTAAAGAACATTTAATTTTACATAAATGTTACTTGTAAAGTTTTTTTAATATAAAGCGAAATAAATTTAAAAATTAAATAAATATGATTGAAAATGCTGAAGGTGTATTATCGATATTTGGCCTTGGAATTTTTTTTACGTTATCATGTATTTATATTTATGAATCTCTATCTAATATGAAGTTTTAAACTTCATTCTGATACAGATTATTGTTTTTGTTCTTACAATGTTGCCTGTTTTCGTTATGAACGTATAAAAAAAAGGTTACGTAGTGACCCTAAAAAAATTCAAATTAAAATTATTTTTGTAATCGTTACTTTTAATACATAAACAAAAAAGTGGTATATAACTAAATATATAAACTTTTTTGTTTATGTATTTAATTTGACATTTGTCATCAAATATTTCTAAATTTAATTTTTCTCTAATTTTATGTAAACGATTACAAACAATTTTATTCGCAACACGTCCGCTGTCACATTTTTGGTGTTCGGCCTTATATTTTCTAGAAAAGAACGGCCTCGCACCAAGAAATGTGTAAACAGCGCACTAATTACCACAATCACTTTCATTTCTTTTAATTTAAGTTAGCACCTAGATGCCTATTAACCTCTATCTGGCATGAAGTTTTAAGTGTCTGTTTGACCTAGATTATCGTTTTCGTTTTTACAATGTTGCCTATTTTCGTAATTAACTTATTGTAAAAGAGGTTGCATAATTATCCTTAAAAATGTTATTAAAATGATTCCATTTCTTTTAATTTCCGTTTGGTAGGTTGGAAGGTCGTGTGGTGTTCCACACTAGATATTTATGATTAATTATATATATATATAATATATATATATATATATATATATATATATATATATATATATATATATATATATATATATATATATATTTAAAATGCAACTATTTATCATCAGACTCCATCACTTCGAATTCTCTTTACTATCTAATCTACAGCTTTAATTCTATAACTAAAATGTAATTACATATTTATCGGCAAATTCATTATTTTTAACTAGTAAATGCATTTTTCTAATATTGATTTTCTATATCGATTTTATAATTTTCAACCGCATCGCGACGGTAGTATAAACATTTCTATACATTGTGTGTGACATCGGCATAAACATTTCTACATCATATATCTTACAAGACTCAATAGCGCAATGCCTCCGCTTACATCCACTATACAAACTATCCAGAGTTCAAATCTCGCAGCGAACACACAATTTTTTCAGGCTGCTACCGGAAGTAGGCGCGTCAAAGTCTTCACCAACCAGCTTCCGCAGAATTAGCCCTTCAACAACGACAAAGAACCGGAAGTAGCTCTTCAGCAGCGGCGAAGAACCCCCCTTAAAGAAGCCACCTTCCGAATAAACAATGCCTGTATGTTTATTCCAACATCCCAATATGGCCGCCACGTCTCTCGTTGGCCAACAGAGGCGGGGCCCATTCTCGCACCCTATTGGTCCTACGTCACTACTACTTCCGCCAGGCGGAGCCTACCTCGTCTCTCATTGGTACTACAACCACAAACCTTTGGGATTGGGCGGGGCTTAACTGCTCGCACGTCGTTGATTGGTGTGACATCACTTCCTGGTCCAGAAGTCACATAGCCTCACTACTTTCTGTTTTTTAATGAAAATCATAGGTGGCTAAGGACTCATTCAATTATTTTTTTTCCGATTTCAAAAATGTCTGGTTTGCCATATTTTTTATCTCTCTTTATCTTATGATTTATAAAAAATTATAATTTTTATGTAACAAGCAAAATAGCACGTGCCATAAAACTGAAACAAAAGTTATACTACTAATTGTTCTAAGATTAAGTGTCAAAGTAGTTACTATTTTGATTTCTCGTTACTTGTGAATAGCAATATTTATCTTTCTAGTTTGTAACAATATGGCTTATTCTAATGAAGAAAGAACTGATAAACTATTTTGCTATTATGTGTCGAACAAAAATGCTAATGTTGCGTGTGAATTATACTATACTATACTGGAATCAAATTAAAAAAAATTAAGTGTTTGTACTAAACCTAACAATGTTTAAAATAAAATCAATGTGGAAAAAATAGGATAATGTCTTTTAGCATATGTCGAATTTAAACCAGCCAATTGCATGTGAGTGCAACACTTCCAAAGGTGAGACTCATATTATATTAAAGAAAATAATTTTAAACCATACCATTATCATGTGGGAAATACTTCGTACCACACGGATTACCAGAAGAGATTACATTTTGCGAGATGGTTTATTAATGAAAATTTAGCTGACGATGATTTCTTGAAAACTATTCTATTTACGGATGAGGCAGAACTTACTAACGGGATTTTTAATAGAAAATAACATTCAGTAGACGCAAGAAAATTCTCATATTACTATTGAGATAAAGGGATCAACATGTTTTTTCAGTTCATATTTGATACGGTATTCTAGATACCAAAATTCTTGGACCATATTTTTATGAATAGAATATAAATTCTGCAAGATACCTATCCTTTTTACCAAACGAATTAGAACAAATCTTGGATGGCCTTCCGTTGAATTTCATTCAAAACCTGAGTTACTTTCAACACGACGGTGCACCAGCGCACAACGCATTAATTGTGTCAAACTATTTGCAAGAACGTTTTAATGATTGGATAAGGAATTGGGGTCCTATTGCTTGGCCGCCACGATCTCCCCACTTAAGTCTTCTGGACTTTTTTTTATGGGGAGTAATTAATGACAAAGTGTACAAAGAAAAACCTTCGGATTTGAAAGTGTTAAGAAATAAAATAAACGTTACTATTGAACAAATCCGACCCAGAACCTTATTAAAAGTACAAAAAGAGATGTGAGGAGGTTGTCATATATGTGTACAAAACAACGGTGGACATTTCGAGGCCCTTTTTGACTAGGGTTCAAACAGTTTTGTTACTGTTATCATAATGTTTTTCTATGTATTCTGTTACAGTCTGTTCTATTTTAAATCGTTAGCGGTACAAATTCATTCTGATATAATTAAAATTATTTTAATTTTTTTATTTTGCCTCACATATAGGTAGGATAACTTTTGTTTCGGCTTCATGGCACATACTATTTTGATTAATACATTAAAATTATAAATTTTTATAAATTGCGAGATAAAGAGATATAAAAAAATATGGCAAACCATACGTTTTAAAAATCAGAAAAAAATAGTTAATTGAATGAGTCCATAGCCACCTATGATTACCATTAAAAAAAATAAGTTTGGGTCGTAGCTCAAAATATATTAAGGCAAAAAAATTTCCTACCATCTCATATTTAGCTTAAAAGTATCTATGAAATCCGTTTTTGAAACTTTTTTATTTAGTAAACACAATGTTGTTACATTTTCTCATCGACATTAGATTCCCCTTTTAATTCTTCCGAACTTTGCTAATTTAACCGATTCTCTAGCTGTTATAATAACAGAGTACCCATAGAATGTGGGTAGATCTAAGACACCCTATATATATATATATATATATATATATATATATATATATAAATCGGAGAAGCTTGCTCAATTCATATACTAACACGAATATACACTAACTAATCAATTTCTAATTCGAGACCAATGATCTGAACACTCTTATCCCCAATAAAAGAAACTTTGTATTAAAAGCTCAAATATAGTAAATAATACGACATATACAACCGGTATATGCAATTTATGCTTTGGGTTAGTGCTACTGCGCACGCTGCGTAAACAGTATTTAATTGTTAATAAGATAATATTAAAGATGGAAGCTAAAGGCTAAAACATCACTAGGTGTTTTATGTAAAAGTTAATATTAACTAATAGTTTGATCAAATTATAATAGTTCTACCTTAGTGAGATCTTTACGAAGTTAAATGAAGTCTGATATCAATCTGACACCGAGGTTGTAACAAAGGTAAGCAATTTATAAACATTCTTTGTAATATGGTTAATTTAAATGCATTTAAACTTTTGTAGAGGCTGTAGTGATCCCTGTTGAAAGCAGCATATCATTTATAGCAGGTTAGGAAGTATAATCGATGTTTATTACGATAGGCGATAAAGGAAAAATCTGACCTTTAGGTTGTGGAACGAATACTTGAACTTTAGTTAGTACAGTTTAAACTCCATCCTCGTAATTCCAGCACAGCTATCAATAGTCATTTACGAGCAGTCCTAATGAAAAGCACATCGTAGCAAAACCAAAAGCGAGACGAAAGGTACACTGACGGATATTCAACAACTACGCAAAGAAAACGAAGAGAATGACAGACGAGAAGAAAATGCAGCTTTATAGATCGAAGACGAGCTATACGTGATAATTTACCACGAACTGCTTAAATATACTTCTTTTAATTTAAATATATTATTTTAAGCCATGTGTGTGTGTAACATTTTTTTTATACCCGCATAACAGCGACTATATTATTCACCAAATGAAGAAATTTTTTTTTTTGAAAAATTCTCATCTAGCAATGGTGCTTTACACCGAGAAGACAGCAACCAGAGACATTTTCTAAAATATATTTTACACCACACAAAATGGCCGTTAAGAAACCACACCTTAGGAACAAGACATTCAACAAAATTTTTAGTTATAATCAAAATGTTAAAACAGGTGTATTTCAATAAAGCATGTTTAGTAATATGTAATTATTCAATAGCATCACCATCTAGTGGTGATTTAGCAAACTAACATCTATAAAATGTATGAATTTAAAGCTAACCAGAACCCACGTATAGATGGCACTAACAAGTTTATTTTAAGAACTTTTATAAAATATGAAATGTAAATACGATAAATAATTCAATCCATTATGAATTAAAACGTACATGGTAATAACAGAAAATTATAAAATCGATCAGAAAAGATAGGATATCGATTTTTGCACGTTACAACTAGTTATAACACATTACACTTCCTTGGATCAATGGCACTACGTCATTACGATAATATAAACTCGAGATGGGTGAACAAATCAAAAGATCCCTGCGAGGGTTAACGGTGGAGAAAGCTGCCCCCTTGTAAATGTCAAATTATCAAGTCAGCTTATTGCCGTTGAAAGTCAATCTTAACAAGCTAGCTACTAATTAGAAATTTACAGGTTACAGACGAAAGTTGTTGATTTTTTACAAGTTGGGGATGACCGTACCTTGATTACTTTGTATAAGCAAAATAATAAATACTAAAATAAACAATAAGCGCCGTTTTCAACAAATTAGTAGCATTATTTACATCCGAAAATTGTGTTCTATTTGCATCATAAATGAGTAACAAATAGTTTATTTAACAATACACGCAAGGTAACGGGTTTTACTGGCTACATAAGGTAACTGACTAGCTGTCCGTCAGTAAAACCCTTTTTACGTTGCTAGTAATGTTATATAGGTACTATATTAGTTAAGCATGTGTAAATCCTTGTGATATTGCAGGTTCACACGCCATTAATATAAGTAAAATTTCATTATATTTAGAATTTAAGGCAGTTCTACATACATAAAGACAAAATTTACATCAACTAGGGCTTGTATCTCGATAGCTCAGTTGGTTAGAGCGGTACTCTAGCAAAGTATACGTCGTAGGTTGAAAGCCTACTCGAGGTAAACTTTTTATTGATGTATTTAATCAAATTAATATTTTTTAATTACCTAACTTTTCTTTATAAAGTTTCTTAATATAATGCAAAGTTTAAAAACTAATTAAATATGAATAAAAATGGTTAAACTGTATTACTGATATCTTATAGAAGTGGGCGGCTGTAGAATTTTTTAACATGTATACAGGGTGTGGCGCTAAGAGTTTTGATTAAAAGTAATGGCGGATATAGTTATGTTAAAAATCTGAAATTACGAAGCTGTAGGTTTTGGATGACGCTGAGTTCAAATATAATATTGTCCTGAATGTGGCACTTCCGGGTTATACCGGAATTTTTTATTTTATTTTTGAATTCTACATGAAATTCTAGATAAAATTTGTGCACAATGTCGTACACCAAAAATGAAGTATTTTCGAGATATTTCGATTTTTTTAAAGATTTTGAAAAAATCCTAGTCCACATTGAATAACGATATCTCTTGTCACATTTTAGAAGAAGCCATACGACCGGCGTTACATACTTTAAGAAATGCAGAGGCGGCTTCAGCTTGGTATCAGCAAGATGGAGCACCTCCTCATAACTTTGGTCCTGTTGCTCAGCATCTTTACGACATGTTTGATGATATATGGATTGCCAATCAGGGTCCGTTTCGTTGGCCAGCTCGCTCTGATTTGGTTCCTCTAGATTTTGGTATTTGGGGTTACATTAAAAATCAGGTATTTACCAAACCTGTTACAACAAAGGAAGATATGATGCAGAGAGTCTTACTTGCTTTTAATTCTCTAACACCAGACCATATTTCCAGAATTACGAGGCATAACTTAATGAAAAGGATTCATAAATGTTTAGAAGTAGATGGTGCTAATTTTGAACACTTATTATAAAACTTTATTTGTTTAATAATACATTTAGTTATTTTTTTTGTAAGTTATCTAATTAAATTAATACAAAATACCTAGTCAACGTTTTTAATGATATCCACAGTTAATAATCCTTTCAGGCTATTGGTTACTTTTCAGAATTAATAACTTATGAAAAAATAACAAAATATCACCTTAAATAATGGACATCATGGTATAGAGAATACTGATACCAAACGAATTGGCTTAAAAAAATACAGCGGAAAATGTAATAAAATACAGGGTGTTCTATTTAAAGTAAGCAACTTATAAATGATTTAAACTGTGCATGTTGGCGGCTAAGTTTAAAACACCCTGTATGAAATATCAATGAGATGGATATATAGAGTTGACGGGCAAGCGCTTGTTGTTTATTGGTTACAATTTCACGTCACTAGCTTCCTTATTAATGGAGATATCGTTATTCAATGTGGACTAGGATTATTTCAAAATTTAAAAAAAAATCGAAATATCTCGAAAATACTTAATTTTTGGTATAGGACATTGTGCACAAATTTTTTCTAGAATTTCATGCAGAATTCGAAAATAAAATAAAAAATATTAGGTTCCATTTAAAATAACAAAGTTGACGTCTACTTCCAGTGTAACCGCAAGTGCCACATTCAGGACATTATTATATTTGAACTCAACGTCACCCAAAACCAACAGCTTCGTAATTTCAGATTTTTAACATCTGTATCCGCCATTACTTTTAATCAAAACTCTTTGCACCACACCCTGTATATTAATCTCTATCAGACATGACGTTTAACATTATTCTGATATACCATTTTTTGCTTTTCAATGTTACCTGTTGTTATGAACATATAAAAACGAGTTACCCTAAAAAAATTATTTCATTTATTTTAATTTTGTAAGTTAGCATCCAGATGTCTGTCAGATATGAAGTTTTAAACGTCTGTTTGACATAGATCATTGTTTTTACAATGTTGCATATTTTCGTAATTAACTTATTATAAAAGATGTTGCATAATTATCCTAAAAAAAGTTGTATTAAAATTATTTCATTTCTTTTTGTTTCCATTTTGTAGGTTGCAAGGTTGTATGTTGCTCCAGACCATAGAGAAATTAAAAAAAGTTTCTCTATGTTCCAGACCAGATATTTATTCTCGTAATTAACTTATTGTAAAGAGGTTGCATAATTATCCTAAAAAAATTTTTATTAAAATTATTTCATTTCTTTTCATTTCCATTTTGTAGGTTGAAAGGTTGTTGTTCCAGACTATAGCGAAATTAAAAAAAATTTATGTTCCAGACCAGATATTTTTATTCTACATAAAGTGTTTTGTACGTTTATGCAGTCTATGTGTCGCAAATATACTTTATTAGTCTTCAATCTTTTAATTACTGTACAGCTGGGAAATTCAATGTATCCAAATCTGTTATTTTCCACGTTACAATTCTGATTAACACAATCGGCTGGAAATTTAATTTTTAACCTAATATTTTCTATCACCTACATTCTCAGCTATGTATTTTGAGTATATTTAAAATAGATTATTTACTACATCTAATAAACACCCAACCACAGCATGCTACTTTCCTCAATTGGACCAATCAGGGCATTTTTACACTGAATATTTCCTAATGCAATTTTATTCAGCGATTAAATTGTTGTTTACGTTTCTTGACAGTCTGTAAAAAAATTAAAATATACAATGTTTTGTTGAAAATTTGTAGTGAACATAATACTTTGTCTAAAATAATAACATAACTTGTTATTAATTAAAAAACCTTTTTTTGTTGCATTTATAATCTTTTGTAATAAATAATCGGCAAAACTGATTTAGTAAATAATCTTTAATATACCCTTCGACCTATGAATTTTTTGGCTAAAACTACAGCAGCTTTTTTTTTTAATTTGTTTTTAGCAATATTCTCGACTTACTAATTCACAAAGAGCCCTCTATCTCCGATCTCTTAATTTGAATTATTAAGTCTCAAATATTTTCTAAACAAATTAAAAAAAAAAGCTGTAGTTTTAACCGGCAAAATTAATAGCTCTTGGGATATAACCTACGATTATTTTGGTTAATTTGTAATAAAATTTATTTTCCTAAGCTACCATTGAATGACCACTGTTAGCATAGAGCGGAATCTTTCATTTGTAATTGAGATTTCACATCTTTATATGACCCAATTATGTAGTTATATCGTCATACTTTAAAATAAACATGCAGGATCCTAGAGGCGAAAGACATTCGAACAGTAATAAAGCTTTCATTGTTTATTAACACATGTGCTAATTATTTAACAGTCAAAACTGTGACAAGGCACTCTGAAAATTAACGTACATTATACGTTACAATTAAAACTTTTGTCAGTATTTGACAAGACTAAAAATTGTACATTACAGTTTTTTTTTTTCTATAAAGGCAAACATTATTTATGGAACTGTACAAAAGTTGTTTGCATTTAAATTTTTGTATACTACTAAAAAATATACAATAACAGTTTGTTCCGTTCACAACCTAGGATATGGAATTTGATTACACTCTTGGAAAATGATACATTTGGAGGATGTGTGGATAATATACATACCATGCAACATTAAAGGCCACTTTTTGATTTAATACTGCAAAATGAGCTACAACATTTTCAACATGTAAAGCACACACTGTGCATATTTTATTATCTTGATCACAATTTACATGCAAGATATCTCCAAAAAGATCACTGAATAAATTACTATAAAGAATATGATATTTTTAAATTTGCAATAAAATCTAATCTTTGATATACATATATCGATACATAAACTACATTCAATTTTTAACATCGCTTATACAACTTTGAAATCGAACGTCACACTGGCCCAACAACTTTTGTACTAAAATTACATATATACATATACAATGTGATATAACTGAGCAAATATATCAACAATTGCATTATAATTAACTAACAAAATTTAACTAAGCAGAAATTTTCATTTAAATAAATCTAGAATATCTGATAGGAACAATTACATAAAATTAAAAATGAGAATTACCTCCCTTAAATAATTCTGATTTAAAAAAAAAAATCCAGTAACGATATTTTTCTTTATAAAATTAATACAAACTTAACAATCCAGTCCATGTGAATCACTACAATTTAATCGTAAGATCTCAATTAATTGGTAAAAGTGCAGCAACTCTAAATTCTCATGCTGTATTTGGTAACGGGGTTTATGACTAGAAGAACCATAATTCAATTTTGTTTTAAAGAATTTTCGGGGTTTTGATTTCAGAAAGATCATTACGTAATCACACTTTCTGAATTTTATTTTCCAACTACCCAATGACTAGAGTCTGCATGCGATTTTGTAACTATAGCTCTGTTAACATGATTAACGAGATCATATTATATTTGCACAATTCCCTGATGTTACTGCACTTTAAACAATCAATTTAGGCGAATTTTTTTGGTATAAACTTTGCATTTTATAACAATTAACTAATCGGAAAAGACAATTAGTATCACATATCATTGTTTTCGTCAAAGATACTAAACAGTTTTCCTATATCCAAAAAAAATTACTAAAATAAAATTAACCGATAATAAAAACAATAGCACTAAATAACTTTGGTCCCGGTACACAATCAAAAATTATTATTGTAATTTACTCGCTAGTGAATCCAGACTAGGTGATCGTTCAAGTTTAACAAATGGTTGCATTCTCGGATCACTTTTAATGTTTCTTTTAAAAACTAATGTTAACTGACCCTGTGAATTTCTTTGATGCACCGAATAATCAATTGTAGGCACTACATTGTCTACACGTGATCGTTTAAGGCAAGTTTTATTTTCATCATTCACTACAATTGGAGAACTAATTGATAAATCTTGTGGATCGGATTCATCATCCGAGTATAAAAAACGAAACCTTTTCCTTTTACGTTTTTCTAAACTGACAGTTTTCTGTTGCTCCGTTGCTACAGAAGGTAACAATTCAGTCCCTATGATATTGTTATTATTTATATTTGGTTCAGTTTCTTTAATTTTCATCGATGTTAAATGCTGAACTAAACGCTTGTAACGTATAATTTGTTTAACTTTCTTCAATTCCGATGTTGTTAGTCTCTGCTGCTCTAAAAACCGATGCATTAATTCCTGATTTTCCTTTATTAATGTTGTAGTGATTTGATTGACTGTGTGTAAATCATTCATTAAAGCCTTCTTTAAATATTCTTGATTATAAGTCGGAGTGGGGAACACTCTGTTCCGTTTTGGCAACTGTAATTCAATACTGCTCGATAATGACTCCTCTTTCTTTTCCACTGCACAAGAAGCACCATCCACTTTCTCAATAGATGCGCTTCTCGAATAAGTCTTATTAATAAATTTAACACTGAGTTCAGGAGATTTTGGTGATGTCTTACGCCTAATATTACTGACATTATCCAATAAATTACTAGTCAAGTCATGATTCTCAAAATCAAACTTCTTATCCTCAGGTTCAGTCACCGAGCTTAATCGCTTTCGCTCAATATATTCTTGTAGGCTTAACCGTCTTGTGTTATCAACATTTTTAAGATTATCAAAATCATCCTCCCAATCATCATTAATCTGTTGTATTAACTTACTGGCACGTTCTCGCTGCAAAGCTTCAGTCTCTTGGCAAGTTGATGATGTAATGCTGTTTTCTTGAACACTAATTAACGGTGGCTGAGGTGCTTCCTGCTGTGGATCAATCGTAAGGTTCACTTTATCATCCTTTTCATCACTTTTCGGCTTTACTAAATCAATCCCTTTCTTTAATTTTGCCAAATTCTCTGGCTCAATACTCATTTTATATAAGGAATCAATATTAATATTATTCTTAGGAGATGAAATTGCATTTTTTTTAACTAACTTTGGCTTTCTTTGATCTTTAATAGTTGGTAACTTTTTTGAACCAACACGTTTCTTAATCTGCTTGCTTTCATTTTTCGGTTGTGACTCTACTTTTTTTACTTTCTCAGTTTTTGATTTTGTTTTATTATTATCGGGATCCGATTTTTTTATTTTACTAATTTTATTATTAATAGCATTTTTTGTGGGTTTGGAAGGCACACAGTGATCCTTAAGTTTCACGTGATTTGGTTCAATTAATTTCAAGGCAGCTTTTGTTTTAGGAATTCTCTGTAAAGAAGTTTGAAGATCAAGGCACTTCTTTGCTTTGTCAGGAGGAGGAGGAGGAGGGGGAGGAGTAGTATCATCTGACCATGTTACAGTTTTCTTTTTTAAATTCCTTTTCCGTTCTATTTTTTTTTCTTCAGCCGGACTTTGGATAGGAGGGTTAACTGTGACAGTTTTCGGGGTGTAATCAACTTCAGTCGAGCTAGATACAACCTCCTCATTAAAAACACAAACCTCATTTTCAATCGGAATATCTGGCCCTTCACATATTTCCTTCACATACAATTCTATATTATCCACAGTTTCTGCTTGGAAATTATCAGTAAGGGGAGGAGGAATTTCGATTGATGTATTTTTAGGTTGGATTATAGTTTGATCTTCTAACACTGGACAGTTGTTTTCTTCGGCGTTATTCATTATTATGGCGTCAGAGAAAGTCTTCACCATAATAAGTTTTTTCCCGTTTTGAACTGTTACGTTAATCTCCAACAGTTCATCGGCAATTTGTAGAACTACGTTAGAATCATTAATGTGGTAAACAACGTTAGTGTCGTCTTCATTACAAGTTGCCCTTTCCAACACAGGCATTTCTTCAGAACTCTCCTCTAACGTTTCCTGAAGATTATTTGCAGGAATTGATGATTCCTTTTCCAGATCAATTGATGGAAGAATTTCAGGTAGCGATTCCTCACTTTCAACATGGTCTGGTACAGGCGTTTCTGCATTTTGCGTATCTGAGTCTTGAATTTCTGAGGTTTGCAAATCTTCTGTTTCTGTAAGAGAAGGAGGAGTACACACGATCTTATCTTCGTCCTTCTCTGTTAGGGAGGTAGGAGTACACACAATCTGTTCTTCCTCCTTTTCTGCAAGAGATGGAGAAGTACACACGATCGTATCTTCAACCTTTTCTAAGTGTAAGGGCGAGTTACAAATTTCTGGTACAATTTCTACTGTTTGAATAGGAACTTCAGTCAGTGCTTCAATTAGCTCAGGTTTTGGAGAGCTGCAAGTTTTATCGATTGTCACCTCTTCTCGATTTTTCTTTTTCGATTCACTCAACCTCCGTTTCTTTTTTGACTTTTCCTTTTCATGTGAATATTTCTTTCTTTCTCTCTTTCTTTTCTTCACAGTCACTTTTGGTCTTTTTTCTTCACTTTCTTGTTTCTCACAGTCTTTATTCTCCTCCACATCCTCCTTTGCTATATTTTCAACGATATCATGAATTTTATTATCTTCATCCCGACTCAAATCCTCAGGTTCATTTACAGGAAGGGGAGCAAGTGGAGATGAAGTAATTTCATCAAGAAATTTGTCTAAAGAAATATTTTCCTCTGAATCTTCCGGTTGAGGCGATTCTTCAAGCTCTGTAACAGTTTTGTCAACAGCACACTGTTCAGGACTGGGAGGTGGATTAACAGTTTCAGTACACTCCTGGAATGTATCCTCCTCATCTTTTTCAAGAGTATCACTTTGTGGTTGTTCGCTTAACTGCGAATTGGAATGTGTGCTCTCAAGATCTTCCTCCATAACCTTTTCTGGAGTTGCACTTTTCTCCAGGTCGCCCATTTTAGAATTTTCTCCACCAACTTGAAGATCAATATCAGGCATACTCTTATAACTGTCTCCACTACTATTCGATTCATCCTCATTAATACGTGTGCACATCTTAATTACGCTAGCATCATTATTAAGGCGTTGGTTAACGGGATCGGGTGTGCCTTCTCGTGCATCTAATATAACAGGAACCTCTGAATTCAATTCAGCTGCTTCAACCGCCGGATCTTCTACAATATGTATTTCGACAACTTTATTTTCAAGTGACTTCTCTTTTGCTTGATCGGTAACTCTCTCAGTATCAACCTTTGCAACCATATTGCAGCCTCCACCAAAAGATTTCTGTTGAAGTTTCTCATTAGAGAATGATTCTTGGTTTTTGTTTTCGACAATGATTTGTCGAGTTTCTGGTGGAATCAAGTTAGTGGAGTGGTAATAGCCTCTGATGTTTTCTGGCAATTTTTCAAACTGTTGTAAGTGAAGGAAATGTGGTAAATTATCGTTAGTTATTTCTGTTGTGTCTAAAACATAAAGAGGTTGTTCTGGCATCTCACTATTTTTCACTTGCATTACGGTTTTTAAATTTTGAATGTTTTCCATATCCGCCAAGGCATTAGGGGCAATCATATCTGGCAAATTTCCCGGTATGTTTTCTTCAACCCATGTTTCGAGATATTGTTTAAGACTAGGTTTCCTGGATCCTGATTCGGGTCCAAGATCTTCAGGAGAGATTTGAGGATTTTGCACAAATGCATCCTTGTAGGGTGGATGGGAGTAGTATTCTTGTTGCATATGTCGACGGTGTTGATAATGTTGAGCATACTCCAATTGGGTTGAATAATTTGGAGACATTTTAGGCGGGTATGCGTAATTCATATGCATTCCTTCGTGATACAAACGTTGAGGTGAAATGTTTGGTATGGATTGTTCTGGAAGATACTTGGAAACGTTGTGCTGATATGGTCGATTGTAAGGATCGACGGATGGAATGTTATGTTTAACATTGTAATTGTGAGATTGAGGGTAGTTATAGGAAGAAGGTAAATTTCGCTGAGAATGGGTTGAATTTGAAGGCATGGAAGATGCATGGTACATTCTTTGAGGTTGAGGATATGATCTATTCTGATCTAAATTATGATATATAGGAATTTGTGGATCCCTTAAATGAGGATCATTAATAATTGATTGAGCCATTCGGGGGTTAATCTTATTTAGATGTGTAAGGAAGCTGTTAGGTTCCGGAGGATAGGGCTGTGAATATTGACTTTGCATATTGTACTTTGATATCAACTGCGGATACGGTTCCTTTTGCATGTATTGATGCATTTGGGATTGTTTTTGTAAAAATGGATGGATTTGAGAATCTTTCGGAATGTATTGGTGAGGATGAGGGGGAGGTTCTGAATACGTTGATTGTTTCATTGGCATATGATGCGATTGTTGAGGAGGCCCACTGCATAACTCTATATACTCCTTTTCCTTATGTTTTTGGATCACAGGTGTTATGTGCTCTATATTTTGAGTTTGCTGATTTTCCACTATTTCTGAGTACTTTACAGGCCCTGGTGGCTTGTACATTACACTGTAAATTTGAATGATTTAGACAAACACTTTTTCTAACAACGTTTATTTTTACCTGTAATCTCCATATGGATGTTGATAATTGCACGGATCGTCAGGGGGGCGTGGATAATATGTGTGTGGTGCTACTCGAGCGATATGACTTGGATTTTCATTTATCGTCGATGAAGAACTCTCCTCCGTAGTTTTTTTTTCGACATAATCTTTTTTGCGCCATTGCCTCAGAGAACTCGTTACACTCCCACCATTAACCTGCTAAAAATAATTCGTTCAGAACACAAATGATCTTAAGTTGGCGTAAGTATAAGGTAAAGCAAACCAGATTGTTTACATACAAAAGTAATAAGAGTGAAAAAGAACATGAAGTAGTGCAGTAGACAAAAGAGTGGATAAAGCATGTTTCGTCTAGTTTACAAAAACTTATCATCAGGGCAAACAAATTACATAAAAACAATTCCAATAATATCGCAGCTGATTTCATAGTTAAAAGGAAGTGTGCGTAAACGTCTTAATAAAAGCGTAAGTTATAGTCAATTAAATAGTGATAACTAACCACTATCAATAACCAAATTTTATAATTAATTGAATAGGAAATAGTAGGTTTTGTAGTCATAATTAAGTTTTTAATGAAGTTGAAATTAAACAAAAGACGACGTAAATGTTCTATCGTTTGAAATTAATTTTCTAAAGGGTTAAATATGGGGTGCGTGTTTTTTTTTAAATGAGGTTAAGTAGCAATAATTTTTCAGCCCTCTCATAGTTTAATTTTAATTTAACTAAATGTAACGATTCATAAACACGACGATCTAAAGTAATAACTATGTGAATTTATAGACATTGTGACTCTTTTAACTAATGCAAACATGTGCGCTATTTCAAATTTATTAATTTTAACGAACACCTTTTTATTTTATACAATACGTTCAATCTCCTTCACCACAAAATAATTTGTAAATGTGAAGTATTCTTCACTACATTTTATAATTTTAGGATTTCAAACTACCCAATCAAGTTTTTAGACCATTGACCTTAATAGACCTTTTTCCGATTACAAACTTTGCAAAGGGCAAGGGCAGTTATAGTAAGTTTATGGTTTATAACTTCAGTCTCAGTCTGAATCCGTTTTGATATTAATCTTTGAGATTCAAACTTCATTTAATTTCAAGGTCACTTACTAAATGACCTTTGAGGATCAGTCTGTTTCCTATTTTTTCATATAAAATTCAAGAGCATGCATTTTTTAAAATTCCAAAGAATGCAAATACTATTCGTATAAAAAACAAGGTCATTTGTACTTCGTGCGATTATCAACCTTTGTGATCCAAAAAATATTTTTTTTATAATCTTAAGATTCCAAACCATTCGTATTAAGGTCATTCATACTTCTTGATGATATTCATCTTTGAGACTGGATCTGATTGCTTTTTTATTTAACATAAAATTCCGAAAAACGCTTTCAAACCAAGGTCATTCACATTAACTTCAAGGTCATAAATAGTTTATGGGATTATTCGGCGCACGCAACCTTGCCAAGGTAATTCACGTTAGATTTAAGGTTATAATTTTTGACATTAACCTTTTTAAATCTAAGTTTTATAATTTTAAATTACGCAGACCCTTTTTTTCAAACCATATTTCGGCGCATGAAGATTAACGTTAAGGTCAAATACTTCTTATCACTATTAATTTTAATTTTAAGCTTTAGATTTGTTTCCATAATTTCATTATTTGAAACTACTTTCAAATATTCAAACATTCACATGAACGTCAAGGTCAAATAATTTTTGTAGATGTAGACCTAAGTTTTGGATCTTTTTCTAGAATGTTATGACTTGACGTAATATTACGGTACACGAAACTCCTGCTAAGTAATTCACACAAACTGTACGGTAAACTTATTTTTGGTACTATCAACCTTGACACGCAAATGTTGAATCTTTTATTATTTTAAAATTCTGTCTGACCAATCATTCACACTAGTTTCAAGGTCATACATAACTTACCATTATTAACCTTTTAAACCTAGGCTTTGGACCTTTTTCTATAATTTTGATTTTAAACTATGCACTTTTTCAAATTTTTATCCGACGCACGAAATTAAGTCAAGGTCATACACATTAACTTCAGAATTAAATAAGTTTGTGGCACTTGCAAATTTTGAACCCTTTTTAGTAATGTTATTAACATTTTAGACCCAAACATTATATTTTATTTCAAATTACGCACTCTTTTTTCCAAATAATATTCCGGTGCACGAATTACGCTATGACCGACCACATTAATTTCAAGGTCAAATAATTTTTCAGGTTCAAACCGCGAACCTTTTTCTATAAATACGACTCCAGCGCAAGGAACCTCATCAAGGTTATTCACATTAGGATTAAGTGCATAAATATTTATTGGCATTATTAATATTTAACTCTATTATTTGAAGATTTCAAACTACGCAGACCATTCATATTAAGGTCAAGGTCATTTATAATTCTTGCAGTTATCAATCTATGTAATACAATTTTTTATAATTTTAAGGTTCCAAACCATTCATACTTCTTGAAATTATTGATCTCTGACGGTCCTTTTTAATATAAAATGCAGGCTATTACACCAATGCCATTCACATTAACTTGATGGCCTTAAATAGTTTTTGGAATTATTAATCATTTATACGTTTGCTATAATTTTTTTCAAGATCATCCACATTAACTTCAAGGTCAAATAATCTTGCCATGATTGATTTTGAAAACTTTTCTATAATTTTAAGGTGTAGTTGGCAACCTCGCCAAGGACATTCACATTAGCTTCAAGGTCATAAATACGTTTTGTTATTATTGATCTTTTAAACCTAAACTGATCTTTTCTAGAATATTATCATTTCAAATTATGCAGATCGTCTTTTTGAAATAAATCGGCGAATCGGCGAATTAAATCATGCCAAGGTTCTTCACATTAACTTCAAGGTCAAACAGCTTATTTCTATAATTATAAGATTTCGACGTACACAACCTCGCCAAGCTAATTCACTTAGTGTTAAGGTCATAAATACTCGCCAATATCATTCACATTAACTCCAAGACCATAAATAATTTTTGGCATTAACCTTTTAAAGCTAAGGTTTAGATCTGTTTCTATAATTTAATGATTCCACATTTTTTTTTCATATATTCCGGAATATGAAATTACGCCGAAGTTATTAACGCACTTTTTCAAATAAAATCACGATGCACAAAATCACGCAAACGTCCTCCTCATTAATTTTAAGATCAAATGGTTTTTGGGATTATTAGTCGTCGAGACGCAAATCTTGAATCACTTTCTATAAAGCACTCAACATCGACAAGGTCATTCACATTATCTGCAAGATCACAAATAGTGTTTGCATTATTTACCTTTTAGACTTAAACTTTAAATCTCTTTCTATAATGTCATGATTTCAAATTACGCACTCTTTTTCAAGTAAGGTTGCTACGCACAAAATCACGCCAAGGTCAACCGCATGAACTTTAGGATTAAATAGTTCTTGGCAATCTGAGATTTAGGCACACGCAACCTTGTCAAGGCCATTCACATTAGCTTCAGATCATAAATACTTTTTTTATTGGTTTAAAGAAAATTAACAATCACAATTACAATAAACGTTATATGAGTTAATGTGATAATATTAATTAACTTGAGGGGAAATTCATTCAGCGATGTTGTCCCGTTATAGAAGAACTACTCTCCTTTTAGGTCACTGGGTCATTTCTTCATTTTAGCCTTCTTGGTGGCGGGTTCTGGTGTAGGTTGGGTGTAAGAATGTTTGGGTGGACTTACAATCGTAGAAAGTGTTTGTCGCTTCTTTTTGTATGCTCTTCTACTGTTATTATATCTAGGTCAGTATGCAGTGTGAAGTAAGTAACATACCACGGAACATTTGCAAGCATTTTTAGGGTTTTGGACTGTAAACTTTGAATGGTGTTAACATAGGACGTGCAGGATCAACCCTAAAGCTCACTGCCATAAGTCCATATGGGGTTTATTACTGTTTGATTGAGCAGGACTTTTTGCCCAGCGATATGAGGCTTCCACGTCAGTCGCCTGTCCAAATGGAGGCCTAGATAGCGGGCTTCGTTTGCTTAAGGAAAAGGTCAATTGCTCACATACACTTCTGGGAATTCGGTGCGATTCAGAATAAAGTTAACGTAAGTGCTTTTTGTTTTATTTACTTATATTCTCCATTTATTTAGTCAGGTCTGTAGGGTAGATAAATGGTTTCGTAATTTTAAGGGTGCTGAATGAGGATTGGTATGACTAAAGATAAGGCCTGTGTCATCAACAAAGGTGCCTATGTGTGTATCTGTTGTTGTAGGAACACCTGCAGTATATAAATATATATATATATATATATATATATATATATATATATATATATATATATATATATATAAGAGAGAGAGAGAGAGAGAGAGAGAGAGAGAGCCCAAGGACACTTCCCTGAGGTACTCCAAAGTTGATCGGACGGAGGTAAGAATACTGTTGGCCATATTTTATTTGAAAATTACGATCTGTCAGGTACGATCTGAATAAAAGGCAATAGATTTTTGATCTTGAGTAAAATGACATCATGCCATACTTTTTCAAAAGCTTGCTTGATGTCTATAAATACTGCAAGACAATAGGGTTTGGATTCAAGAGCCGTGTTGATAATGTTTACAACCCTATGGCATTGTTGCACCGTAGAATGGTACCTCCTGAATTCAAACTGGTGATCTGGTATACAATCTTCCAATATGTCGTTATTATATAGTTTTTTGATTATAAGCTTTTCCAAGAGTTTGTACAATATTGGCATAAACTTAATTAATTTTAATATTAAAATGATTTTCCAAATTTTAGCGTTAGTGGCCTTTATTGAAGACGTAAGATAGAATTGTACAGATTTCGTAGCAACAGTATGTCGATTTTGGGCAATTCAGTAAGCAGCTTAATCGTGATTAAGTCATATCCAGGGACTTTCTTACTGTTTAGATGCCGTATTTCATCAAGCACTTCTGTATAGGTGAAGCTTTTGGCGGGTAGTGACATTTGTAGTGGCGCCTGGAGGAAGGCTTGTATCTCACCATCGAGTATACCGGAATAAGGAGTGAATACTTCTTCAGCAAAGTGCTGGGCGAATAAATCATCATTTTCTTGGTCTGTATAAATACTTTTTGTCATTGTATTATTAAAACTAGGGTTCAGATATTTTATATAATTTTATGATTTCAAATTACGCAGTTTTTTCAAATATACCGTCAAACGGAATCCATTCAAGGTCATACGTATTAACTTCAAGGTCAAATGCTTTTTGGCATTACTAATATGAATCCTTGCCTGTGATTTTAAGATTTCGGTGCAGGCATCGTCACCAAGGTCATCCACATTAACTACGCAGACTAATAATGTTAAGTTTAAGATCAATAATACTTTTTGGAATTACTGAAACTCAGCCTGTCTGTTTTAATATGAATTATTCAAATGCATCAATCAAGCCAAGGTCAACCATAATAACTTCAAGGTCAAATGGCTTGTGGAATTATTAATGTTTGGGCGCAAACTGAATCTCTTCCTGCAATTTTAAGATCCCCGTGCAGTGTCGACAAAGTCATTCACATTAATTTCCCGACTATACATACGATTTGCCATTATTCATCTTTGAATCACGCCATTCATATAAACTTGAGGATCATTGAAACACGATGGAATTATAGATCGTTTTTAATACGGTTTCAGTCCTAAAATCGCGTCAAGGTCATTTACATTAACCTCAAGGTCACATATACACGGATGGTTGATATTCAGAATGTCTCTTTTGATGATTATAAGATTTCACAGTATGTATAAGATTTCATACTACACAATCAGGTCAAGGTCATCCACATTAAATTCAAGGTCATAAATACTTTATTGTGATTATTGATCTGAAGAATCCAGACTTATTTCTTTTTCTCAGATTTTTAACTACGTAGTCGGGTCAACGCGAGTGAATTAAGCTAAAGGTTATTAATTACTTCTTGGGATTATGATTATTTGTAATTTGGATTTATTACATTAAAAGTACGTAATCAATGCGCTTCACGTTTGCTTAATAAATACTACTTGGAGAATACTGTCCATATTTCTAGAATTTTAAGAATCCAAACTGTGAAACAAGGTCAAGAAAAATACTTATCTTTTTTGAATTTTTAATGGTATATTTGTATATTAATGTAATAATAATAGATTGTATTACACTAATATACAAATACACCATTAAAAAACCCAAAAAAAGACAAATATTTTAATATGTGTAATAATGGTGAAAGTTTACATTTTCATATTTCATAAGGTCAAGGAAATTCGCATACAATCTAAAGCCATAAATATGTGGAAATATTTATCTTAAGAATCAGATTTTGCCACTTTTTTTTAAGATTTTGATACGCTTTCAGCTACAGGCCAATCGCATTAAGCGCAAGGTCATCAATACTTCTTGTGGTTGTTGAACTTAAGACCACTAGTGTCTTTTGTGATTCACTATGCGAGGTCCAAGCCAACACTATAGAGGTCCATGTCATTAACACTTTTTATGATTCCAAACGATCCAACCAGATCAAGGCTAATAATATTAACTTCAAGGTCGTCAACACTTCCTAATAATATTTAACTTCATCACTGTATCTCTTTTTGTGAGTATGAAATCATGCCAGATATTGTCAAAACCAATCTATTCAATTCGAGGTCATTAAAACATGGATTATCAATTCTTGACTGCCTCTTTGCGGATTATACAATTCCAAAGTACGTAGGGATTATTCATATTTTAACCTACAATTTCTTTCACTATGGTTTTACGCTTTAAAGGTTGTAAAGTATTATCGAGCCCAATCTCCGATTCTATAAATGTAAGATTTTAAGCTACGCTATTAGGACCAGATCAATGGCGTTAAGTTCAAGACCCATAGTACTTCTTGAGATAAGTGCTCTCCGAAACTCAGACTTTTGTCAAATACTTCGTGGAATTACTGACTAATGCTCCCTCTTTTTCCATGATTTTAATATTCCAAGCCTAATAACACACCTCAAAATTATTAATACGTCTTGGGATTATTGATTTTTGAGAATGGGACTTTTGTATATTCTTGTGCTTATAAAATTCCACACCATACACTGTTATGGTTAAAGTCATTAACAGTTATTGCTCATATTCTTGTGATTGCGAGATTCTAAACAACATAATCAGGTCAAGGCCAATAACATTAAGTTCAAGATAATTAATAATTCTCAGGATCATTGGTGTTTTTAATATTCCTATTAAACCTTTTTATTAGAAACTACCCAAGTAAATAATCCAGGTCATAAACACTTCCTGGGAGTTATTGAAATTTAGGAGTCCAACTTTCTCCCATCTATAGTTTTAAGATTCCAGTCCATGCATTTAGGCCAAGAAAATTTAAATTCAATTCAAGGTCATACGTACTTAGAGGTACTTCACGGTAGGTTTAAGGTCATAAATGCTTAGATGTTACTCAAAGTGAATTCAAAGTCATAAGTACTACGTGGAACCAACTCTGCTCATCTTCCTATGACTTCAAGATTCCAAAGTACACTCAGTTCAAAAGTAATCACAAAAGCTCAAGGTCATACATACTTATTGTGAATTATAAATGTTTAAGATCCAAACTGCTTCATTTTCTGCGATTATATTCACATAAGTTCCAGGTCATAAATACCTATGAAGATTTCGGATGTTTTAGATAGATTGCCTCATTTTCTGAATCACAATCATGGTAAGACCAATTGTATTGTTGTATGGTTATTAATAATTCTTAAGATTTTGATCTTTAATACTGACTGGGATTTTAAGACTTCAAACTATGTAATCAGGCCAAAACACAACATTTCCTTCAATATTACATTAATAATTTACCTTTTTTATCTGAAAGCTTCTAAAATGCACATCCAACTCAAGGTCACTAATATTAAGTTGAAGATAACTCATGAATGGGAACGGTATTTATCTTTGTCATCCAGGCTGTAAATCCGCAATTGGATTAAACTCAAGGTCATTAATATTACTTGAGATTATTAACCTTTCAGTTCTGGTTACAAGTTTTCAAATCAGGTCAAGTTAACCTTCCATATCCACGACTACGATTTCAGACTACGCAATCACGTCGAGGTCAATCGTATTAAGTTGAAGGTTGTGCATATAACTTCGGTTCATGGATGCTTAAAACTCCGATTTTGTGAAAGTCATTCACATTAACTTCAAGGTGGTAAATATTAGGGTTATTGATGTTGAGACTCCAAACTGCACAAACAGGCTAAGGCGTATTATACTGTGATCAAGGTCATGAATACTTCTTGAAACTACTGATCTTTGAAATTAACCTCATATTAATGCAACTTTTGGACATCACAATATACAGGCTGTTTTATTGTGATTACCACAAGCTGCTTATTAAATCTTGATTTATTTAAACAGTACTCTTATAATTTATTTTCACTTGTTTGTTTACTTCTTTATTCACAGAATAATTTTGAAAACTATAACTTCATGTTCATGAACATTTTTTGAAAAATTTTTTAAAACTCATCAATGTGTTTATTAAAAACATTGATTTGGAAAAGATAAATATTTAACCTTATTTAATTATATGATGTTTTGGTATGAACATATACAGGGTGTTTCATTGCAACTACCACTGGGATCTTATTAGAACTATTTTCACTTATTTTATTTAAATACTACGTTACCTATTGATTTTCTTGTTCTGGTGCATACTTTGATTCACAGAAAAATTTTGAACGCCATGACTTCTATTTCACGTGTTGACACACATTTTTTGATAGAATTTGAAAAGTCAACAATGCGCTGATTAAAAACATGAACTTACTTAATATACTTTACTAAGTTATAACTGTATACAAAGCGTTTCGCATACTACTTCAGCTGGCTTATTAGAACCATATCACTCATTTTATTTGATCTCTTATCTCACTTATTTTCTCGTACTACTCTTCATGTGTATTTAGAAAAACAATTTTGACCATTATGATGAATTATTTTTTCGTGTTCACGAACATTTTTTGATAGGTATTTTAAAAACAATCATCAGTGTGTTCATAAACCATCATTCATTTCCATCATACAATTTCGTGTTCGTGAACATTTTTTGGTAGGATTTGGAAAACGGTCGTCAAAGTATCCATAAACAATATTAAATTACAAATAATACACGCCTAAACGCATTTGTTTATGTATCTTTTTGACATCGTGTAAGTGTGTTTCACTTGTGTCTACCACAAGGTGGTTATTAGAACCATCTTGGATTATTTTTCATTTAACTACTTATTCAATTTTTTTTTGTTTAACTACTTTTTTTTTGTTTACGAAAATACACGGTGTTTTACTGAGACTACCACGAGGTATCCTTATTTTATTTAAGTACTATTTTACCAATTTACTTCCTCGTGCTAGTGTAAATTTTAATTTTCAGAATAATTTTGAACACTACGATTTCATGTTCACAAACAATTGTTGATAAAAGTTGAAAACATTGATCATTTATAAAAAAAAATAACATGCAAAAGATAAATACTTAACCTCATTTATTATAAGTTTTTGTTATGAACGAATAAGTACAGGTCGTAGGTTCAAATCCTACTCGAGGTAAACTTTTTATTTATGTATTTAATAAAATTAATAATAATTTTAACCTCATTTGTTTACATAACATTTCTGACATTATCATATACAAAGTGCTTCATTGTCAATACTAAACCGCTAGTAAGTATTTTTCAAATACCGCCTTATCATTATGTTCATCTACATTTTATTCGTAAAAGAGCATTTGAACACTATGAACACTGGGTTCATTCAAATGATTAATTTGCAAAAGACATAATTAACCTCATTAGTTTGTGTAACTTTGATTAACATAAAAAATGTGTTTCATTGCCAAGGGACTGGATTTGATCAATTTATGTTCTCGTCCTCGTGTGTATGTTTAGTCACAGAAAATTTCTAACGCTATGATTGATCTACGTTTCGTGTTAATGAACATTTTTTAATAGGATTTGAAAACAAACAACGTAAAAATATTATTAAATACTGCCTTGATAATTATTTTTATTAGCGTATGAGTTTTGAAAGTAATGAACACTATGTTGATTCGAATTTCTTTAATATAAAATGATATCCACATATACAGGGCATTTAATTGTGAACACAATAGAGTGGATATTATAATCGCCTTAATTAAGTCCTCTCAAATTCTGTGGGTGTTCAGTCAAAAGTTAATTTACAAATGGTACATTGAACCATCTATATCCACATATACAGGGTAAATACAATGTAATGTTTAAAACCTTTCATCAGTTTATCATAGAAGTCTTAGTACCAATCTGCATCCACATACAAGGTGCTTAATCGTTAATACAAGGTATGGGTCCAATAAAAACAATAGTTCACAAATGGTGTATTGAACCTAACTTTTTTATATGAACATTTGTATTCATATATACAGGGCGTTTCGTTGTGAACACAGCGGGACGGTGATTAAAACCTCTCTTATCGTCTATTGCGTATCACTTTGACATTGTTTAGTGTTTATGAATATTCCTGGTCATACATTGTGCAAAGTGCTTAATTGTCAACACAAGGTGGATGTTAATTCAAAATCCTCTAAAATTATATGGCTCTTAATAAAAAAAAATGTTTTTTTTTATATGAATATGTGAATTCACATATACAGGGTTTTTTTTGTACACAGTTCTTAATTGTTAATACAACGTGGTAGTTAATTAATAATCCTCTTAAGTTACATAGGTATTCATTAAAAAAAATAGTTGATAAGGCAAATCTAGATCCTCATATTTTATATGAACATTTGAGTCCATTGTAAACGCAGCGGATGATTAAAAGCTATTTTATTGTTGGTTAAGTATTACTCCAATTTATTTTTTAGTGTTCATAAACATCTTTGGTTGTAGTGTATACGGTGCTTAATTGCTAATACAACGAGGAAGTCCTCTTAAATTATGTAGGTGTTCATTAAACTAATCTACAAATATCAAAATACAACTTTAAATTTAAACGAATGTTTACATCCACATACACAAGGTATGATTACAGAGCGGTAGTGATTTATTACATTTGTTCCATACAGTGTACAAGGTGCTTAATTATAAATAGAACGAGCTTGATAATTAAAAGTCCTTTTAAATTATGTGCGTGTTCATTAAACAAACTAATTTATACAGAACGTAAATTGAACCTCATATTATTTATATAAATAATTACATCCACATATACAGCGTGGTTCGTAGGGAATGCAATAGGGTGAGGATTAAACACTCTCTTCTTGTTACCTACTTTATCAAAACATTTTTTCGTGTTCATGAACATTTCTTGTCGTGTAAGAATTTTTAAAGCTACGATCACTGCATTCATTGATAAAGCTAATTTAAATGTGAAAAGAGCAATACGTAGCTTTCTTTGTTTAAACAAAATTTTTTACTTTGTTATACAAGGTACTTAATTGTGAGCACAACGAGGTTGATAATTAAAAACCCTCTGTAATATATGGGTGTTAATAAAAAAAAAAATTATAAATGTTTATTTAGAGTTGCAGAATGTGAAGCATTAGTGGAGCCGGTGGCAATTCAAAGCTCTTATTGTTTGCTGTGTACTGCATTATACATTTAATTTTTTAGTGTTCATGAACATTTCTTGTCAAACAAGATACAGGGTGGTTATACACACAAGAAGGTTGTTAATTAAAGCCCTCTTAAATGATGTGGGTGTTTATTAAAAATATCCCAATTTTGCATTCGAACGTTTGCAGCCACGTGTATAGGGTGTCTCGTAAACACTACAGGATGGTGATTCAATACCTCTCTCGTTGTTTCTTAAGTATTACTTTATCATATAATAATCATGTCCATTTCTTGTCATACAAGAACTTTAAAAATAATTAATCACCGCGTTAATTGCAATGATTAAGTTACGTGTGATACTTAACTTCATTTGTTTAAACAATAACTTTAATTAACATATACACGGTGCTTAACACAATGAGCTTGTTAATTAAAAGTTTGAATAAATGTGGGGATGTTAAACCAATTAAATTACAAATTACTTAAGTTTGTATAGAAATTTGCATCTACGTATACAAGGTGTTTCGTTGTTAATACGTGGTTGCGATTACACAGACGTAAAATTAAAATTAAATATTGTCAATCCTATCCGCTTTGATGTTTAATAATGGCTAATTTAAATGAACGAGAAAGAATCATACTGCTTATGATGAGTGGTTACGGAGATCGTGTGAGGCCCTATAAAGACGTGTCGGATTTATTCAATAACGATTTTTCCAAACCCGCCCCCCAATTGCAAAATCAACGGTACAGAAAACTGAAGATTTGAGAAAAAGGGATCCTGCAAAGAGAGGTTTAGATTGGGACGACCCAAAACAGCAAGAAGTGGTGAAAAATGCTTGAACACATTACCCACATTTATTGAGAATCCTCATAGTTTCCTGAGAAAGTTAACAGCAGCTATGACATAAGTCGTTCATCAATGTCAAGAATTCTGGAGGAAAATAAATTTCACCCCTATAAGATTCATCTTGTTCAAGAGCTGTCTGACGATGATTTGGGTAGAAGAAACGAATTTTGTGAGACCATGATGGCTAAGTGGAACGAGAATAATGATTTCTTCAATAACATTGTTTTTTCTGATGAAGCGACATTTAAGCTAAATGGAAATGTGAATCGTCATAATTGTAGGTACTGGTTAGATCAAAATTCACATTGGATGAGAGAAGCGCATTCCCAGCACCTCCAGAAAATAAATGTTTGGGCAGGGTTGTATGGAACTATAGGGTCATTTTTCGTAGAAGGAAGCTCAGAGATATTGGGAAATGCTTCAAAATTTAATCGTTCCTGAAATTCAATGTTTGTCTGGCCCAAACTATCAAAGTATATGGTTTCAGCAGGATGGAGCTACTCCTCACTATGCTCATATAGCGCGGGAATATTTGAATACAACTTTTCCTAACAGATGCATAGGCAGAAGGCATTCTATAGAGTGGCTAGCAAGGTCTCATGACCTCTCGTCATCAGAGTACTTTTTTCTGGGGGCAAAATATACGCTACAACGCGTTAAAGGTTATCGAAAAATTTTACTACCACCTAGACTTTTGCCAAGAAGTGCAAGGAAAACATTTGAACATTTAATTTAGTACATAGTTTCGTAATTTTAAACGATTTTTCAATAAATTCCTTGTTAGAATATTAGATGTTTTTGTATTTGTCAATCGATAGCTTATGAAAAATTAAGATAGGAAGGTGAAAACTGTTTTTCTTGATCTCTTAAGGATTAGGTTTTACAGTCTGCCAAAGTGTCGAAATGGTCTGGCAATTATTTCGTAAATAGCTGAAGATAGGTATAGGACTTCGTACATACGCTGTATTTAGGTTTATTCCGGACATTAAAAAATTGAATAACATACATGGTGTTGCGTTTAAATTATCAAAGCTGCTTTTAATTTTTAGTAGAAGCATCACTGAAAATATTTTTGTTGGATAGAGCTAGATTGCTAATGTGAACTCCCCAATTTTCATCTATGTCACTTTACAAATAACTGAGATAATTGAGCGTTTCTAAACTTTTGGGACACGCTGTATATACATATATGATATATATATATATATATATATATATATATATATATATATATATATATATATATATATATATATATATATATATATATATATATATATATATATATATATATACATACATTACACTTTTTCGTGTTTGTGCTGGAGTTTATTGCGTATGTTGCGCCGTAACCTGTTGGGCAGGTGCATTGCGCGTAAGCTCTTTGTGCAGAATTGGGATCCAAATGGGTTTCATTTCTACACTAGCTTGGCTTATTGAATTTTTTGCTAGTGCGATGTATGTGGCTTCTTTGAGTTTCCGGCGAGTTGTATTCTCCTCCTTTGCCACTATCTGTAAGTTATCCCATTGGATGCGAATGTTGTTCTTATGTTCCTGAGTTGTCACTTTGAGTGGTCTACAGCTCTCTCCTACTACTGCTCTTCATTGTGTGATTTGGTTTTGGTTAGTATTCCCCTGAGCGTTCTTGTCGATTTGAAGGAAGTGCGTATCTTGTATTCCAAAAGCATGATCACTGTGTTAATTGCACAAATTAATTTACATGTGATGCGGACACTTAATGTATTTATTCAATCAGTTGGCTTCCATATACACAGAGTATTTTGTTCGTCGTAAATGCAACGGAGTCACCATAACAAGCCTCCATATTAAGTATTATTTAACCACTTTTGGTGTTCATGAACATTTCTTGGTAAAGAAGTGAGAAATGATATCTACATATACAAGGTGTTTCGTTGTGAACATAACTGGATGACCATTAGAAGCTCTTATTATTTATGGTGGTGGTGTGGTTAATACTTAACTTTGCATCCACATATAAAGGGTGAGTAATCGTGAATACCACATGGTGGCGATTAACAGCTCTCATTATTTATTAAGTAATAATGGTAATATTGGTAAAAAAGAATATTGAAAGCAAAGACCACTGCGTTAGTTCCAAAAATGAATTTACACGTGATGGATGCTAAGCATGATTTATTTAAATAATTCTTATCATTTATCAAACACTGTATAATCAATTGAGGTTTTGGAATTCATGAACATTTCTCGTCATGGAACAATTTTAAAGGCAATGGACCACTGCGTTATATACACTTGTTCATATACAGCTTATTTCATTATGAATACAACGGGGAAGCGATTGAATACTTTCATTTATTAACTAATACTTTATCAATTGAGGTTTCTTTACGTGTGATAGATACTTAACGTAATTTATTTAAATAATTTGAATCCACATATATAAGCTGTTTAATTAGGAATACAAAGGTATTATTTAAAAGGCTTTATATCGTGTGGGTGTTTATTACGAAGTTAACTTCCAAATGACGATTAATAAGTCTCATTTGTTTATATACAGGGTGTTTCGTTGTGAATCTAACGGAGGAGTAAAACGCATTCATTTATATCAAGTGGTACTTTGCTATTTATGAACATTTATTTATGTCTGATACAATGAATTTTATTTATGTAAATGATAATTGACTATATATACAAGATGTGTCACTGTGAATAAAAAAAGTTATAACAAAAAGGTCTCATATAACGTGAGTTTTTTTAAGGATGTACTGGTATATACTACTTTATTAATTGATATGTAGGTGTTTATGAACATAATACGTGTAAGATACCTAATTTTATTTATTTAAATAATTGTAATCCATATATATATATATATATATATATATATATATATATATATATATATATATATATATATATATATATATATATATATATATATATATATATATATATATATATATATATATATATATATAGGGTGTTTATTACAAAATTAACTTATAAATGAGTAATAAATCTAATTTCTGTACATACAGAGTGTTTCGTTGTGAGTATAACAGAGTAGTGAATAAACGTTTTCATTTATTAAGCAGTATGTGATAAGATAGGATACTGAATTTCATTTAATTAAATAATTGAGACCTACATACACAGGGTGTTTAATTTACAACTGAGGAGTAATAAATCTGATTTCGGTATATGCAGATTGTTTTGTTGTGACTATAACAGGTTAGCAACACTACATTTATTTATCTATTTATTTAAATAATCAGCATTCACAAATACAGGGCGTTCAATTATGAATATTTGTTATTTTATATATTCTATGCAGCGTGGAGATTTATTACAAAATTAATTTACAGATGACGAGTCATAAATCTCATTTGTTTATATATGTATATAATAAATACTAATTTATTTAAATAATTGACATCCATATATACAGTATTTACTTGTGAATAAGTACATTAATTAAAAGGTTTCATTCTAAGGGAGTTTATTACAAAATTAATTTTCAAATGACAAGAAATAAAGCGTATTTGTTTATATACAAGGTGTTTCATTGTGAATATTACCGGGTAGCGAGTAACCGCTTTCATTTATACGTTGAATACGTTATTAATTAAAATGCTTGATATAGCGTGGGTGCCCGTTACAAAATTAATTTACAAATGACGAAAAAGACAAATTCTTTATATACAGAGTGTTTCGTTGTGAATATTTCGGAGTGACGAGTAACGGTTTTCATTTATCAAGTACTAATTAATCAACTGATATTTTCCATGTGATATACTTCATTTCACTTATTTAAATATTTGGCATTCACATATACAAGGTGTTTAATTGTGAACAAGAGGTTATTAATTAAAATGCCTTGTATCGTGTGCGTGTGTATCAAATAATTAATTTCCAAATGACGAGTAATAAATCTCATTTGTTTTATATACAGTGTATTTCGTTAATTTGCATACATATAAATATGTTAGATACGAAGTTATTAATAAAAAGGCCTTATGTTACGTGTATTTTTATTAAAAATTTATCTACAAATGGCGAGCAATAAATTTTTCTTTATTTATATGCAGGGTGTTTCGATGTGAATATAACGGGTTAGCAAATAATCTTTAGTTTAATTATACAAGGTGTTTTTAGTGAATTAATTAAATGCATGGGAGTTTCGTTGTCAACATTACGTGGTAGCTTTTATTTATTTACTATTGTTTAATCAACTGATATTTTACTGTTTTGAATATTTCTTTACATGTGAAACATATTTTATTTCATTTATTTAAATAATTGGCAACCACATATACCAGGTATTTAGTTGTGAATACGGGTTTATTAATCAAAATGTCATATATGTAACGGGAGTAGCGTCTTCCTTTATAAAGTACTACATTATCAATTTATTATATAATTGACATGAACACATAAAGGGTGTTTAATTGTGAATAAGAACCTCATACTGTGTGGGAGTTTATTAAAACATTAATTTACAAATAACCAGCAATAAATTTCACTTGTTTATATACAGGGTGTTTCGATGTAACGAATAAACGGTTTCATGCATTAAGTGCTACTTTACCAATTGATATTTTCGTATTTACAAATATGTTTTTCACATTGGCACTCATAGACAGGGTGTGTTGCTGTGAATATAACGGGTTAGCAAAAAAAAAAAACGCTTTCATTTATTTGGTACTGCTTAATCAAATCATACTTCGCTGTTCGTGATATTTTTACATGCGATAAATGCTAAATTTTATTTATTTAAACAATAATTTGCATCCACATATACAGGGTGTTGTATTGTGAATACAACAAAGTTGTTAAGTTAAAGGCCTTACGTTTATTACAATATTTACAAATGACGAGCAATAAATTTAATTCATTTATATACAGGGTGTTTCGTAGTGAATATGACGGAGTAGTGATTAATTACACGCTTTTTTATGTACTATTTTACTAATTTATATTTTTAAGTCCATGAACATTAATTTACATGTGATAGAGACTTAGTTTAATTTACTAAAATAGTAATTCGCGTCCACATATTGTGAATAAACCTTTCGTTTATTATGTAAGTACTACTTCATCAATTGACATTTTGGTGTTCATTATCATTTCTTTATATGTGATAGATAGTTCATTCATTTAAATAATCGGCATTCATAAATACAGGGTGTTTAACTGTGAATACTAATTATTTTATTAATTAAAAGCCATGCATAGTGTGGAAGTTTTACCGAATTAATTTACAGATGAGAACTAAATCTCATTTATCTATACACAGAGTGTTTCGTTGTGAATATAACGGAGTAGTGTATTAAACGCTTTCATTTATCAAGTATGTACTACTTTATCAATTAAAATTCGGTGTTCATTATCATTTCTTTACATTTATTTAAATAATCGGCAATCACAAATACAGGGCGTTCAATTGTAAATATTTATTATTTTATACAGTGTGGGGGTTTATTACAAAATTAATTTACATATGACGAGTAATAAATCTCATTTGTTTATATAAGATCAATTGGTATTTTGGTGTCCATAAACATTTCTTTACGTGTGATAAATACTAATTTATTTAAATAATTGTCATCCACATATACAGTATTTACTTGTGAATAGGAGTATATTAATGAAAAGACCTCATTCTAAGGGAGTTTATTACAAAATTAATTTTCAAATGACGAGGAATAAAGCGCATTTGTTTATATACAGGGTGTTTCGTTGTGAGTATTACCGGGTAGCGAGTAACATTCATTTATTAAGTATCATTTAAACAATTGGTATTTTAGTGTTCGTGAAAGTTTCTTTATATGCGATAGATACTTCACCTCTGGCACCTACATATACAGGGTGTTGAATTCTGAATACGTTGTTATTAATTAAAATGCTTTATATCGCGTGGGTGTCCGTTACAAAATTAATTTACAAATGACGAAAAAGACAAATTCTTTATATACAGAGTGTTTCGTTGTGAATATTTCGGAGTGACGAGTAACGGCTTTCATTTATCAACTACTAACTAATCAACAGATATTTTCCATGTGATATACTTCATTTCACTTAAATATTTAGAATTCACATATACAAGGTGTTTAATTGTGAATAAGAGGTTATTAATTAAAATGCCTTGTAGCGTGTGCGTGTATATTTTTATTAAAAATTCATCTACAAATGGCGAGCAATAAATTTTACTTTGTTTATATATGCAGGGTATTTCGTTGCGAATATAACGGGATAGAAAATACTCTTATTTAATTATACAAGGTGTTTTATAGTGAATTAATTAAATTGGCTCGTTGTGTAATAAATTTCATATATTTATATGCATGGGAGTTTCGTTGTGAACATTACGTGGTAGATTTTATTTATTTACTATTGTTTAATCAACTGATATTTTACTGTTTTGAGTATTTCTTTACATGTGAAAAATACTTTATTTCATTTATTTAAATAATTGGCAACCACATATACCAGGTATTTAATTGTGAATACGGGGTTATTAATCAAAATGTCCTATATGTAACGGGAGTAGCGATTAAACGTCTACGTTTATGAAGTACTACATTATCAATTGATAATCCGGCGTTAAACATTTTTTTTTACATGTGATAAATACTGCATTTCATTTATTATATAATTGACATGAACATATATGGGGTGTTTAATTGTGAATAAGAATCTCATACTGCGTGGTAGTTTATTACAACATTTATTTACAAATAACGAGCAATAAATTTCACTTGTTTATATACAGGGTGTTTCGATGTGACGAATAAACGGTTTCATGCATTAAGTGCTACTTTATCAATTTATATTTTCGTATTTATAAATATGCACTCACATATACAGGGTGTTTAATTAAATACAATAAAGTTATTACTTAAAAAGCCTTATATTGTGTGGGTGTTTATTACAAAATTAATTTACAAACGATGAGCAATAAATTTTAATCGTTTATACACACGGTGTTTCGTTGTGAATATAACTTATTAATAATTGTGCATACCTTGAGACAGAAGATTTAAAAGCCAATGTCACCGTGTTAATGACAAAAATCAATTTACATATGATTAAAACCTAACTTCCTTTGTTTACATAACGGCTAGCATCCATATACACAGGGTACTTCATAGCAAACACAATTGAGTTGATATTTTCAAGTGATTGTGGTTTACGCACAATAGTGTTAAAGAAAAGGAGTATATCACTTTATTGGTGTTAATGAAATTGTATAAAAGTAATGGTGCGGAAGGTATGATTTCTTTAATAATAACAATGGGACAATGCTACTGAGAAATACAACTAAAAAAGTAGCCATACATTTACAGCAAAATTTACATAGTGGCTCCCTGTTCCCTTTGCGCACTGATAAGAAAAAAAATGAAATTTAATTAAAATAGCAATACCAACCTTCAAGCAAAGCAAAGAAAAAAGCGCAAACAATTCAAACACGTTTCACTGATCACTCGTCACAACAAAAATATAAACTAACAACTTACAAATACCCTTTAGGTATTAATACTTACCGATACTTCTGGAGGGGCATATGGTGGAGGATGGTGGGAGGGTGCAGCTCCCTGGCTATATTGGGGCTGCATCAGGTACTACTAAACATAAATAAGACCATTCCATTACTCTTAATGAAAGTACAGTTAAGTGGTAAACGAACGAAATGTAAATATTTAATAATCTATTTTTAAAATATAGAAAAAATACGAGTGAACTGTTAAACTAAATAATTAACAATGCAATTAACATTTGCTTTTTTTCTTTGTTACAACTAGACAAAGTTTATACTTTCCTTAACTTCAAATTGGCAACCTTCGAAAATATTTTTTTAATTTAAATAATTAAACTCGTTTCCCATTAGTTCATTGCTTATGATAAATAATTCATTATTGTTTCTCCGTGTACATACACATCGATAGAAAAAATGTAATAATTTTAATGGAATTTAGGAATGGTTACTACATTATCTAAGTAGGTTAAACGAGCATTTATTGAGGATCTAACAAAATTAGATTATCTAATAGAAACAGATAATACCTAACTTTTGAGTACAACTTTGTATCAAACAGAATTCTAGTTTCTTAATAAAACCTGAAAAGGTTCAGTTTCTTTAATAACCCACAACAAAGTAATTCATAATAATAATATTTATTTTATTTCATACTGCCCGGTAAAGTGCATTTTACCGGACCGTGTTTGGGTCCGGTAAAGTGCACTTTACATTATCAGAGCCTATAAAGGAAAAACTTCATTAAACAATGGAAAATATAGAAATGCATTTTTCTGACAAGTAATAAAAAGTTGGAGATTCTGGGGATCGAACCCGGGACCTTACATATCCAAAGCGAACGCTTTACCATTAAGCTACTACAGCTGCACGTGTTCTTTAAAAAAAAATTATGAAATAAAATACATAACGATACACGTCCATGAACTCATTTTACAGTATTCATTGCGAGTTTGTGGACTTCGTCGCCTCGTCCATAAACATCACATTCGTACTGTAAAATACGAGCTCACGGACTTGTGACATTAATTACTATAGTCATATAACACTTGAAATCTCAAAATTATCGCTAACTTCATAACAGTAATAACAGAATATTGGAAATATTCGCACACACCAAAACATATTAATTAAGTACCAAACAGTGTTTTAACCCCTTCACGTCGGCGATGCACACTTATGCATCATGCGCGACTGTGTTCTACAACCGGATGATGCATATGGGTGATACTAGTGCTATTATTGTGTTATATGGTGTATCAGATTTTTTTTAATCGTTTGCTACTTCTTCTTTGGGATCTTCTTTTTTATTGGTTCCATAAAGGTCTTCATTCTTCAGCCCTGGGTTTTGAGTGTTTGTGTCGTAAGTGGTAACAATTTTGATATTTATGATTTGTGGGAAAAAAATGATATATTGAGTGTTTGATGTTTGAGGTTAGTGGATAATGGGTATAGAATTGTCCATTTTCGTTGCGGCGGTCGTCATCGTTTTCCTTGAGGATTGGTTTTATCTTAGGATGTAGGGAGTATTGTTGAGAAGCTATTCAAACTCCTCTGGTAGGTTATGTATCCGTTGAAGTAGGAGTGCTGGGAGGTGTTTGAATATGGTTTTGGGTTTACGCGGTAGTCTGGGTTTGTTAGAGAATGGGGTTTGTACTATTTGTTTGGTTGGGATCGTCTCACCGTTTGCCCTGCGATTTGTGTATTTGGTCTGAAGTGTTATTAGTCTGTCGGTTATTGGTTGAATGTTGGCGTGTTTTATGGTTAGTTCGTTGGGGTGTCTGAAGTGTAGTTTGTTTATGGTGCGTAGTATTGTCCTTCCGCAGGAGGCGAGGGATTGGAGTTGGTTTGTTTTTAGGCTTGCGTACAATAGTAATGCGCGGCTGCGTATCTTATTGAGAGCGCCGCTAGCGAGTGTAGGGTCCGGGGAGAACGTGATACCTAGGTATATGATTGTGTCTTGTAGTTGTAGTCTTTGTCCGCGTAGGCTCAAGTTGATGTTGGAGGTTCGTCTGTCAAATTTGGCTAAATTCGGATGTCTAAACAGTATTATTTTGTGTTTTGTTATTATGAAAATGTAAACTTTAACCATTAACACTCATAATAAAATACTTATCTTTTTTGGGGTTTTTAATGGTGTATTTTAAATTATACAATCTAAACGTTTCGATAACACCTACAGTTATCTTCGTCAGTAGTAATATTTGTTAAAAATTGTTAAAGATGTAAACAATTTTGTCAAAGTTGAAAAATTAAAACATAAACATCAGCCTGCTATTAATATAACAGTTTGAGAAACGTATAAAGCCAACTATAAAATTAAATTTTTAGTAAAGAATAACTAGGTCATTAAAAATTAAATATTGTTAAACTGCCTTAAAGATGACAAATCAGAACACTCTCTACGGCGAAAGTTAACAATGAAATTTGCCAGCCAAAAAACACATTTAACAAAATCTAATCGAGTTATGATGTAAGTATAAAGTTGTGAAAAACTTCAATTTGAAAATGATAGAAGCATTCACAAATCCAAACATCACACCAGATAAAATAACCCAGTTAAATCTAACAAAGAGATATCTTTATCAATAAGTGGAAGTGTTATTAACAATGAAAAGCATAATGCAGAACGTTTTTTGTAATTTTTAATTTTAATTTAATTTCAACTACTTATGTTAAATTATAGTACTGTGGTAATTTAACATATAATTGGTAAAGCATTTGCTTCAAGGTCTAGGAAAAACAGCAAAAAACCTAGACATACCAAAATTAAGACGTATCATTATGCTTTTTTTTTTAATTATAAGATACCAAAACCTATTTAAACGGAGATTTTCTTCTTGTCTATTAAAATTATTAGGATGTTTATATATTTCAATAGCTTCACGTTGTAAACGAGCATAATAATGAGTTTGTCTTGACAATATTTCCATATTGTCAAATTGAATGTCATGATTTAGATTATTCAGGGCATGGTCAGCCATACCAGACCTCTCTGACTGACCTAATCTACAAAATCTCATATGTTCTTTGCGTCTTGCATCAAAGCTACGTTTTGTGGTTCCGATGTATACTTTTTCACATGAACAAGATAATTTATACACTCCGGAAGATGATAAAGGGTTTGTCGCATCTTTAGGTGATCTTAAATGTTCTTTAATTTTTCTTGTAGGTTTAAAAATAGTCCCAATGCCATATATAATTAGGATTTTTTCAATTCTATTTGAAGAAAAACAGTACCAACATTAAGAACTGGTTTTTATTTAAGGTTACGCCTAGAAGGTGTAATAACATTATTAATATCTGTAAGTGAATATCCATTATCTTGTAAGGATTTTCTTAAATATTTATATTCATCCTTCCAAAATTCAGGGTCACAAATTCGTTTTGTTGGTACTGCTTTTCTTCCTTTTATAGCTAATGTTACAAACAAATAGAATGGAAAAATCCTACTTAAATATGGCATTAAGACTATTTTTAAACCTACAAGAAAAATTAAAGAACATTTAAGATCACCTAAAAGTGCGTCAAACCCTTTATCATCTTCCGGAGTGTATAAGTTATCTTGTTCATGTGGAAAAGTATACATCGGAACCACAAAACGTAGCTTTGATACAACACGCAAAGAACATATGAGATTTTGTAGATTAGGTCAACCAGAGAGGTCTGCTGTGGCTGACCATGCCCTGAATAATCTAAATCATGACATTCAATTTGACAATATGGAAATATTGTCAAGACAAACTCATTATTATGTTCGTTTACAACGTGAAGCTATTGAAATATATAAACACTCCGTTTAAATAGGTTTTGGCATCTTATAATTAAAAAAAAGCATAATGAAACGTCTTAATTTTAATTTTAACTTTTGGTATGTCTACGTTTTTTGCTGCGTTTTTCCTAGACCTTGAAGCAAATGCTTTACCAATTATATGTTAAGTTACCACAGCACTATAATTTAACAGAAGTAGTTGAAATTAAATTAAAATTAAAAATTACAAAAAACGTTCTGCATTATGCTTTTCATTGTTAATAACACTTCCACTTATTGATAAAGATATCTCTTTGTTACATTTAACTGGGTTATTTTATTTGATGTGATGTCAGGTCCATTGCGAAGGAAAGTAAGGAGGGAAAGTGAGGGGATGGAGGAAAGGAAATTAATGGGAATTTACTCCTGTCGGTAGTAGGGAGTGCTAAAACCGACTTTCGTACTGCTCCAACTGCAGTACAATTGCCTGTCTAAGAACTTCCTGGCTACTAGGTCCATCCTCTTTGTGATAAGCTCGCGCCTATCAGGGAAGATAGTGAACAGAGTGAAGGAAAGGGCTCTAAGGATCGGAGGAGGTGGTGGTGGAAGGTGTTTCCAGCTTGGAAAGGGGGGCTACCTAGGTAGGAGAGGGTGGGAGCCGCCGCATTTGTTACACTTTGGCGAGGATATGGAAGGGCAGGCTTGGGATTTGTGGCTTCTGCCACAGGAGGGGCACTTGAGGGATCGGGTAGGGCACTCTACTGCTAAGTGGCCACCTGGGTACAGGTGGAGCAGTATTTGGGGATGGGATTGAGGGTATCTGGTGGCTCGCATTGATAGCGTCTGCCGAACATACAGACGCCGTTATGCTAGAGGTAATCAATAGAGGATTTGGAGTGGGCTAGGATACGGACAAAGGAAGTGGGACGGTTGGTGGCTCTAGAAATTATACGGATGGCCTTGGTAATGTGCGGGAGGTCGATGGCTTGTATACTTTCTGCTTCGGTTATGTCACGGTCAACCTCGCGGATGACGCATGACAGGGAGAGAGGTTTGGGTTCGGATAGGTTGTGGGTTGGGCCGGACAATTGGGTTAGGCTAATGGATGGGGTACCAAAGGTGTCTTTAATGAATTTCTGCACTTCGGCGGTAGGGATAGGATGTGAGGTTTCTATGAGAGCGGTGTGATTGTGGTTGAACCGTAGATTCACCCACGGGAGCTGGAGAGCACGGAGGATGGTGTACAGTTGCTTCTGGGAAGTAACTGATAGGGAAATATTGCGTAAGCAATACCTGGATTTGGGTTGGGTTACGGTAGAGCTCAGGATGAGGAGGATGACGTGGATATGGACAAGGTAGAGGGTGGCGTCCTGGTCGTTGACTTCGTCGTGGTCGTTGTCATACGGGTCGGTGCTACCGGTAGCGAAACTACGGCAACGTACGTCACGGTCGGTGTCGTCGTCGTTGGGGTTAGGGAAAGGGGACTGGGAGGTGCGGGTTTACCATGGTGGTTAGTATTGAATTGGGGTGTGCAATAAATGCAAATGTATTTGTTTTTTAAGGTGGTGGACATCCACCGAGGTGCAACCCGTTGGATTAAGGCTTTGTGTTAGGAGTCCGACAGAAAATGGAGATCTTTGTTAATAGGTTAAGGATAATGTAGGAAAATGTAATTACCCTGCGGCGTTCCTTTTCGTGTAATTGGCTCCGGTTACTGACTGTCTTCGTGCGTTGTCCTCGGCGTTCTTCCTGCTTTCTTTATGCCCTGGTCCTGCTGCTACCTTCGGTCCGACGGTCTTCTATTCCTGATAAGGAATGTTTTAATTCCGCTTTCTCTCCTGTAGTGGTGTGTTAAAACAGTGACCACTACTGCTGGTGAAAGCGGCGAAGATCCAGTAGAAATTCCGGCACGCGGTTAATTAGTCAATTACAATGTAATTAGCGGTAATTCCCTAGCGACTATTTTCTTTTATTCTGCCTGTGATAAACCTCTTTGTTCCAAAGAACACTTTGATTATCATCTTAAGTAAACACTCGTTTAGTGGTTATAAACACAATGTTTAGATTTAGGTAGAGTATGTTCAACAAATTATAATGCTTATTGACCTAAAATGACTCTCTCGCGTAAATCCGGATATAACGCGCGCTTGGCGAAAATACGCCCGGTGCGAAGGGGTTAACATTAGAACCGCCGTATCGGTCATTTTAATCGTTTTGTTTATCGAATTCTAATTTCCTAATATTAAAAAATTTAGAGTTTTAGTTTTTAGAATTTTTATAAAATATCGTGCAGAACCGGTCACTTTGACCGCTGCAGTTTTTATGCGCTTTTATGTCAAATCCTTAGTTATCAATATACAGGGTGTCTCATTATATTCAGACTGTTTTTAAAAGCTTATATCTTCCAAACGGTTCTAGATAATGAGATGCAGTTTTCACAGTTAGGTTTAAAATTTGTTTTGTTGACACATTTATATAAATGGCCTACTTCCGCTTTACCCGCTATAAAAATGGCGTGTTTTCAGAAGACAATAGATGTTATTTTTTAAATAGGATACCCTGTATATTTACAAATATCCTAAGAGCCACATATTTTTACTTTGTAACAGTACCTTAAAGTTTAAAATCGGTACACAGAAAGCGAAGCTAGAGAACTTTAACTGGGACACTGTAATGATTCAGATATAATGTCGCAAATGCCATAAACACAACTTTATTACATAGTAACTAAAAGTGATAAATAATAAACACCTAAGAACATTTCGTAGGATACTCTAAAACAAATGTTCGATGTGTTTGCCTTCTTGGTCTATACATTTGTGGAATCGAACCATTATGTTGTCAATTGCTGCTGCCAACATTTCATTTTCCATTAATTGCCGTATGTTATTCCTCAATAGTTGCAGGCATCGGGTTGTATACTTTGTCATTCACTTATCCCCATACAAAAAAATCTAGAACAGTCACAATTGTTCCCAAACTGTTGGTTAACAGATTCTCTTGCTATGTTGGAATAATCGGGCGGAGCACCGTCTTGTTGAAAGTATAGAATTTGGTTTAAAATATCATATTGTTTTAACTGCGGATAGAAAGTGTCCCAACATGTCGGTATAATTATTGCCGCGAACTGTATTCTCTGCAAAAAAGAAGGGCCCATACATTTTTTACACGATACCGCACACCAAACATTAACTTTAGGAGAATCTCTTTCACGTTGATGATATTCCCTTGGATTTTCTAATCTCCAAATCCTACAGTTATGTTTATTAACTCGTCCATTTATATGAAATGCAGCCTCATCAAACATGATAATCCGAACATTTAGATCTATTCTGTACAAATCTGTTAAATTTTCACACATAGACACTCTTTTAGCAAAGTCCCGATGGTTAATTTTCCGTAGAACTTGAATTTTGTATGGTTTTAATTCGAGAACTTTCAGAATTCTGAAAACTTTTGTTTTATCCATTTTCAAATTTGATGCTATTTTTCTAATTGAAATTTTTGGATTTCTGTTTACCACCTCATAAACAGATAAACATTCTTCTAAATTTACATTTACAGTTCTCCTTTTTCTAGATATCGAAGCAGTATTCCTATAACCATGTTTTATGGTATTTATAGCAGGAGGATTTTTGTTGAACTATCATTTAAATCGTCTTCTAGTCTGAACATAGGACTGAGTTTGGGAATATAAAAATATTGTTTGATATTTAAAAAAAATTAAACACTTTAGTTTGCTTGAATGTAACTCACAATGTGACGTCTTATCAATGACAGCAATACGTATTTGTGTAATTTGGCATATTAACGCCTCCTTGATTATTATGAATTGTAACACTTAATAATAATTGCAGTATCCCAGTTAAAGTTCTCTAGCTTCGCTTTCTGTGTACCGATTTTAAACTTTAAGGTAACGTTAGAAAATAAAAATATGTGGCTCTTAGAGTATTTCTAAATATACAGGGTGTCCTATTTAAAAAATTACATCTATTGTCTTTTGAAAACACGTCACTTTTATAGCTGGTAAACCGGAAGTAGGCCATTTACATAAATTTACAGTAATATTAAACCTAACTGTGAAAACCGCATCTCATTATCTAGAACCGTTTGGAAGATATAAGCTTTTAAAAATAGTCAGAATATAATGAGATACCCTGTATATTATTTACCATTGTTGTAGGTCGTTTTAAATATGTATATAGAAAATATAAACGTTTACTATTACGAGGATAGCTATATAAGAGCAAACATAGCTGTGCATTCTACCCATCGCTGTCCGCGTTCGGAACAGCGAACATCAAGTTAATCACTTAAAAGGTTAATAAAAGAACTATATATCGACCACTTCTGCCAGTATGGTTATCACGATGCCAGGTAGAGCGCTTGAGCCAGAAACCTCTTATGTTACCACGCTACCGAGTATCATAGAGCTTCCGCAGTTGGAAAAAGCACCAACAAACAGTCAGACCCGCAAGGGACCCCGTCACCTTGAGATCCCTATAGTAGCCAGGACAACAACACAAGAGAAGACAAGAGATTCCGCCTACCGCAACTGTAGTAGCCGCGCTACCGATCTACGACGCCGCATACGAGCTCTCAACAGAAGAGGAAGCCAAGAAGACATCGATGGACCGCCAACGCTTTCGGGAACCCAGCAGGCACCACGGACCGCCTGGAAGCCATGAAAGCAGCCATTACCAAGGAGAGGGTGTCGCCGGTAATCCTTCGTTAAAAGTAAAGGTGGAGTATGTGCATAGAGAGGCGGTACGCTGTGTCAACTGCGCAGGAAATCGCCACTCCAGTAAATGCACAGACAGAACATCTGCCCATCTTTCGTCTGTCACGTCTGTCCGCCTATCCGTCTGTTCGTAAGTCAGTTTGTCCGCCTGCTCGTCTCTCCATTTGTCATCTTTCGGCTGTCACGCCTGTCCACCTACCGTTTGTCCGCCTGCCAGCCTATTCGTCTGTCCATCTCTCCGTTTGTTCGTTTCTTCATTTGTCCGTCTGTACATCTGTCCATCTGCCCTTTTTTCATCTATCACGTCTGTTCGCCTGTCTGTCTGCCAATCCGTCTGCCCGCCTATCAGTCTACCCGTCAGTACGCCTGTCCGTCTTTCCCTCTATCCTTATGCCCATCTGCCGGCTTGTCCGTATGTCAGTCAGCCCGATAGTCCATCTGTCCATGTGTGCGTCACATCTGCTGTTTCTTTATCACAATAGTAATAAAGAAAATCAAGAACAAGGTGACTATTTCTGTAAAAAGGAATTACGGGACATGGATGCATCACCCGAAGAGTCTGAAGGGTACCAAATACTCCTCAGTAAGGGGAAGGATAGGGAAACATTTCTTTTAAATTAGATACAAAATTGTGAATATCTAGTGTAAGTGACAAATGTAGTGATTGTTGATGGTAAGTTTTGAAGCGTCCCGTGTCATAATGCAAGTGTCCAGAAAAAAGCAAAAAAATCTATTTAATTCTGTATTTTACTTCGGTTTTTAAAAGTACATAGTAAACAAAATGGCGAGCGAAACGTCACTCATTTCTGTATTTTCGATTGAATTCAATTCGTAAAATATCTGGACGATCTTGGAGAAACTTAAAAAAAAATCAAGGAAATTCGTTTCACAATTGTGTTTTGTCACTAAAAGCCCGTTTAAAGTTCTAACAGTAAGGCTAGTTTTTTTCGTTGGTTCAAATTTTATTCATGTCAGAAAAAATTCTTTCCGTTGCGGTGCTGGATCCCGGTAAACACATTTCAACAATGTTTAATATGTTGTGTGGTATATCTTCACTCAGTTAGTCGTTAAAAAGTTTAACCTATTGTTTGCCAGTAGAAACGGAAACTTCTTTCCACTCTTTTATTTTTTGACTTTTTGTATATTTTTTAATGCACACAATTTCTTAAAAAGTCCCGAATAATCTATATATCAGGGTGTTGTTTTTGAAAAACAATTAATGAGTTTCCAACATCTGGCCACAGAGGTTCTTTTTTTAGCAATACTCAACAAAATGCTCGCAAATCTTCAGTGTTGCGCCCGTTTATCCAAATAGCCTATTACAAGTAGTATAAAACATAGTGTCTGACATTTCAAATTGCGTTACGGCTGGGTTTTATCCTTCATTTACCAAAGCTACTAGCATATTGTTAATTTAATTTGGCAAAAAGACTTCATTTTTTCGTTATAGTAACTGTTGCCATGTATACTTCTACCGCTGATGATTTTTCAGATTCCACTTGCAGCACATATTTATGAATTATAGCAGCTTGTGAGTGAAGAAAACTTCAAAAAGTTTATTTTTGAAACTAAGAATCAATGTGGGACATTTTTCTTGAGGAGAAAGTAACTGCAGTGGTTTTAACATTTTTAATATTCTTTCTATTGAAGGTAGCAACGCTAACCATCAGGTCTTACTATATCCCAAGAGAACTTGGTACGCAACATTTACAAACTCAAAAAATTGTTTTAAACTGTTAACTCGAACAGTATAAATGTAGAAATTTTCACAATAATGGCTTCGACATCAATAGGGAACCTGGATACCTGCTACCCCACATTAAAATAATGAAATTATTTTGATTGCATCTGATTTACAATAGCTTGCGCCTGTTTGTACCACATTTTTTACCTTTTGTACCTCAAGGTGTTCAAATTTAACCCGGGGTTAAAAAATGTTAGCACCCCACTTGAATATTTTTTATCGTTTATGACATATTCTAGTGGAGAGCTCAGTGTAAATTTTGGGCAGGTTTTAGAGGCACGTTGAAAACATGTCTAATTATTTTTCTACGATGGCTAAATACGAAGTGAATCCCTGGCTGAAGGGTTGTGGAAGTTTACCAACCCTCAAATTTTAAAATTTTTTTCGGGAAAAAAAATTCTTGGGGCGTTTTGAAAGTTCATATCCTCAAATTTAATATTTGAGAAATTGAAAAATACAAAAACTAGATTATTTTCCTGGATTTAAGATCTCGCCAGGTGTTTGGAAAATTATTTTGCCAAAACCCCAAAAAATATATTTGAGGCACTTTCAGATTTTAAAGGAGCAATCTTTGTCATTAAAAATTAATATAAACAAGCCAGATCATTTTGGTGGAATTTTCTACCTGCCAGATGATCGAGAATGTTATTCATGAGTGCGAGTGAACTGTGCTATAGGTAGGTACAAGTGTGAGAGACAGTGTATATATTTTTTAATTAAGGCAAGTAAGTTTTTGTAACAATGTGGATGACATCCGTCTTTGAGGTTAGTACAAGTTGGTAAAACCATGTCTTTGTATTTTAACCCATGCCCTTTTCTGATTTCCAGTACTTCCTGCACTTTTTTAAAGTTTTTTCCGTACATGCAATCACTTTTCCATCGTCTTTCGTGCAATTTACACATATTAACTTTTCACTGGCGATCTTAGTCATCAACAATAAAAAATTAAAAAAATAACACGTGTTACACTAATGTGTTGTATTATACGACTAAGACTGTTGTATATATTACTCCGACATTTTCAGCAGCAACCACATGGGTGCTCCTCAAATATTAAATTTGAGGGTATGAAAATTTCAAAACGCCTCAAGAATTGTTTGTTTGGAAAACAAATCATTATTTCAGAAATTTGAGGGTTGGTAAGCTTCCACAACCCTTCAGCCAGGGATTCACTTCGTATTTAGCTATCGTAGAAAAAGTATTAGACAAGTTTTCAAGGTGCCTCAGATACCTGCCCAAAATTGTCACCTAGCTCTTAGACTATTCGACAGAGGATCATTTGTACCTAATTTTATAATTTTTCCTTTTGTTTGTACCTCAAGGGGTTGGTTTGCACCGAATTTCCAATTTTTTTTAAAGGGGTAACTTCGTTTAAAGAAATTTTCTGAATCAGGAAGCGGATACTGTTTCGTTTTCGTTTGTATCGGTTTGTACAACTTTTTTCCCTTCGTATTTCAACGGGTCCAAATTTAACCAGGGGTTAAAAATGCCAACACCCCACTTTAATATTTTTTATCTTTCTCGACGGAATTCGAGAGTGCATCGATTGTATTCTATTGTACAATTTTTCCATTGTCTTTGTACACAAGGAGTACAACTGGTGTTAAAAAATTTCAGCACCTTATTTTAATAATTTTAGTCGCTTTTGGTGAATTCGAAACAGTATCGTTTGTACTTGTTTTTACCAGGTTCCAATCTTTCTCAAATTTTTAATATACAGTGCGTCCCAAAAGTTTGGAAACGCTCAATTATCTCAGTTATTTGTAAAGTGACATAGATGAAAATTGGGGAGTTAACATTAGTAATCATGTTCTATCCAACAAAAATATTTTCAGTGATGCAGTGTTGTCGCTTCTACTAAAAATTAAAAGCAATTTTGATAATTCAAACGAAACACCATGTATATTATTCAATTTTTTAATGCTGTTCAATTTTTTAATGCCCAGAATAAATTTAAATACATCTTATGTGTGAAGACAATGTAACAAAGGTAGATATCATCTATTTTTTTCACCAATTTTGCAAAAAATTCCTTGTTAGAAGATTTTTTTTTGGTATTTGTCAATCGATAGCTTATGAAAAACTAAGATAGGAATGTGCAAACCGTCTTTCTTGATCTCTTAAGGTTTAGATTTTACAGCCTGTTAAAAGTATCGAAATGGTCTGTCAATTATTTCGTAAATGAGTGAAGATAGGTATAGGACTTCAGGCATAAGATGTATTTAGATTTATTCCGGGCATTAAAAAATTTAATAATATACAGGGTGTTCCGTTAGAATTATCGAAATTGCTTTTAATTTGTAGTAAAAGCGGCAACACTGCATCACTCAAAATATTTTTGTTGGATAATAACATGATTGCTAATGTAAACGCCCCAATTTTCATCTATGTCATAGCTGAGATAATTGAGCGTTTCAAAACTTTTGGGACACACTATAATAAATAAATAAATAAATAATATATATATATATATATATATATATATATATATATATATATATACTAGGTGGCGCAAAATTAATCACCCTATCGGAAGATGTTGTAATTATTGCAAATGGCGTCGTACGTCAATCATATTTGACATTTGTGAACTAGATAGCTGCAATATACAAACGGACAAACAATGGAGCGCTACACTCCACAAGAGCCTGTGTCGATTTTTTTGACCAATAATCGGTCCGTGGTGTTAGCGGAGTATGAATTTCGACGTCGATTTCGTAATCGTGTCGCGCCAACTGGGCAAACATTCCGGCGCTTAGCTACTCGGCTCGAACAGACTGGAACCACATGAGACCTTGCAGGGCGTGGCCGCCACCGGACTGGTCGTTCGGCCGAGAAACTCGCGGCTGTGGCTGCCGATGTCGCTGAGAACAAAGAAACATCAACCAGACGACGGGGTACGCAATTGGGCATTACCAGACGGACTCGACAGCAAATTTTAGTGAAAGACTTACACATGTTCCCGTACAAAGTGCAAACAGTGCATCAGTTAATGCATGCTGATCGTCAGTTGCGAGTGAATTACTGTGAAGCCATCCTCAATCTCAACAATGAAGAGGACAATTTTATGTCGAAAATCATCATGAGCGACGAGGCGCATTTCCACTTAAGCGTTCACGTCAATAAGCAAAATCTTCGTTTCTGGGGTACTGAAAATCCGCGTGTGATGCACGAAGAGCCATTACATCCACTCAAAGCCACTGTGTGGTGCGGCGTTCACGCGGGATGAGTGATCGGGTCGTATTTTTTTGAGGACGCCATCGGCAATACGGTCACTGTTACTGGCGAACGCTACAGGGCCATGATCAACGACTTCTTACTGCCGGAACTGGATGAGCCACAATGGATATTGTGAAGGAAGTATTTCCTGGTCGCGTAATTTTCCGTTTTGGCGATTTGGCATGGCCGGCAAGATCGCCCGATTTAACCATCCCAGACGTCTTTCTTTGGGGTTATTTGAAGTCGCGGGTTTATGCCAACAAGCCTCAGATAATCGCAGCCCTTAAGGAGAATATTCGACAGGAATGCGAACAGTTATCACCGGAAATCTTGCGGAAAGTCATGGAAAATTCGACAAATCGGGCACAAATGTGTATCAATACTGGTGGCAGCCACTTGACGGATATCATCTTTTCCACTTAACAGAAAAAAATTGTAAAGGTCCAAATAAAGATTTCTATCACTCAAAATCATTTTATTTTATTTAGTAAAAAACGTATTCAAAACCAAATTTGGATGATTAATTTTGCGCCACCTATTATATATATATATATATATATATATATATATATATATATATATATATAACTTTACCGAAAAGAAAATTTAAATTGTCGTAAGCAATAAACAGATCATATTACAAATGGTAAAGCAACCTATTGTTCAGTATCTCTACACGTGCGCGCCACAAGTGTCTTACTTCCTGTTGGAAAGCTTATTCTTACATTGGAATAAGTGGACAAATAAAACCGTTTAGCATGGTCAGTTGTCGTTTAGATTTCCGAACGAGTACATTGGATATTAAAAAACCCATTATATCCTAGCATTGCATACATGTAACGCTTACAGAGGTCTATGTTCCTGACTCCCACGCCTAAACCTGAACAACTAGACGATAGATGGCAGCGTTGAATCATTAAATACTAATCATTTTAAGTTACTTTAAGATACATTACCAGCTACTGCGACGGTTAGTGGATATTGTGTAAACAAAATACGAGAATTTATTCAAACAAGATGGATTACGGCGTTCACTCGAGTAAATACAAATAAATAATAACGCTGTGTACAAATTCTGTAATATTTGGTGTAGCTATTTAAAAATAGCCAACTCTTGATATTTTATGTAAATATAGGGCCTAATCTCAAACACTGTCAGTTGGGATTGTTGTCAAGTTTAGTGTTACCTATACATATGTAACGCTAGGCTTTAGGGGGTACATCTCAATAATTTTTACTTATTACTTGCAGGGACGGCATACCACTTGTGGAAGCTATCGAAATGACATATACCAATGATGCTGAACAAGTTTTTATTGAACCTCCTGACTCTGGCGACGAAGAAGGTGCTACTATGAATAATCTAACAGGCCGACAACTTTTATCTAAGGTTGAAGTTAGATTTAAGTTATGTTTTTCCTGATAATGACTGTGAAGAAAACGGACATTAAGAAGAAGACGATAATGGGGAAAAACACACTATTAGTTTACCGAAGAAGATCGACTCTAAGGATGTCATCAATTGGGTAGAAAATGGGGACATTGTTAAGCCTAAGTCAAGATCTTTTCCTAAAAGTATTAATCAAGAAATTAGCGATCCTATTGATAGTGATATTATTGACCATCTAGTTCAAGAAACGCAAAACTATGCTATTTTTAAAAACTGTCCTGATCCTCAGATTACAGGAGATGAAATTCGATGTTTTTTGGCTATTCTCATTATAAGCGGATATGATTCAAAACATTGTAAGCGGGATTTTTGGCACACAGATTTATAGAATGAGGCTGTTTATAATACAGTGAGAAGTGAAAGATTTGATCAAATTCTTCGGTTCATTCATTGTGCTGACAATTCAAAAATTGATGTAACTGATATAGTTTACAAGCTTTGTCGATTAGCCAATATGCTGAAAAAAAATTTTGCTCCGATAAAACACCTCTCGTATGATGAATCTATGGTTAAATATTTTGGCAAACATGGCTGTAAACAGCTCATAAGAGGAAATGAAGCCCATTAGATTTGGGTTGAAAATGTGGGCTCTAAATGCAAATACTGGCTATTTAATAAACTTTGAGTTCTATCATGGAAAACAACCCAATGCCAATAGTAAACTGGAAACAATTGTTGGAAAATATACAGCTCCACTTATGTCCATGTTAGAAGAAATACCACATAAAGAATATCCAGACCAAATATATATTGACCATCTATTTACCAATATAAATATATTTCATCTTCTAAAGTTAAAAGGTTATGGTGTAACTGAAACATTTAGAGATAACCGAATACCTAAAAGTTGTCCATTACGCAGTAAAAAGGAAATGCAAAGAAGAACCTGCGACTCAGCCATTAATACCGATTATGGTATTATGTTTGTTAAGTGGGTTGATAATAATGTTGTTGCTGTGGCCTCCACGGCATACGGAGTAGAACCGATAGGACGCGTTCAAAGATACAACAAAAAGGAAAAAAAAATTGTAAAAATAACAAGACCACATATGATAGATCAATATAATACAAATATGGGTGGCACTGATCTATTGGATCAGAATATATGGACATACAGATTTAGGATACGCTAAAAGAAGTGGTGGAGGTGCATTTTTACTTGGCTGATAGATGCCAGTATCAGTAATGCATGAGTAACATACATAAAGTATAAAATTCAAACATCTCTCAACTAGAGTTTAGAAGACATATTGCCTAAACGTACCTACAAAAATGTGGAAAAGCCCCTAAAATAGGCGGTAGACCTAACTCATCCAAATTTAGTTTTTTTTTTATGATTGTGGACCTAAACAGGCTAAATTTGGCCTATCGTGCTAAGCACTCAGGAACACTTAGAAGGATGGATAGAGGGATAATGAATTGCCAATAGATGCCTATGACAGCTACCTTGAATAGGATATCTGATGTTTCTAGGTATGATGAACGCAATCATCTCCTAATTTTTATGCCTAATAAAAAAACGGCGTAGATGCGCAGGTGAAGGGTGTTCAAGTACCACCAGGACAATGTGATGTTGGGCTGTGTATTTAGCGTAATTATCAGTTTCATTTAAAAACTCATTAAAATTATATTTTATTCATTTCAATATTATATCTTCGTTGCATATACCGGGTGTAAATCAAGTAGGGACCACCGCTGTAACTTTTGAACGGGTCGTTAGATTTTGTTCAAATTTTGGTGGCTTATATTAGTGCGAGTTTGAGATTTTTTACATAAAAAAACAATAAAGCCGACTTCCGGCTTCACCGGAAATGATGCAAAAGCTGAAAATTTAAATGGAACGCCCTGTATATTTTTACATATTTGGATTCTAGGGCTTCAAATACATACAGTTCATCTATCAAATGTCAACTCAGTCGCCATTTAAATTTTATTTTTTTTAATTTAGATCATTATGACGTTATCTACATTATAGATCATTGACGTACAATTACCCCCACAATATTACAAAGGCAAAGGAAAAATGGTACAATCGATGTTCTCTCGAATTCCGTCAAGAACGATTAAAGTGGGTTGCTGTCAATTTTTAACCCCTGGTTATATGTGTACTCCTTGAAATACGAAGGAAAAAAAGTGGTACAAATGAAAACGGAACAGCATTCGCTCCTGATTTTGAAAATCTCTTTAAACGAATAAGTTAACCCTTTAAAAAAATTGGGAAATTCGGTACAAACCAACTCTTTGAGGTACAAACAAAAGGAAAAATGGTACAATTAGGTACAAACGATCCCTTGAACACCGTCATGAACGATAAAAAAATATTCAATATAAATCAGATGCAATCGGAAAAATTTAATTATTTTAATGTGGGGTACCAGGTTCATGTTCAGCACAGTTCACCCTAACCAAACATCCTTCTTGTAAGTAACTGCTGAATTTTATGAAAGACGCTATTTTGGCCATGTCTTGCTGCTCCTCCAAACTTCCAATTTGTGTTGTCAGTGCACATTGCCATTAATTTTGTTAATTCGTATTTGTCAACTGTTTTATTAATATATTCGGATATAATGTCTGAAGTTTCACCTGCAAGATCTTGAACTTCCAAAAGTTCTACTTGAAAGCCCTTGCCTTTTATAAAATATCTTACGAGTATAGGACAATTTTTTAAGTTCTCGTGAACAATCGGTATAAATTGTTACAAATTTGACCGTTCCAAGATCATTTTGCACGGAGCTTAACGATTCTTTTTGTAAAATGTCACACAAAATACTTTCAGATTTAGTTCTAACACATGTATATTTTTGTTGGAAGCAACTTTTTATTAGCTTACTAGTGCAATCCATAGAACAAAAGGACTGATGGTGGATCACGTTGAGGCATGACCAAGCACATTCAATCGCGGCTAGCGTTTGTTCTTCATTTCCAAATGTGTCCTTACGAAAAAGAGGCACTTTACTACTAGTAGAAGTAGCAATATCTGCCTTTTCATGCTTGAGTGTAGATATGTGTTGAACAATATCCGTCTTTCCACCATGTGCAAGTGAAAATTGTGCTCAACATTATAAGCACTTTACATCACTGCCTAAGGTTGTCCCTTTAATAAATGAATACTCACTTGCCAAACCACTATACACTTTCTTTTTGCCATTTTCTGATTTTCTACCGTTCTAGATACAGAGCTGGGACGATTACAGGTAAAAAGTAATCGATTACGGTAGTCGATTACATTTGCAATAATCAGTAATCGTGGACGATTACTTTTTTGGAGAGAAATCAGTAATCGGTAATCGATTACAATTTACGTGTAATTTGTAATCGTTTTCGAATTTGTAATCATGATTACCGCACTCCTCAAAAAGCACGATTACTTTGTGTAATAGCAATTAAGTTGTGTAAATCACGATTACTTTGTGTAAGCGCGATTACTTTGAGTAATCATGATTAAGTTATGTAAACATGTGGGAACATATGATAAGAAATGTTTTTATCGAGGTTTTTATTCACTCCGGCGACGTAGGGGTGGGGCGAGATTGCGAGACAGACGGTTCTGTTTGTGTGTTTTGTTTGTTTACTATAATATAAATATATAAATGATCAAATCAGACCATGACCACACAAGTTTATCTTCAAAAAACTCAGAAATTGGTGCGTAGTGCAGTGCGAATAGTGGATGTACAGATTACAGAACTAGATATGATAGGTGGGGGTGGGGATTCTTTCAGTTGTGCGAGTAGGGTCAGTGTTAGACAGAGAAAGTTTTCGGAAAAAATAAATGCAAACAACGTTAAACACTGATTACAGAATACGAATTTCGTGCGCATCTCGTGGGAGTTATTTTTGAATAGGCATGACTGTGATATGTCTGTAATATGTTAAAGACGCTAAATTGTTATATGAAGAAAGTTTATTTCATCAGACTTAGCGCAAGTAACCGGGCGTGACTTAGAATTAGATGAAAACATTCTCCAAGTACCCAATAAAGTAATCGTTTTTGTATCGGTATTGCGATTACTTTGCGATTACAAAAGTAATCTGTAATAGATTACAATTTTGAACAGTAATCAGTAATCGGTAATCGATTACTATTTGAGGAAAGTAATTGTAACCGGTAATCAATTACTTTTTACCTGTAATCGTCCCAGCTCTGCCTAGATATACACTACGCTATAACGATTATTTAAAAACAGTTAATTATTAACACTTAACCGTAACTAACGAACTATTTACACTACATTTATTTACACGTACCGGTATATTTATTTTCCACACGTGTAAGATACCGCCGTAAATAAATTCTTTTTGCCCTAGACTTGATACTTAATACTGCCTCATAAGCGGCATCGCGCGCTATTTATTTAAGTTGATAAAAGTACTAAGTGATGTCATCCTATTGAATCGCGCTATCTTTTTTGTACTTTCTAAACCTTGATTAATTCCTTCTAAACTACGAAACGTCTGAAACGGGACAAAAAAAGGAATTATTTATAAACACAAAATATTTACGTAATTTATTAAAATAATTACATGTACGAAATGATGTGTTTAAAAAAGAAGTGAAAAATATACGTTGTTGAAATGGATGCTTTTATAGCTATTCTTCATGTGCGTGGTGCATACGATGCTAAAACTATAGAAGTTTCCTTAGACTCGACATGAAGTCGACATGAAAAAATCGACCGGAACGCGACAAATTTGCGTGTTTCCAAGGTATGAAACAAATTTATTTATAATTGCAAAATCTCTTACGTGCAGGAGAAAATATTATAGTGAACGAAGAGCTTTTCCCAACCAAAACTAGATGCAGATTCACGCAAGTGTCAAATTTTGGCTTACTGGCGATACTAAAGCAAAGTACCTTGTGAATGGTTTTTATTGTTTGTCAAAAGACGAATCAAGACAATCAGTCTATCTCGAAAAATGTACAGGGTGAGTCAACGATAGAGTAAAGTAAACTGGTGCGCTATGGGTAAACTTTGTCAATAAAATATATTTATCATATTATATGGCTAGTATGCGTGCGCATTTAAAAATTATTCTCGACTATACAGAGTGTTCCAAAAAAGCAGAGCAAGACAAAGTTAGCATTTTTTTTAATAGTTTAATCGTTCCATTTTTGGATTTTGCGTGCAATTATAAAGCTTTATTTACCTACGTTCCATGCACGTAAAATTTACGGCATTTGAAATAATTCAAATCGCATTGACTGGTCTAACTTTATTATTATGCACCAACTTGCGTTTTGTTAGGGAAACTTTTATATTTGGAGCAAAGAAAGACCAAGCTTATGTGCTGAAGAAGAAATATTAGAGATAACTGCTACAGGATGCTTAAAATATATGTTCAGATCTGCGAAACTTGGAATTAAAAAATATCACTTTTTTCAAATAGAACATCCTGTATATTTTTACGCTGTGTAAAGAGAATAAAAAAACCACACAATTCCTCATAAGCATGTCCGATACCTATCTCTCAATGTTTTTGAGTTATTTTGATTTTCAATATTATTCGATATTTCAATGGTTTTTCTTGTGACCATTCGAAGTAGCCATGAAAATAATTTCCCACAAGACAAATATTTGAACAGTCAAACTATTGTTGTATTTTGGTAACCATTTAAGAATGTGAAAGTTTTGTGTGTTCAATAGTACAATAATCGAAAACGAATTTGAGACTCTGCTCCATATTGAAGAAAACCCGCATGTTAATAGGAACATCATGTGAAACGCCACAATCAACTGTTAATCGGACAACTACAAAATATAAGTACCATCCTTATCATATTGAATTACACCACGAATTACGCAAAGATGACTTTGAAAGACGAGTAAACGTTTTCCAGTGGATCTAGTGTTCAATTTGAGATTAATACAAACTTTTCATCTTATATATTACGTTTTCTCGCAAGGCTACGTGTAGAAGAAATGTTGCTGCAAATCGTCATAAATGCACTATTACGAATTAGACCATCCATTTTGGATCCGACAAACGCAAAACCAGAACCACGGGTCCATACATGTTTGATGCGGCATTCTCCACAATAGAATTATTGGACCGTATTTTTTAACACTCCCCTGACTAGTCGTATCTACCTTTAATTCCTCAAAGAAGTTTTGTCTAACCTCCTTCATCTGCTTAGTAATGATGGACGATAGAATATGTGGCTGCAACAGGACGGTGTCCCTCCGCACTACCACGGTGAGGTACGTGAATTTTTAGACGATAATTATCCTCAAAAATGGATTGGGCGTAGAGGTTTTGTTCAGTGGCCCCCAAGGTCGTGCGATCTTACCCCATTATATTTCTTCTTATGGGTATATATTAAAGAACGTGTATATGTCACATCTCTCACTACAACAGAAGTCATGGAATATAGGATACGAGACACTTGTGAAACGATAACACTGAAGATGCTAGGAAACGTGAGGGTAAACGTAATAAAACGACTAAATGTATGCATTCAGCGGGAGGGGCACCTCTTCGAACATATTTTAGGAACTCACTAGTAACTTGAATTATCTAACGACTTTAGAATGTTCGTTTATTTTATATCCAGTTCTTATGATAACGTAGTATATTTTCTGTTGGAGTTCATTTCTATCTATGTTAGTCTTTAGTATTTAATGCAACTTTTTATCTCCCATGTTTTCAAATTTCATGGCTACTGCGAATAAGCACAAGAAACACTATTGAAATAATGGATAATATAAAATCAAAATAACTCGAAACCAGTGAAAGATATGTATAGGACATTCTTATGAAGAATGGCGTGGTTCATAGCGTAAAAATACATGGGGTCTTCTATTTGAGAAAAATGATTTTTAAGTTTCGCAGATTTGTACAACACCCTGTGGCATTTATCTCTAATACTTCTTCTTCAAACCACAGGATTAAGCTTGGTCTTTTCTTAGTCTAAATATGTTTTCCTAACAAAACACAATGTGGTACATAATAAAAAAGTTATACCTGTAGATGTGTCTGGCAACGCCTAATTGTCTCAATAATTTTTTTAATACAAGCTATTTTCAACTAAATTAAAATTACAACATTCGTAACAAAATGGTTACTTAATCAAGTGTTCAAAATGTGCTCCATTTCTGAGTTAACAGCACCCTAACCGATGGTAGAATAAGTCTACCACACTTCTGCATGATTGTCTAGAAATTAATCGAGATTCATCGATAATTCGTTGCCTTAGCTCTGCAAGAAAACTGAATTTTATAAGTGTCCTCAATAAAAATAATCTTTAGGATTGAAATCAGGTGAACGTGGAGGCCATTCAATGCTATCTCGTCTACCAATCCATCGTCCGGGAAATATCTCATCTAAATAACGCCAAACATTTACACCAAAATGAGCTAGAGCTCCATCTTGCTGAAACCATATCTGATTAAAATTGGCTCCAGGCAAGTTTCTCAGTGTAAATACAATTTCATTTCTAAGTACCATTTCGTACTTATCTGACGTTAAATTTGCTTCGATAAAAACGCCCCAATTAGCTGAGTATCCACTATACCTGACTAACAATTTAATTTTTGGGGTCTTTTGAGTATGGTTTTCACGCATCCAGTGTGGGTTTACGTCACTCTAGTACCTTAAATTATGTCGATTTACACTCCCACACAGTATAAAGGTTCGTCGGAAAAACATGTGAAATAACGAAATTTCCGTCATTTTCAATTTTATTCATCATTACTTTAGTTAACTCTAATCTACGGTCGAAGTCATCTTCACTTCATTCTTGCAATAAATGAATTTTGTATGGTTGAAATTTATTTTTATGTAATACACGTAAGACTGAAGAATGGTCTATATCATGTAATTGTACAAACCTGTGGATCTTCAACGAAACTCTGCATTATATCTAAAGTTTTGTTATTTATAACTGTTTTTGGTCTACCTGATCGGTATCTATCTTTTACTCCTTCAGAGTCCTCAAAGCGCTTTACAGTTTTTTGTATCGTAGCCTTATGGCTAGGAGAACGGTTTGGGAAAGTATCGTTGAACAAGTTGGGTATTTCACGATAAGATCTTTTTCTGTCGCCGTACCCTCTCATCATTAGAATAGTAATTCGTTCTTTTTCATTAACAACCATTTTAGAGAAACAGTTTACTTTACAGAACTTTTCAAAACACATCAAACTACTGTCAGTTTTATTTAATAATGTAAATGGTGAAAAATGTCAAAATCACAGCATTCTATATTTAAACATTTAAATTTCTTCAAATCTACATATTTTGCACTGTTTTATGTACCTAAGACCTTCTAGACTACATAAAATCATAAGTGTTACATATGGTTAAACTCGTGTTGAAGAGGAGATTCCAATAATGACTGCATATACAGGGTGATGTATTTAAAAAACCAAAGTGACTAATAATATCAGAGAAACGGCGTATCTGGCAACATTGAAAATATCAAATCTGGAATCTCCGTATCCCAAAATAGGCTTCTCCCAAATTTTGTACAATTCGGACTAGTAATTTACGAGATAATTGGGCGTTTCCAGACTTTTGGTCCACTCTGTATAAATAAGGTGTTATAATTGCACGTAGAATCTAATCAAGAATAATATCAAAATGCGCACATTTATTAGCCATATAATATGATAAATACATTTTATTGAATTACCCATAAAGCACCAGTTTACATTATTCTATCGTTGACGCACCCTGTAGTTCTGCGACTTTTATAACCATGCGTAAAAAAGGAAGAAATGTTATTACCGATGTTTACTTTGCAAGTCTCAAACTGGCGGAAAACGTGATCTAAACTCAATTGTGTAGGAACAATGAGCTGAATACGAAGAGAAATTCCAGATGTCACCAAAAATGGCAAAGGTCAACTACACGAAACTGCGCCCCTGAAAAGTGAAAATAGCACTCTTACGGTATATCAAGCAAAAGTGTTCTTAGTGCTCTCCATACATCGGTATGTATCGATCCCAATCCAAAGAAAAAACCAGAGACGGGATTGATGGTATCGACCAAATGGCTCGCAAGTACTCGTATTCTGTAAAAGCTGGATCTCGTCGATGGCCATTTCATTAATTTTACAATGCACTGGACTTGGTAGCAATAAATGCATGCTTGTTGTACAAGAAGATAAGCGGAAAAAAGATAAAAATAGATTTTTTATTCGAACTAGCCGAAGAATTGGAAAATGGACACAAAACCCTAAGGCAGACTGAAGTGTAAACAAAAAGGTAGTAGGAGCAACATCCAACAAAACTACTCCAAAACGAAAACGCCGGACATGTCAAACAACCAAGTGGGAAAATAAAACCCTGGATGCCAGCGAAACATGTCAAGAATATGTATGTTAAAGTTCAGCTATAAATAGACTTGTTTCAAAAAGTGAGTGTAACCAAATGCAAACTGCTTCTTTACTTATGTAGAGGTTCATCACTAAAGCTGTAGAATAATCTTTAAGTTAAAATGTAAGTTTATATCAATATTCTGAATAAAAAGATTTTTAATAAAACAGCCTATTCTTATGCCGGCCAATTTGACCGCTAGCGGCGGTTCTAGGCATAACAATTGTGTGGCGGTTTTAGTGTTAAAGTGATTTTACTTGTACCGTAGTAGAATAGCTACTGCGCTCCTGTCCCACTTTTGTCACTAGATTTGTCACCATATTTGGAAAAAGTCACTAGATTTAAAAGTTGGTAACATTGCCTGCTTCAAGGTCACGTGGCAGGAAATTTTCAAGGTTGGTAACACTGTCGAGTCTCTTCAAGGTCCCCCGCGTCAAGGTCGCTCCATTGCCAAGGTTAAAGGTCTTAACGCGCGCACACACACACAACCCGCTTCAAGGTCAAAGTTTGTTCTTACGATTTCAAGGTTACGCATAGGGATCAACCTTCTCGTTTGTCAAGGTCACACGTTCCCTGTGTCAGGGTTCAATTGGGGGTATATAGGAGGATGCTCTTCAAGGCCACCAAGAAATCAAAGTCGATCCGAAATCAAATTTTGATGGGAAATTTCAAAGCCAACGTTCATTAATCTTTTCAAGGTCACGTCCCTCATCAATTCTAGGAAGTTCATTGCCTCTGGCTCAAGCCCTGAGGTGTTAATTAAGTTATGACAATTCTCAAGGTTAGGGGTATAAAACAGATTGTTGTCTATGCTAAGAATGTTTCAAGGTCATCAAGAAATTCTTGGAAGTTTACTTTTCAAGGTCACGCCCCAGCACCTCACGTGGTTCCGTTTCCCGAATACAGATAGCCCTTTCCCAAAACAGGGGATCTGTTTCGCAACACAGGTAGCCGTTTTCCCCCATTTCAAGGTCACAGCTCTGAGAAAAGAAGAAAGGCGATCCATTGTTCTGGTCGAGTTAGGGTCATAATTCCTAAAAATAGATTGTTATCTAGATCAATTTCCAGCTACCCCCACCATTTCAGGCTCAATTCTGAGAACTCAATTTTCAAGAACAAAGTTCAAGCAATTCAGCCGACGCTTCAAGGTCAAAGTCTATGCTTACAGTTTTCAAGGTGACACCTCTGAGAAAAGAACAAAGGGGATCCATTGTTCTGGTCGAGTTAGGGTCATAATTGCTAAAAATAGATTGTTATCTAGATCAATTTCACAACATGAAACAGGTTCACAATTTTTAATGTGAAAACAATGATTTTATTCACTCAATAACATGTTTGTAACTGTCTTAACTGTTCACTGCCAACAGCATTTTAATTACAATACTTACATATATTCGTATAAAAAAATAAGTTCAGTTCACAATCGAGCTTATCTATAGAAACCAACTATTCCTAAATATATTGTTCAGAACAAAAATCATAAAATGTTCATGATTTTCTACGTAATTATAATTTTACGTTTCATGTTTACAACTTTTTCCGTGTTCATAACTGTTGCTGGTTACTTAAACTCCGCCAAGTAACCAACCTAATGGACGGCTAGTGAAATAAATAAAACTCAAGTAATCGAATAAAGCCAACAACCAGGGCTACATTGCAGACTTCAGTTGTTTCCAGAAGAAAAGCAGTTCTAACTGCTCCGCAAACAACTGTAACGAGGAAGCCGTTACGTTCCTACCAGGACAAAGGGCAGTTGAACCAAAGGAGAAAGAACCATGGTTGCGAAACCAGATGATCGCATACAAGACATCAGCAAGTGTGTAACAAAAACTTGTTCTTCCATTTCTTATTAGGTCTACGATTTCCAAGCCATTTTTCCTCGATAACAATGTTCGTTAATTTCACAAACTCTCTTAAACAACACTAACATCAACCGTGTTGTTCAAGTACGGTCGTCACCGGACTACTATCACGGTTTTTCCCAATCCCCGACGCAGATTGACCGCTGACATGACCAACTACTCCAATCTACACTTAACACACAACTTTCAACACATACCAATTCTTTCTCGACCTCCACCATATCAATACACTCGTACAGCTTTAGCACTATCACACACCTTCTAAAAACCCGCACACTAATCCTTCAGGTATATTGCCCACAGTATCTCAGAATCACCGAAAGCCCTCTTCAACTCCTTAAAATCCCTAAACCTTGTGGAGACCCTATCCGCACCCTCACTCAAAATAAAAATCCCGTAAGCCGAAGCAAAGTTGTGTCTTATTTACTTTTAGCATTTGATCACCCATGTTGACGCAACCCCAACGAAATTAGAGTATAAAACTATGTTTTGGACAAGACTCGGCCCAAACGCTGACCAACACTCAGATCACAGAATTCGGTTCTTCTCTATCCAGATAATTCAATTACGCACGACACCAACGAAATCAGTGTGTAAGTATATATTTTGGACGAAATTGATGTATCAATATAGATTATGCGCAACATTGGCCATTGAGACAATCCAATTTTACGTGACACCAACGAAATCGGAGTATAAGTATATATTTTGGACATAATTCAGACCGAATGTTGACCACACAATTTCGCCCTTAAGCATCGAGCAAATCAATTTTGCCGCAACCCCAACGAAATTGGTATACATCGATTATGGGCAACATTCAGCTCAAAGTTTGACAAACACGCATGGAACCAAATTTGATTTTTGGTTATTGAGAAAATCAATTTTGCCGCAACACCAACAAAATTGGTGTATTAACATAAGATTATGCGCAACATTCAACCTACATGCAGATCAACACTCATCGGTCACAGCATTTAGCTCTTGGTCGTCGAGGAAACTAATTTTGTGGCCATTCCAATAACATTGGTGTAAATATAGATTTTGGCCATGGAGCCGCGACCCCAATAAAGTCAGTGTAGCTAGACTTTGGACAACGTTCAGCCTAAAAGCGCAACACTCATAGGCCACATAATTTGACTCTCACCGAAGAAATAAGTTTTGTCAGCATCCTAACAAGATTGGTGTATAAATATAAATTTTGGACAACGTTCGGCGCAACTGGTGACCAACACTCATGGAACACAAAATTTGGCTTTTTGTCACTGCGGAAATAAATTTTGCAGCAACAAAATTGGTGTGAAAACATAGATTTTGGGCAAGATTCCTCACAAATGTTGACAAACGCTCATGGGCTACAGAATTTGGCTTTTGGTCATCGAAATCAATTTTTCCGCAACCACAACGAATTTGGTGTATAAATAGATTTTGTACAAGATTCAGCCCAAAGGGCAACAAAATTTAGCCCTTGGTCATCAAGTAAATCTATTTTGCAGCGACGTGTATGCGAGTGTTCGTGTATTGTTTAGAATTCCTTTAACACGCGTTGAAAGAAAATGTCAATTGTCAGAATTTAAAACTTATTGAAAAATAGTTCTAATTACACAATGTTGATTGTATATAAACTGTATAAGCATATTCATAAAATCATTTATATCGATATAAAAATATGCAAATCTGATAGCGCAGTGTAAAAGTTCAGATGTTCATAATTGAACCCAAGTATCCATTGACGCCAAAATATTCAGTACGTAAAGCACGAGTATTAAAAGTGTTCATAACTAGCTAATTATGCACGATTTTCAATTATTTACTTACTTTTACGATTGTGAAGATATGTTAGTAATATTGTTCACATTTTTTTTTAAGATGCGTCGGTACCAATGTGTTAGTATTGGTCGTACAAAGCTGAGGTTAGTGCAGTGTAAAAATTCAGATGTTCTTAATTCAACCCAAGTATACATTGACACCAACATATTCAGTACTGACATACGTAAAGCACAAGTATTAAGTGTTCATAACTAGCTAATTATACACGATTTCCAGTTATTTACTTACTTTTACATAGCGAAGATACGTTAGTATTATTGTTCACATTTGTTTTTGATGCGTCGTTACCAATGTGTTCAGTGCTATTTGTACAAAGCTCAGGTTAGCGCAATGTAAAAGTTCAGATGTTCATAAACTTCTGGTGCCAAGAATGGCCAATTATGCACGGATTTCCACTTATATACTTGCACACCAGAATCGTCCTAATTCCACATATTCGATGCTTATAGTAATTATTTCGACTATGCTATAAACTAAAGCGTGTTCGCGATTGTAAGCTGGATTTTATATTAACAATAAGCTCCAAATGTTCACAATTTCTGTGGCACCTATAGGTTGCAATGTATTTAGTGCTAGTTGGAAGGCCTTAACATTAGTGCAACGCAAATGTTCAGCTTTTTATTACCTTGGCGTGCCAATAGTCGTTTATTATGAATGAATTGTTCATAACAAACCCATTGCAAAATAGATCACTTCCGTTATCTAGCACATGAAAAAGAATAGTGCGTGTACTTAAACTACATGAGCAGCAATTACTAAAATATGTTAATAACATAATCTATAATGTGACGTACTTGTACTTAAATGGTACTAATATCTACGTTACTAATAATAATTTTTTCGATTACCCTAATACAGTTGGTATATTCATGATTTTGTGCATATGTTCATAGAAACAGCAAGAACTAAAGATTCATAATTTCTGTAATGTACTACAATGGGCCAATTGTTCATAACGAGAGCTTATTGCAAAATAGTTTATTTTAAAATATCAAATACAAAAAGTTAAATTAGTGCGTATAATTTAATATTATATTTACACTTTCTGTCATGTATTTGCACTTAAATGGTACTAACATGTACGTTACTGATGATTTTTCGATTATCTAATACAGATAGTGTTCACGATTGTATTTTTATAGTAACAACAAAAACTAAAAGTTCATTTCTGTAACGTACTTCAGTATCAATCTATTCAGTATTAATTGTAAGCACCTAATCTAAGTCTAGAACAAAAGGTCACATGTTTATGAACTTCTGGTGATAATCCTTGATTATAATGAGTTTCATAACACTTATAGTAAAACATTTTAGTTAATGATATATAGTACAAAAATATAAAAGTGACTGTACTTAGACCACGTAAACATCATTCATATCACTACAGAATGCTTCATAATATGCTATACCGATGAACGTACGTCAAGCACATGTCTCAAGTGTTCATAATTTCGTAAATACACAAGCATTTCTACAGTTATTGACTGCCTCTTACATCGTTTTAGGTAGACATACAAGTTACCCACAAGAATTTTTTCATAAGCTAATAAAACCCAATAATGTTCACGATTGTGAACATAAGTTTATTAAATTAATCACTAAATGTTCACATTTTCAGATCAGTATCAATTAGTAAAGGACTAAGTGCAAAAATTTAAAATGTTCCCAAACATTGCAAAATATCTAGCACAAAAATATAAAATAGTGAGCGACTGCATGAGTAATAAGTAAGGTATTAAAATAAAAAATGTTCACGGTTGAGCACATAATTCCATATTGATGCGCACTAAACGTTCAACTTCATCCGTATAAATATGTTCAGTGTACCTAACATTAGCGTGCCGCAAAAGTTTAGATTTTCATAAACTTGTGGTGCCAATAATATTGTTCATAACAGAGCAACTGTCTTAAGTGTTTATTCCTTGCCATAGTTGTAGTAATTTTTAATTCTTTTAAATGTCTGCATTCATAACTCGCTAACCATATACGCATTTCCAATTACTATTTACTTGGACTGAAACCATACTAATCAGACATTCTTGTAACTCATATTTTCTGTTATGCTAATAAAGCTAAAGAATTTTTCACGATTACGAACTAAATATGCTCTAAGTGTTCATAATTCCTTTAGTACAGATCAGTATAAATATGCTCAGTGCTACTTGTAAAAACGTACGATTAGAGTAGTGCAAACATTCTGATGTTCCTGAAGTTTTGGTGCCAATAGTTGTTCATGAACCAAATGCTCACAAACATTTATTAAATACAATTTAAAACATTTATCACAAAATGTAGAATATTGCGTGAACTTACAACTGCATATATTGTAATTACCAAAATTATGTACACAATACCATTTACAACATGTTTAATTTGTGTGTCAGTATGCATTGACACCAAAACATTTAATACTAACGAACATACGTAAAGTATAAGTATCGAAAATGTTCATATCACAATGATTACGCGAATTTTCAGTTATTTTTTACTTGCTTGATGCATCGATACCGATGTGTTTAGTGCTAGTTGTAAGAACCTAACAGCACATTGTAAAAGGTCCGATGTTCATTAACTTGTGGTGTTAACAGTTGTTCACAATGAAAGTTTGTTCATAAGGAAATTTTAACAAAACAGTCCATATTCAAACATCTAACGCAAAACCTTAAAATAGAGCGTGTATACTCACGTTATGTAAGCAGAAATTACCAATATGATGTTCATAATATAATTTTCAAAATTATCTCGTGTTTAATATCTATTGACATCAAAATATTGAATACTTACAAACAAACGTAAATCCACATGTAATTAAAGTGTTCATAATTATCTCCTTGCAAGTTGTGAAGTTGTTTAAATTTCTTAATTCTCTTACTGTTCCTAACTTACGCACGCATTTCCAGTTATAGACTTGCACACTGGAATCGTACTAATTAGATATATCTCAGTCATAGTCTTTTCGTCTAGGCTAATACAGCTAAAGGATGTTCATATTAATAACAATCTCTAAATGTTCACAATTTGTATAACATACATCAGAAGCAGTGCATTCAGTGCGAGTTGTAAGGAGCTAATATTACCGTAATGAAAATGTTCAAATTTTTATAAACCTCTCGTGCCAATAGTTGTCGATTATGAATCAATTGTTCATAACAAACCTATTGCAAATAGTTCAGTTTAAAGATCTCACACAAGAAACAGAATTATTCGTGTACTTGAACCAGTATTAGTTACAAAAACCTAATATATGACTAGTGCGAAGGTTCAAATCTTCATAAACTTCTAGATTGTTCATAATTGCAGAATACTTCAGTTTAAAATATCTAATAGGAAAAGTTAGAACAGTGCGTATTGCGATATTTATGCAGAAATACCATTATATTCACAATATACGCAAAGAACAAGTATTGAAAGTGTTCACCATGCAATAGTTGTGAAGTTGGTCAAATGTTTATAAACCTCCTAGTGTTCGAAAGTCGCTAATTATATACGTATTTTCAGTTATATACTGTACTAGTCAAATATATCGGTCACTCATAATAATCATTTCGACTATGCAAATACAACTAAAACATGTTTACGATTGTAAGTTCATATTTAATAACACGCACCAAATGTTCATAATATCTGCAACGCGTATCAGTAACAATGTATCCAGTACTAGTTGTAAAAAGCTAACATTAGCGCAATGCACTTTATAAACTTCTAGTGCCGTTATTTGTTTATTATGAATCAATTGTTCATAACAAACCCATTGCAAAATGGTTCAGTTTACAATAACTAGCACAAAAAAATGTTGTGAAGTTTTTAAATGTATTTAAATTACTTAACGTTCAGAACTCGATCATTTTCAGTAACGTACTTAAACTTAAATGTTCAAAAGTTCAGATATTTATGAACTTCTGGTGCTAATAGTTGTTCATATTGAACCAATTGATCACAACATTAAGTTATGTAAGCAGTAAATACTAGTATTACGTTTATATCATTTACAAAATGTTCACCTGTGCAATATCAATTTCAATCACCAAAACATTTAACGCGATAAGGCACAATTCTTAAAAGCACAACGGCAACTTAAGACAGCAAGAACAACAATAAGGAATAGAATTACCATCTGGCATGTCCTTAACCTGTTTAATGATATATGTGAAAATATGGAAAACTTAATATATTGTGAACACTTGCATCTATGAACACTATACAAAATATCTGTTAAAAATTCTCAAAAAATTGATTAATTATATTTATAAATTAATCTACATTTAGGGTTGTCCTTGAGCATCGTGAACAATTGCAGTTATGAACACTACACAAAACGTCTGTTAAAAAATTCTCAAAAAATCGATTAATTATATTTATTAATTAAACTACGTTTAGGGCTGTTCATGAGTAGGGTTGCGAACAATTGTAGTTATGAATACTATACAAGACGTCTGTTAAAACATTCTCAAAAACACGATTAATTATATTTATAAATTAATCTACATTTAGGTTTGGCCTTGAGTATGGTTGCAAACAATTGCAGTTATGAACATTATACAAGACGTCTGTTAAATCATTCTGAAAAAATCGAATAATTATTTATAAATTAATCTACGTTTAGATGTGTGAATTAGTACGGATGTGAACAATTGCTGTTATGAACACTATATACAAGGCGCCTGGTTATGAACACGAGACAAAACGGAATGTAAAAACTGTTTTGTGATTATGAACATTGTCTTGTAAAGCTCCAAGGAACCTAAGTATACTTATGAACATGATACATGAATTAGTTATAGCAACTAATACATCAAATTGACGTACCGTGAAAACTGCACAACTGAAAAACAATAACTAAAATTTTTTTTAATTATAATTAGTATTAAGTGATATTGAGGCATGCTTCGTCAGGGTCACCATAATTTCGACTTTTCTCTTTAAAAAATTTCATGTACAAACTCTTCACAGCTTAAAAATAAATACGGCCCTATTACGTAACATGTATTTTAAGGCAAATTTCCATGAATCAACAAGTTAAAAGTCTGAGCAACTCTAGATAATTGCGAATATTCTATCCGAGATTGTGTAAAGTGAAGTTATTACGGTGCAAAGAACCTTCAACTTGTATATTTCCAGCATATATTTATAAATAATTATAATTAATATAAGTAACAAATTAAAGTCGAGTTTATCTAGAGATAAGAGTCCACCATATCAGTTAACTCGTGTACATAAAACTCTATTTCTGAAACAAAAAAATTTATAAAAATTATTGGATTTGTGCAAAACCGAAAAGAAGGCGTTCCGCAGGTATCTGATGAATGACCCTCTATTATTCACAATTTTGGATTAATGATAAGACTTCTAAATACGCAGTATTCTATAATTAAGTTATCCTTATCAGTTAATACTAATGAG